>APFE031475144.1:126637-167571 GCA_000404065.3 Pinus taeda
ACACACACACACACACATATATATATATATATATATATCGCTAAAAATAGATTCCTCTTGGTGGGTTTGAAGTGGGTTTACATTGGCGTCAAGTTGAAACTAATCACCATGATCTTCCTCTTGTTAATAACATCTGCTAATTTTTCCATATATAAAAAATAGAGTTATATGATCACCTCATCTATAGATGCCCCGTTTATTATGAGTTTCAAGGGATGTTCTATTATCTTTTACAATATTTTGATGGGTCATTGTCTACATTCATCCAAAACATGTCTAGCTCTTTTTATGAGGGATGCCCTTTGATGTAGATATTTATATGTATGCGGCCTTCCCCTTTTGAACTCTTCCAAGGGGGTCACCTCCTTCCATGTTACCTTTCTTACTTAGGGAAAAAATTGACATGAGTGATTGACACTTGAACATGACTACTATGGATCTCATGGAAAAAGATGGAGAAACTCTTTGAATCTTAGGAAACATTTTCTCATACTCTACTTAAGCTATAGGTGGTAGGGCTTCAATGTTTTCAATTTCCTGGGAAATTTCTCCCAAAAAATCAACCTTTTGAGAATAAATCCTATGCTAAATCACACCTACCTTCTCATTATAAAGATCTTTGTGAGATTTCACCCATGACCCTTAAAGTCAATGCCCTCTAACATCTTGAATGGTGGAATAAAAGGCATCTTAATATGAGGTAAACTCCATTCCCTTCACCTTTATCAATACCTATAGAGATACCTACAATACATACTCCTCCTTTCACTCAACATTGAGTTTTTTTTGCCAACGTGTGCACTTAACTGCCAACCACCTTCAAAACATGCAGACAACGCCGCTCAGAGTCCGCCATTACACCTAGTGTACCTGTATTCCAGTCCCTGTCCCTAAAAACAGGTATTTACCGATTCTCATCCTGCACTTGAAATTCAAGTTCCCCAGATCCTCGGTTTTCACCAATTTCTCATAAAAACCCCAATTTCCTATCTGAATCCACAATAACTAGAATGGAAACCCTCGTTGCCCTAACTATTGCACCTATTACTACCCCCCACCATGATTTGAATTATTTGCCTCTAGTAGATAAAGATTTTCAAATAAAAGACTTGGACACTGATAAAGACCATCTGAAAGTATTTTGACCATGTTGAGATAATCACTTGAATGGCCACAATGCCATAGGAGCGTGGGAATCAAATCTCCCAATGTATTTTCTCCCCTCTGTGCACATTTTCCCTGACATTATCCATCAGTGTCATGCTAACTATGATCCCAACCTCAGAGCAGTAATGTCCCCAAATCAAACTGTCCTCTTCACAATTACTGCAGACTCCATCAATGAGATGCTTCAATTTCAGCCCAGTCAAGCCCTCACCCCCATTTTCCTTGGAGATTTTCTTGAGAGATCATCTAAATTGTCCCAGTCTGAACTCAGTCACGTTGGCCAGACTTTCATGTACAAGGAGCATCAACCCCAAAATCCCCCTCCCTATCTATCAATTTTATTCACAGAAATAGGCTGGCTAGTAATGACAAACTCACTTTCCTTTGAGGTAAGCCAAGGTAAGCAGTCATAAGTGTAAAATCAGGACCCCTCACACGCACCTACCAGTGTAAGGACCTATCTTTCGGTAATGAATGCCTGCGAATAGAGGTGAGAATAAGGAGGGGCGAATGATGAGATAGGTGAGATTAGTTCGGGCTAGACCAGTTTGGCCAGACATGCTTGCTTGTTATTACAGCCACCATTATAAAGGGAACAACCATTATCGAAGTAGGTAAGTGACCTGGGTGGAAAAGTGACCTAGTCAATGTCCATATTTGTTCTTCCCTACTCTCTTACCGTATTTTTTTGGGGGGCTTTGTTTCCGGCCATCTCCTTGTGCCACATCTTCTTGTTGTCGCATCTCTCTTTGCTGCCTTCACATCTTAGGTCGGAGGTGGATCCGTTATAACGTGTAGGGATGAGTTTGTGGTTTATATGAGGAGGAGCCGTCCTTCCTTTCCTTTCCTATTAAGAAGAGTTGTTGGATTGGTGCTTCCTTAAGTTGCTTGCTTGCTAGTTCACGGGTGGGGGTTTGAAGAGAAATAATTTCTCCTTTGCATCAACGTCGTCATTCATTGAGCATTGAAAAAAGGTAAGAGCATCGTTCAAGTAGTAGTTAAGGTGGTTCTTTTCCTTTTTACTGACTCTTGTCGCCTCCTTTCTCTCTCTCTTTGACTAACTGATGGAAAGTGATAGTCGAGAGTTAAGTTAAGAAATATCATCACTATTCGAAGGTGAGTCATGTGGGTAGCCATAAGGGATGGGAACTATCTTTCTAAGGCTCTCTCAGGGGGGATAAATGGGTGATAACTATCGTGAGAGGTGAGGAAATGAAAGGGAGAGATTGAGAGGTTGAAGGAAGGTAACTATTCATTTCTCATGAATGCATTCATTGTCTTCCTCACAATATATGAAATCGCTTATTCATTCGGCTTGTTAAGGTATAAAGCATTATTACGTATATAAGAAACTATGACTGAGCGACTTTCACTTACTGGTGGCTTCTCGAAAGTGTTCCTCACACACAATACTGGAAAGAAGGGAAAGTTGACTTCTCTTCAATAATAAGGAAGCCAACGATAATTACTTCTTTAATGTGCGTGACACTGAATCTACCCTACCCAATGACAAACTTCTTCCTTTTCTTGGTTGATTTGGTCAAACTGAAAATTGAAATAACGTATAAGACGGGTTGACGTTGATTGAGATCTCTAAGAGAAATTGCAAGTTGTGACATAATATCATATGTAATGAACATACCATGTTTCCCCAAATGCTCTAGTCGAAGTGAAAAATGTAGTCGAAATAGGAAAAATATAATATCATATATAACGAGCATCACCATGTGACCAAGTCAAAGTGAAAAGAGATAATGGACCATGTTAGATCCTTCAACTAATGACTTGTTTCCGATGACTTGACTCGATGACTTGCCGCCGATGCCCCGTATATTATTTCAAGCTCTCTTGACCGAGAAAGTAATTACCAGTTCTTATCCATAGACAAACCCTTACATGACCCATTGCCTTGGTTGGCCAGGAAAGAAATGCATAATGACATATATATAGCAGCGTTGTCGAAGGATTGACCTTGTAAACTTGTATCGAATTAATTGATTCTTTTCTCAATCTTCGATAGCGCGTAATGACATATATAAAGAATGACTGGAAGAATGTTTTCAACATTCTTAGAACACCTAATCTAGTGTTATGACATATATAAAGAATGACTGGAAGATCCCTCCACATTCTCGTTAGTTCAATAGAATCTGTATGAATTCTATATTCAGTCACACTCAAAATGCAAGGCACTGCACTCTAGTTCTGATCTAGGTAAGGCTCATCTAATCCACAGTAAGGCTTGGTTGTAATAGACAGTGAGTAACCGACCCGGCCATTTCTTATCTATCTATAGACGCCCATTTCCGTCCTGGATTTGGGTTTAGGGTTTGCCATTCCGGAACTCTTCTCGAATGTAGCGGACAACCTTAGATATTACTTGTGAATGTGGGGAAGAATATGTTTATCGTAGTCTTGGAATGGAATAAATGGCGTTGTTTCCATCTCCTGTTTCATCTTCGGTTGGTGATCTTGTTAGATAAGGGAGGTGGTTTATTGGCTCTCCCGACTAGTTCTTCCGCAGCGAAGAGACTTGGCTACCCATAGACGTTGGGGATCAACTACTGGTAAATGGGCCTGCGATCAACCAACCACTTCATCAAGTACCGCTCCCTACCCACCCACCGCACAATATATTCAAGGCTAGCCTCACAAAAAAAAACTCCTCAAATACCCATTGCTGCCACTCCCAGGGGGCGGAGTGGTCAAATTCTTCTACCACCTTGGCCCACCACCCCACGGGTGGGGATATAGAAGTTCGCTGGCACAATGGAATAGTTGGTCGGGTGGATAGGGAAATCAAAACGTTGATTGGTACACCTTATATTCCCACCTACCTTTCATATATGCAGTCCTTCTTCCCTGACAACGTGAAACACCTATGTTCGCGGAGATAGGAAGCAATGTAGGGGTATAGGGCCTCGATGGAATGTTATACTAACTGGATCTTAATATAATACCATGAGGAGTGCAATGAACTATAGAGAGCGATTCGAAGTTCTGCCACCCCAGCGTTCTTAATGATGCGTCACCCCTATACTGTGGCAAAGAAAAAGTGGTTGCGTACCAGCATTGCAATAATAGGTAGAAGCCTTCCCTACCACCTTCTGGTCGATGGAAAGGTATGTAGGTTGATTCCTAAGCATATCTGTTGATTGAAAGGGTCCATATGGGCGCCAATGGAAAGATCCCTCACCATATGAATAGTGAGTGACCCTATGAAGAAGTAAGGGCCCTATGGCGATCATATGAGTCAGGAGGCGGTGAAAGAGGAGTGGTTCTTTGGACATGGATTACTACTTTGTGCGTGCATAGATCATGATGGGCTTATATGCTAGGGGGAGGGGGGTACCTTTTTGTCTATTTGAGAGATATATGGTTTGCCACTGGTAGATCAACAAGTGCTTCAACAGGTTCAACCACAATAGGTGCTAACCTTGCCTCCGCCTCTAGTACTTTCATTGCTGGTGCTGCTTGCTTTGATGCCTATCCTACTGGTGAAACTGTTTCTTTGCTGCTTAAACAAATGCTACTTCTACGACATCTTTGTCCTACCCTTACCCTAGCTTTTGGCTTTGCATTTTAATCTGGGTCTGGAAGCATAATTGTGAGAGGATACTAGGCGAAGTAGTGCTACTTAAGGTGTTGGGACTGGGTCAACCACTTATGGATATGGAATTCAATCTCGAGCTGCTTCCGGCTCAAATGCTTATGTTGCTGAGGGTTAACCTTCCGCCTTGACTCTATCAACAGGCACAGGATCAACTGGCTTTTGAAGGAGCTCCGCATCTAGAACTGTATTTGGTCGACCTCTCTGAACCCCTGAAAGTGTCACCCATCCATATAATACATGGTTGAAGTTGCGTCAGTCTTGGCTGATCAATCTCTCTCAGTAGTGGTTCTGTCTTTCACGAGAATATATTATTTCATTCCCCTCACTTTGCTTTTTCAGGTATGCCCCCCCAATGCTTTGTTCCCGCCCATCCATCATGTTTCATAATCAAAGCTTCCCACCTCCCGCTCTAGAAACTCTGCCTGTTTGATTGTAGTGGTTGGTGCATAATCTTGGTATGGTATAGTCCAGTAACACTCGTATGGCTGGCTGTTAGGGGGTCCGTGAGCTGCCAAAGAAGGAGTAGCTTCTTTTTGTCTCTCCTGTGAATGCGTATGAATGGGTAAGTGTGTCCCTATTGTATGTAGCCGGATGTCTGAGTGGAGCTAAGTATGTTCCCCTCCTTCCCTTTGGTAAGACTGTTTTCTGCCCCTGAAATAACGAGTCATCTAAGTGGTAGCTCCTTTGTCTAAAGGATGGATAGGGTGTAGTTCCATTGGTTGGTGTGAATTCTTTTGCTGACATTGTCACTTCCTGCCCACTGAGTGGTTTTAGTTGCTCTACTCACCCGTAATATAGTCAATGAATGGCTCTCGTACATGACTGGGTGATTCTGGTAAATGAAATAAATCGGATGCCTTAAGTGATAAGGCATGTTGAGTGTGCCTTTTCCCTCACTCCAGCCTGCTTTCTCTCGGGGTGACCTATTGGGTGCTGATCGGACTAACCCTTGTTCAACTGTGTCCCTTGGATTTCTCCTTTCCATCTAGTTGTTTGGTTGGATTGATCCCATTAGAAAGAATAGAAATGAGGGTGAGTCTGCCGAACTCTCAACCAATGGGAGAGGATTACTTATGATTTGGTTTCTTTGTATTCAGAAGTGTGTGCATAAATAGATAATTCCCAGCAATGAGTAGAGAATAGGACCAAGAGATACAAGGAGAGCAATGAGGATGTGAAAGCAGGCTCGACCGCTAGGGAGAGGACCCTTCACATCAAGAAGCCAGACATAACTGCACTTGTTAGCCTTGAACTTTTAGCCCAAATCGCCCGGGGATAAGAAATCCCTCACCATATAAATAGTGAGCGAACCCCCCCCCCTCCTTATAAGTGCTTTGGGAAGAAGTAAGGGCCCTTTTCAGGTATTTAGAAAGGGCTCTCAACTAAAGGAGAGGCCCAGTAGGGTGAGCCTGCCTAACTCTTGACCAACGGGCCACCATCAATTCATTGCTCGACCAAAAGGATGTGTAAGCAGGCTCGACTGTTAAGGCTGCCATCACTGCCATCAACGTAGTCGCTCGACCAAGGGAGCCGCCATCAACGTAGTCAAAAGAATGAATGCATAATGACATATATAATATATGGTTTTCATCTCCCTCGTTCCCTCCCTTTCATGTTCCCACTAATTGAAGTGATAAGGCGGGCGGGTCGACTAAGTAGGGTTTGGTACCAACCAATTTCTTCTTGCACCCATGTAAGAAATCACATAGATAATGATTGAAGGCCTAAGAAATCACATAGATAATGAAGTCAGGCCTGATACCACTTTCTCTGATGAAAAGGCCCTAAAGAACAACCATGCACCATGTATGAAATGACATATATAAGAGTAGCCAAGAATCTCCCTCTAATGAGACAATCATTTTGTCTAATCGAACCACTAGAATGGTAGAATTCTCTTCCCTCCCTTCTTTTCCATGATGCATCGAAGAATCAGTCCCTTCGACATCAAAAAAAGGTCCGGGTTGGGTTCATCCCTCATCCCAGCGACATAAGTGAGCGTATAAGGAAATATGAATGATGCTTCTCCAATTGTTGGGAGGGGAAAGAACACCCCAAAACCTAAATGGCATTCCAACGCCATGCTTCATAGGTGGGAGAGCAAAGACATAGTCCCATGAACGTGATATAGGCCATCGCGTATACTCCGACAAAGAGTGCGTGCAGGAGAAAATGGTTGGGCGGGTTTGACCCGCTTGGTGGGGTGCAGGAACCACCTTCGTACCATTATACAATTCATTGAATTTGGTTCGGAGGCCTTTATCCCACTCACATCAGCACTCTAGTCCAACAACCAGAACTTGGTTGAGGAACACCGGCTAGGATGGAACCTAAGTGAGGAAATCACAGGGGTATCCTCATGAACCTCACTGGACAACTCCCTACGATTGAATCCCAATCCCCACACAAACATGCATTCTGAAGTTGCCCCCCCATGAGAAAAACTGGACACCTGAAGATCAGCCAGTATCAGTAGGATTCTTCGTCTTGACAATAAGGAGGGGGGGACCTTACGCACCTGAGGGAATTGGAAATGGGCTATTGGTGATCTATTGAGTAACAAAAGTGTCTCTTGGAAATACTTGATTGAATTCCAAGTTGGTAGGTAAATAGGCAACCAGAAAGATTATCATAGATTTTCTAGCTACGGGATTCGATGGGATGCGGAAGGGATGGTATTCGATGGTAAGATTTTTCGTCTTTAGATGGGACACTTTTGGTCATTAGATGACCTTTCAATGCTTCGGCACATGCCTGACCTTGATCGATCTGTTTCTGAGATTGAGGGAAAGCATTGCCCTGAAGAATCTAGATATTTCTGCTACAGTTCGGTGAGAGTTTGAACTCTTGGCCCTGAATTTCCACCATTTAGGCTCGCTGATCTTCTTGCAGGCTTGACGAGGAACCTGACTGACCTGACAAGGTTTGTTAGCTCCCCATAGTGATGATTCATCCCTATGACCCTTTGATTTAAAAGATGAATAACATGAGTGGCGGGGTGGTGGATCTGCTCAAGGCTGGGGTGAACTCATGTTTTCATCTTGAAGGTTGAGTCACTCAAGTAGACATATATAATCTCTCTCATTCATGAATCAATATTTGTCATTATGCCTTAGTAGATCATGTTGCTATGGGCATATGTCATTATGCATTCATGAATTATATACGTAATTATGCCATGAACTGACTTGATATATGTCATTCTGTGATGAATTATATATGTCATTACGTCATTCATTATAGCAGTAATCAATCAAATCAATCCATTCATTCCTGATAAGAGAAGGGTTATGAATAGCAGTACCGACTGACTAAGCGATGAATTCATCAAGTGGTATAGGTAGAAAAGGTATAGTTCTTCAGGTGGGTAGGTTGGTAAGAGTGAAGGTAAAGGGAAGGGTTGTATCATGGCATCTTGGGTCTATAGTTGTTCCTCCTGAGCGCTTCATTCATTCAATTAATCCGGAAACACTGAAGTAAAGATAAGGGTGAGGTTGGTGGAACCTGTCCAGAGAAGTGTCTATAGCAGTCCCACCCAAGTAAGCGATTCATGAAGCAAGTGTATAAGGCTACAGGTATAGGTCCTAAGGTGGATGGGTACTAGAAGGTGGAGGTATGAAAGGTCAATATTTCCAGTTCTAGGGGTTCAAATTGAGGAATCGGTATTGGAAACGCTCTGAAATCTGAGTTGTCGTGGTACCAGAATTTATAAGGAAGGGAAGGGGAGAATGACCCTGAACGAATGACCCATTATGCACGGATGGGAGAACGCTCGGAGATTCTCGAATGATGGCTATCTTATCATAGACAGAAAGGGAGCCCACATCTTATCAAATAAGAATGCTCCCTATTCTATTAGGTAGGGAAGGGGCAATGAACAAGCGAGGCAACATAACAAATCGGAAATAACGTGAGTCTTTATTGATTGTCGGGCTAGCTTTGCTAACTACTCTGATCAAGTACAGGGGGATAGTTCGACGATAAGAAGCAGCTGCCTACCCGGAACTATGCGTACTTCTTCCCGACTTACTATTACCATAGTCCAGCTCTGCTATGGAGGCCATTGAATGAAATGGCTTATGCAATGAAAGAAATTATCACTCAATTCTTGGGGATAGGGGATAGATAGGTGAAAGTAGAGAGAACGTGTAATGCATGCAGGGCATCTTGGTCGATCTGCACCAACCATTACTTAGATACATAATGAGTGTGGTAGCCAGCAAGAAGAATTGGTCGTTGTCATACTACCATCCATTCATCCATCCATTATCAAATGGAAACGTTCAAAAACTATCTCATAAGCTATGTGTACCTCTCGGTCCACCCCACCTATGTGATCACTCATTAACCTAGACGTGCTCAAGTCAAGTCCCACCCTCCATGCAAGCAACCAAGCATCCTCATGTCATCTAGTGCTCAAAATCCTCCTCTAAGATGCTCATCTCTCCTCCTCCAA
This sequence comes from Pinus taeda, assembly GCA_000404065.3. Lineage (NCBI taxonomy): Eukaryota > Viridiplantae > Streptophyta > Pinopsida > Pinales > Pinaceae > Pinus > Pinus taeda. The sequence goes on from APFE031475144.1 coordinate 135,874, forward strand.
GGCTCTTCATCAGCCAAGCAAGCAACCTACACTCCATGTGGCCATGGTGGGTGAAGAATGGTTTCATACTGTCTAGGTCTCCAACACTCCAAGGAATAATGCCACATGAACATCCATAGAAAGTGTAACAATCAATGAGCAAGCCACCTCCCATGTGTATGTTCATTATGGCACAACTAAGCGTCATCCATAGAACATGCAACCCACATCAATTGAAGCACCCTCAAGCATGGTGTAAACACTTTCAAAGTAATCCCAAAAGGTCACACCTAAAGCATGTATTGTTGTTTCTCTTGGAAAGAAAGCATTGACTATTTATATAATTTATATCCAGTTACTCGTATGAAATCCATTCGGATGATCCTATCTATAGTTACTTCATTGAATTGGGAGGTCCATCAGATGGATGTAAAAAGTGCTTTCCTCCATAGAGATCTTCCAGAAGAAATGAATATGCAACAACTACCAAGGTTTATATAGAATGGTCCTATCCCCTTGGTTTGTAAGCTATATGCCTTGAGATAGGCACCTCACACTTGGTATGAGAAGATCCACCATTTCTTTCATAGTTGTGGCTTCACTCACTGTAAGGTTGAGAATTATATCTATGTTCACCATCAAGATAGCCAAATTCTTCTTGTTTGCTATCTGTGGATTATCTCCTCTTGACTAGTCACTCCACAATTATGATCAATGATTTGAAGTAGCACCTACAGGACTCTATTTAGATGACCGATTTGGGGTTTCATATTTATACTGGGTTTTCCTTTTATCACACACAATACACCTTGGATCTCTTGCAGCACTTTGGCATGGAAGATCATCAATTTGTTGGTACTCTTACTTATTTTAGGATGAGGTTTTAGGCCCAGTGTTTGTCACCTTTATTTGATGGGTTTATCTATTGATCGCCAGTTGGTAGTCGCTTTATCTTACACATATTTGACTTGATATATCTTTTGCAGTCAATATGTGTACTAGAGACATGCAAGAACCCCATGAGAAGCTGCTATGCGCATTTTGCGCTATCTTAAGAGAACCACTCAGATGGGCATTCTCTACTCAGCAGGCATTGACATCCATCTTCTTTCCTTTCTTGACGTCGACTATGTGCGTGATATTGATGATCGACACACCACCTTAGGGTACATTTTCTCTCTTGTTTGTGGATTGGTTTGTTGGTGTTCCAAGAAGCAATAGGGTGTGGGACTCACCTCCATTGAAGTTGAATATGCTAGTGTAGTTCATGTCGAGAAGCATATTTCTCGGATGTGGATCTGACTCGGTCAGCTAGATCTTACTCAACGTCATACTCTTTTTAGATTTTGTGACAATCAAAGTACCATTATGCTTATTCATAATCTAGTGAATCATCAAAAGTCCAAACACATTGAAATTTTCATGCATTACATTAAGCTCCTCCATGCTCATGGAAAACTTGTACCAATCTTTGTTCCTTCCACAGGCCAACTTGCAGATATCTTCTTCACCAAATATCTGTATAAGCTCACCTTCACTCATTTATGTCCACATATTAGTATATGTTAGTTTCCATTAAGGGAGAAAACATGATGTACTATAATATCATCTCACACAGCTCCTTGTTTAGATTAAGGGGCGGTGTTGACTACATGTGGCTGATCTTCACTTGTGGCAATGTGTTGGCCCACTATGTGGGTAGGTGAGGCCCTTAATGGGCCAATATTGGGTAGTGAAACCCACTGTTGTACTTTCTTCTATTTTTTCTTATTTTCTTATAAGGCTGACCTAGTCTCCTCTTTGGGGCTAGCGCCTTAACTATAGTGGAGTGGTATAAATACATCACCTAATTCATTTGTAATATCATATAATTCAAGTGAATGAATCTATTCTTTGCTTAAGGGCACCTACAAAGTATTCCCTTGTTCCCCATGCTATTTGGGATCTGGCCAAAAGGGGGTACCCTTTAGATATCTATAAAGTAGGATTCCTAGTCTGTCATCGTAGGACTCCTTTGTGCAATGTTAGGATATTATTGACTAGGTTTTGAGATGTAGAGTTATGGTGGTGTTGCAATTTAGGGCCCCTACACTTGAGGGTTTAGGGTTTAGAGAAAGTATGTTGGGAGTTGGAGTGAAAGGGATATTACACTTTTAAGAACATTTTGAAATATTAGGTTCAATGGAGAAGATAATGCAGGATGCTTACAGGGGAATTCGTTTACATTAGGATGTTGACTTGAACTGCATCTAGAACCATTCGTTTGACTGATACAAGACTCAGAGTTGTGCTAAGGGTGAAACATGAAGTCTCAGAGTCAATGAAAATCTTTTGAGATAGATTCCTCCTCCCCTCTATCTTGTTGGTGAGTAGTGGAGGATGAGGAGAGAGATGTATGAGTCTTCCTTGTACTTCTACATGAAGAAGTAATTAGAGGGAGAGGTCTCCATCTGACACAATCCCCTACTTCCTGTGGTTCTGGGTGAGTCATTATGGGTACATGAAATGGGTGAGTCATTATGGGTACATGAAATTCTTATCACCCAATCCAAACCTTTCATCTTACCCACTACCATCTCTATGAGATTTGAAGATGTTTGGAAAGGGATGGTGACTCTATAATTGCCAATAGGCTTGGACCCTAGATCCATGGAAAATGAGGTCCCGTTTGACCTGTCCCTTCCTCTCTTGGGTTAAGGATAGAGGCCAGGATCATTATATTTCATTTGATTTCCCTCCAAAATCCTAGGTTGGTGATCCTCTCACTTCATGGAATTTTCAATTTCATAATCGAAGATGCTTCTCTAGGAGAGCCATGGGGAGTTTGAAAGTATTTTGTGCCTCAAGAGTCTAAATTGATGGGAATTACACCCAACGGTGATTACTTAGGCTAGGATGAAAAATGAACCATAATATCTCATGTGGTGTCTCGCTCCTGGTGGATCTTGGAAACACAAGAGAATTGATGTGGTTGGATGTACTTGGTGCAGGGTGGAACACATCTCATAATCTTAGGGCATTATGCAGGAGTGCATGATGCCCCTTTGACACTTAGCTGTGTTTCTTTCTACTCATGCCATCGGCCTTGCATCTTTGATTACATAGTTGTGCCGCTTTGAGGGATATGACAATTTGATCTGGTAGGGGTGGAGCTAAAGGAGTGATGCTTATGTGGTGTTACTACTTGCTAGTGAACTTCTCCATTCTTTTCATCAGTTCCTAAAGGTAAGTACATTAGCCTTAAGAAAAACATTGCTAGTTGTAGTCTATAGAGTAGGGTACTACTAACTATAATGTAAATGACTACTTGCCATAGTCTTTAGACAATGACTATTCTTGGCTAATGCTGCTCCCATATGAAGAAAGTTGGTTGTTGTCGAAGCCCACTCATAATAAAGGAAAGGACCCCTTTTCACACTATAGTGAGTTCCATGGAGTTGTTAGGCCTTAGATATTGCCTAAGTCCATACAGTAAGAAAACCACTAGCTGAAGTCTGTTGCTTGGCCCATGGCGGAAATAAGCCTTAATAGGACTACTATCTTAGTCCATGCACTTATTAGTTCCATTCACCTCTTGGGAATGGTGTATCGAGAACAGTTCACGTCGAACTGGGCATGGTGGGTAACACAAATTGTAACACCTCTTGGGCAGGGTGGAAAGAAAAGTAGTAACAACCACCACCTCCTCCTAGACATGGGTAGAGTACTTTTTTGAAGGCCTGTTAAGCTAGCTGTCTTTACTATGTATGGGTAAGCCTTTGTAGGAACTATGTTTCCATCTTCAGTTTGATATGGGTCAATTCTATTCTCCTCTTATCAGCTATGGAAGTGGTGGGCCTGGGTGCAAGGACATATCTATAATAGGGAAACTTCTATAAATGGCCCATTTAAGTAATTAGTAAGAATGCCACTTCGGGAACTTCAAGACCATAGGGAAACTCTACAGACTTATTCAAGTAAGTAAGCAAAAGCTTATAGTCATCTATCCATGCAACTAAGTCATACATAGAGACTAATAAAGTATCTAAAGGGTAATTGACATGGAAGGCTTAAGGCACTTTAGGGCTTGAACTCTATGGCTTAAGAAAGACCTTACTCTACTGTCGCCGATAGACAGTGTCTTATTCCCAGGAAGTTGTCAGTGCCAGTTGGGAAGCCAATAATACCACACATCAAAGCTAATCATTGAATGAAGAAGGAAAGGAAGGGGACTAACTTATTATCCACTCTATGGCCGGAGACTACCTTATGGCAATCTATAAAGCTAATACTAAGGCTATTACTAGAGCTTACTCTAGGGAACTTACTGCTTATTAGTGCTTGAACTTTCACTATCAGGTTGATAGAGAGAGCGTAAGGCTTTCATAACTATGCTACCGTACCTAAGGCAATAAGAAGGGCAAGACTAAGATAGTGTCCAGTAGAGAGGGGGACTAAAGCTAAGACTAGAGGATAGTAGTTAGACCTTTTATGAAACTATTACTGTTTTATGCTCATGTTCCTTAGGTCAGATTCACCTAAGCAAAAAGAAGATTTGTAGTAATGCTGCAAGCTCCTCCTCAAAATCAAGCTTGAGCAACCTCACCTCACTTGGCAAATGAGGGAATTGGTGTACCTAGACCCTCTTACCGCTACCAAACACACGTCCCTACCTCGAATGGATGGAAGAAATAATGATGAAGCGTTATATATTATGATTCAATGCTTTAGCTTCATACGCAATGTTTATTCAGCGGGGGGGCTATCCTCCACAAGGGGCTAGGAGCTAGTGCATTTCGCCCTAGTCAGGGAGTGGTATTCATGCTAGTCAGGTAGTCCCATTCAAGGAGGTGAGTGATGCAGTCCCAGTTTGAAGTGCACCCATTACCCTTGAGCTAGTTTGATTGAACCTTCAGCCACATACCTATACCCTTTCGCTATATCTACCTTGGTCGAAATCCCTTGACCTTTAGGCTATTCCCTTGATGGGGGGGAACCTTGAGCCCATTAGATAGACTCTTAGCCATATTGCTTGATGACAGCAGGTCCCTATCAATCCCCTACCCCTTGAGCCTGGCACCGCATGAATCGTGACCCTGGAGACCTACCATCCTTTTCACAGAAGCTTCAAAACAGATAGATAGTAGCGAGCTTGGTTAAAGCCCAAAATCATAGCCGATCCATTGAAAGCCCTTGTCTACTCTTGGGAATAAGATGTAGTGCTCTGGCACTACTTCTGGTTCAAATTATGCTGATGGAAATGATTGTGTCTGAATGATGTTGGGATTTAGGCTTGTCATTTTGCTGCTTGTGCTAGGGCTCCTTGCACTCCTGGGAATCATTATGCCGGTTCTAATTATTCTGGGAAGGAATTGCAGAACGGAAAACACCAAAATGGGCTTGTAGATAGGGTTATTTACCACACCTATGATACGCTTTTTTATAAGCTACAATGTCGGGAGCAACCACCAACTCGTCTTTATAGATACCAATGACACAAAACACTCTAATTTCACATTCTTGATTGAAATCCTTTTTTGGGGTTGGGCTCACCTCATCGCAGGAAAGAAAAGACACTTTTAATGAGAAATATTTCCATTTCTAGACGTTTCTATGTAACATTTGGATAGACGAATGCGCAAGGGTACTACCACACTTTGCTTTGAGCCTTCTATGCTATTGAAAGAAGCTAGGATTCTCTTTATTGGATATTCGCGGCAGGCTAGACAGCAATAAAGAGATACCATAGTCATTCTTTTCTTTTTGACACGGATCAAGGCAATTGAGAAAGGAGTCACTTGGACCAATTCACAAATTTGCATCTACTTCTGTTGCAACCACTTTTGCATCCAATTTTACATCCATTTTTGCTCCCATTTTAGTGTCTTCTTTTGGAGGCGATTTTCGACAAACCCCCAAAAAAACATCATGAGAATTGAAATTTTAGAGGTGATTGTTAAATGAATGCCTCTAAATGTTCAATTCTCATGAATTTTGGGGTAGGGGGATCCTTTCATGTATTGAACAGTAAAATGGACATAAGGGTAGCATGGATGAGTAGAATTTGGAGTTCCAAGAATGGTTTACTTAGATCTATAATCTTAGTATTAGAGAATGAGAAGGGGGCTTAGGACCAAATGGTATAGGGGCATCGGGACCTAGTAGGATGGAAGTGAGAAAAAAATAATAAGGTAACCATCAATAGTTGTGATAAGGTGATTAGGGACCCCATTATTACAACTCGTAATCCCATAAACACTAAATTCCCTGACCCCTTAACCCCCAAGCCATAATACCTTAACCCACACACTCATAATGCATAACCCACTAACTCCTTAATCTCTTAAACCCTAATCCACTAACCCATTAACCCCCAACCATGAATCACTAAACCCCTTAAGCCCTAACCCCTTATCCTGTTAAACCCCGACCCTTAACCCTTAACCCCTAACCCCTAAACACCTTAACTCGTAGCCCCTATTCCCTTAACCCAATAACCCATAAATCATATAATCCTTAAGCCCTTAACCCATAAATCCACTTACCCCTAAGCCCTTGGTGTTTAACCTTTAATCCCTGAAGCCCTTAACTAGCACCTATGGTTTGGGAGAATGGCTTAGGGGCTCTAGGAGTTAAGGGGTTTATGAGTCAGGGTTAATGGTAAAGAGTAAAGCGTTAGAGCTTAGGGGGTTGAGGGCTAAGAGTTTGAGGTCTTGGGGGTTTAGGGGTTAGTGGTTAATGGTTTAGTGCACTAGTACATTTGGTGTAAAACTTGACAATATACTCCGATACCTCAACTGTATTGTAGGATTTTACTTGCATTTTTTGTATTTTTTTTAAAGCCTCGACTTTTGTTGAATATCTGATGATAATTGCAATCATCAAATATATGAAAATAATTGAATGTTCGTCAGATATCCAATGAACATTAGTATTATTATTAATAATAAAAAATTTCAATGTATTTCATAAATAAAATATTTCATTATGCAAGGTTAGAAAATATTGACATGTATTTAAAAATATATCAATAAAGGAATAATATTTTGATATGGACAATGTGATTTATAAATGAAATATGTCAATGTCCATATTAAGTAAAATGTTTCAATTTCAACTATGAACACACACACACACACCACAACACACACAACACACACACACACACACACATATATATATATATATATATATCGCTAAAAATAGATTCCTCTTGGTGGGTTTGAAGTGGGTTTACATTGGCGTCAAGTTGAAACTAATCACCATGACCTTCCTCTTCTTAATAACATCTGCTAATTTTTCCATATATAAAAAATAGAGTTATATGATCACCTCATCTATAGATTCCATATTTGTTATGAGATTCAAGGGATGTTCTATTATCTTTTTCAATATTTTGATGGGTCGTTGTCTACAATCATCCAAAACATGTCTAGCTCTTTTTATGAGGGATGCCCTTTGATGTAGATATTTATATGTATGTGGCCTTCCCCTTTTGAACTCTTCCAAGAGGGTCACCTCCTTCCATGTTACCTTTCTTACTTAGGGAAAAAATTGACATGAGTGATTGACACTTGAACATGACTACTATGGATCTCATGGAAAAAAGATGGAGAAACTCTTTGAATCTTAGGAAACATTTTCTCATACTCTACTTAAGCTATAGGTGTTAGGGCTTCAATGTTTTCAATTTCCTGGGAAATTTCACCTAAAAAATCAACCTTTTAAGAATAAATCCTATGCTAAATCACACCTACCTTCTCATTTTAAAGATCTTTGTGAGATTTCACCCATGACCCTTCAAGTCAATGCCCTCTAACACCTTGAATGGTGGAATAAAAGGCATCTTAATATGAGGTAAACTCTATTCCCTTCACCTTTGTCAATACCTATAGAGACACCTAAAATACATACTCCACCTTTCACTCAACATTAAGTTTTGTTTCTTGCCACTTCGTTTGCAAACCCTCCCTTCAAGGGCATCCTCACAGGAAGAGCTTGTGGTTGAAATATTACGACAACAAAATGGGGCACACCATCTCCTTACAAGGTTTCAAGGGAGGGCTATTGAAAACTAATCATATTATCCCCTATATCCCTTAAGACCTTCTAAACACATAAATGGAATGATAGAGTAATAAATGGACCCAAAGATAGATCTCATTATTCAATGTCAAGCAAAAATAGAAATAATCACACCATGGATTAAGCATTGGCATTGATTTTTGCTAAAATCAAGGACCTCATTTAAATATTGTGACTTTTTTTTAGAATTCTTTAATGGAAGGTTTAAAACCCACATTAAAGAGGGGATATTTACACCTTATCCTTTGCAACCTTTTTCCAAGATGAATCTATCTAATGGACTAGCTTGGATACTTCAGTTCTTGGATTTCTAGAGTACCTAATCAATGCTTTTGAGGCAAATTCCCTATCCCCAACTAAAATTTAGTCCTATTGAAGAGAAAAATTGAACAATCCTCCTAAAAAGATACATTTTCCCCTCATTTTGATTAATTTACAACAAAACTCAATGTCTCTCCTTACTTATCTTCCTCTTCCATTCTTCAACAAAAAATCATTAATATTATATAATAAACACTTTATATAGCTAAGCATTGAAGTTATTTTCCTCAACTCATGGGGTACCTTTACACCTCAACCCATGCAAGTGGACCTAAGTACATGGCACAACCCATCACACTCTAAGATGGTTCTAGTTGTCTTCTCAAAACTAGGGCATAACACACCTTACAATGCCAAATGGTTAAGTCAACTCAAACTTGTGGGTTTTTTTTGCTTCATGGAACACATTCTATCTATTTTTCATTAAACACAATGTAATAACACCACTAACACACACCAAAAGTCCAAGATACCCTTAAGATGTGGGATGACCCAAGAACTTAAACTACACCTCCATAAAATGCACCTTCAACTTTCAATGTCCCAAAATAGTAATATCCTAACCCAATATGGCCTATTTGTTGGATTTGTGTAATGTGCTCTTTATAATATCCTTGCATCTCCTTGCCATTCCATGAAAAATATACTCCAATGGTCACCTTCCAAGTTCCAACACCTCCTTTTGCAACATGACATAACCATTTATATATATATATATATATATATATATATTGCAACAACCTTGACAACTTCTTTAGTGGGTTGCACATATATTTCAAATTTCTTCTTCATCTTGCAAATTGGTAGTGCCAAGGAGAGGGTATCAACTTCGATCAAGGAATGTTCACTTAGTACCACTTCCATTTCCTTCATGTAGATTGTAAACTGTCTTAATTTTTCTTCACAACTTCTAATGGTGCTTAACTTACTTTTCTACACCTCTAAGTGAGCCTACAACCCCCCAAAATCTCTAACTATTCCACCTCTTCAATCCTTTTTAAAGTATATTTAGACATGCACTCATGCCTTAAAGAAAACATAACACTGGCATCCCAAAAGTGCATGCTCGTTCCATCTTTTAATGCCTCATCAAAACCACATTATCACACTGAATAAAATGAAATGTTCACATCTTAAGTAAAAGAACCTACGTTTCGTATGAAAACCTAAAATATGTGAGTGACTAGGAGATGACTCCATTTTCTCAAGATGAAAACATAGGGTCTTACAATCCAATTCACACAAAAATTTGAATATACTTAACCTAAAGAAGGATACATACCCTACTCCTTCCAAATTTTTCATATGACTTTTAAGAAATTGACACTTATTTTAACTTTTGAATCGACTTACTGTATACTCTCTTTTGTTTGCATCCACCTAATATGAAAGAACACATAAATGTTGTCAATACAACCAAGTTAAGAGAACTTGTTTCCCCCCAAATTATTTCTTCCATAAAATTTTAACAGAAAAATCATTGCATAAAAACCATAACCTTAAAATTAAATTATTATTATTATTAATTATTATTATAAATACCACCTAATATGAAATAAATGTTTTCGAACACAACCAAAAAATATGTAAGAGCGCTTATTTTCTTAAATTCAACTAAAATCTAATGTGAAAATAAAATATTCTATCTATTGTTTTTCATAAGGCGAGAACAAAAATGAGATTGCAGAGACTCGCAAATTGGCAGACCCAATATTGAGCCTCACCATCGGATCTTTAGTCCATTGACGATGCCAAGGTATGTTCCATTTTTAACTTCAATGCATTTCCACCCCTACATTTAGTCTTGCACAGAGGTAGCTACATCCACTATCTCGACTCTTTGATGCCATGAGTTTGTGGTAGAATCTGTTTGGGGTGAGCGTAATCACTTTGTTCTTGATCCTTATTCTCCATTATTAAATTACACCTTTATTTTTAGCTGTAAATTCCAACAATAAACGTGTTAGATTTTTCTATTGATTGTAGGTAAATCAAGAGTGTTCTACCAAGAATGAAAAGGCTCGAAATTATCAGGTGAATTCTTCAGGTTTATCTCATTCATTCCAATATTTATTGAAAATTTTGTTCATTTAACAATGCATTGAGACTGGTCTTTAGGATTAATATAACTTTCAACATTGGTAGTGAAACTTATTCTATATTAGGGTTATACCATTTTGTTTTATATGCTCCATATTTCTTAGCAATATTTGTAACATGCACGATTTATGGCATTGCTTTATGTGTTCTATATTTCTAAACCTTTTAAACTTGTTTGAAAATCCTAAATCTTTCTGAATCTCCCCTGTCCATAACGTTTTCAAGCCTGGAAACCATGGCTGCAACTTTTAAAAGAGAGATCTAGGCCAAATTTAGCAGGATGAACATTCTACTATACGAAAATTTGGAGCCCCTTTACATGAATATTTTATGACTTGTTCCATGATGTTTATAACCAAGATGTGAATAATAGGGGTTAAACAAAAAAAATCAAAGTAGATCAGGTCATAAAATCATAGCAGAAAAAATTCAAGGTAGAACATCTGGCTTCTTATTCTCTGACATCTTCTAGAAAGTCATTCAATAATAAAGAATTTAAATGCTTCCAAACCATGTCATTTGACGCATATCAGTCCATCTCAACTTTTAGATTGAGGGAGAATACTTGGGCGCTCAATCATTTTTGGCACATCTTATTTCGAGAGGCTAGAAAGTAGTAGACTTCTAAATGTCTTCCATTTGATCCATTCATTTAATAGATAGAATTAAGAGTTATCTTTGTTTGGTTCTCCACCAAAAATAAATTTTTCGTGAATCTTCTTCACAGTGCTAGTTTTGAGGAGGCTATCCACTCATAGTAGGACAATATCCTCTTCATACATAGAGTCAACACCATTCTTGACTTTAAAAGTGATATTAAGACCCACAATTATTTTTCTAATTTTTTTCTGAAGCTCTTCCCAAAGTTTGTGCCATAGTTTAGCATGTAATGTAGACTTGGGACAAAGGACAAGCTTCATTCAAGACTACTTAGACTAAAAGGATGAGGATTTCATTTACTAAATTGCAATTGAGAAGAAGGAAATAAATTCTCAAGCCTAACTAATTATCTATACCTGATTGATGGTGAAATTTTGTTGGAGTAATAAATTTGAATAAACAAATGTTAGTAATAAAATTCAGTGTAAATGTTGCTTAGAACAGTCTTGCACAGTCATACAGAAGTCTATATATTCATATATACAATAACGTATGGATCCACACAACTGTGTTTTTCATTCGATGTATATTTTGTACAATAGGGTGGTATCACAAGAAATCCTATTTTTTTTATTTTTTGCAGTTGTACCTCTCAAGTAGCCTGTAAAAGCTCAATTTCGGGGAGATTTTGGTAATGATGTAGCGCTTTTTTTTGGATAGCATGTGGAGGCTTCCTTGTAATTTTTTTAAAGGAATGAAAATCTGATTTGTAATTTCCTTGTAATAACTGCATGTGTGAGAAGAAACTCGGCTAGTTGCAAGGGATGCCATTTTTGTGTTTATTAACACTTTCTTTCTTTTAACCTCATTGAGAGATTCAATAACCAAGTTGGCATGGTGTTTAATATCCTTTTCAAAAACCTTGCAAATCCTAATTTTATGTCTGGGAATTTGGGAAAATATGGTATTTGAATCTATGTATGTTGCCACTATGAGAAATATGGAAAATTTTATGTTAAATCTTCTTTGTTCCTGGCAACTTTTCACAGTAAATCCAAGAAACATGCTTCTCTCTTGGCATTTTCACTGTTGAAGAAGGTTGTGGGAAGAGGTTGATGTTTGGGAGGAACAATGGATAGAAAAAATTTGTGTTGTTAACATTCTTGAAAGTTGAATTTGAAAAATCAAAATCAGTAAAAAAAACTAAACAACAGTCAAACCACCTCCCCTCCCGCTAAAAAGAAAAAGGAAAACAAAAATAGAAAAACCCTAAAAATAATGCTTATTTATTATTTAACTCTAAATACTTAACAATAGAAAATAAAGGTGGAAAAAACAGTGTAGAAGTACCTTCGAGGGTCAAAAAAACTTTGTAACAATCCTCTGTAACTGGTATGAAGTCTGCTGAGTTAAAAACCATACTCTTTTGATGCTTGGGTTTACCTAGATGTATCGGTGGATGCTTAGTCAGTGTTTTTGGGGGGACCTAGATGCAATAATGTGAGCTCTTTTCATTTGTTTCACACAAGAAAGTTGGCCAACATAGGAGAAATCATAAAAGTGCCTAGCAGAGGTAAAAATGACCAAAATTATGCTCGATGAGGGTTTTTATAGGCCTGCCAAATGAGTTTTAACTCAATCAAGATGAGTTGGACTTTTTCAAACAAGCCATACATGTACTTTTGGTTCAAACTTGTGTTGATCAAGTAAAATTCAGTTAAACATGTGATTTTGAGTCATACGAGCTGGAGAAAACCATTTCACTAGCCACTCCTTTCAAAGTCAGAAATATTGGTGTTTTAAGTAACGATCCTGGTAAACTTGGCATCTACTAATAAAAATATGAAGTAAATCCAGAAGTACAAACATTGAATTCAGTTAGCTAATTCAAAACAACAGATAACTAGGAATTATTCTACATAAATATGTAGTCTGTAAATTCAGGATGACAAGTATAGTCTCCAACAGAATATCACGTCACTTTATTATTAAAAGAAATACAACAACTATCAACAATTAATCAATGTTATCATAACTAGACTGCAATTGGTGGAACAGGCTAGTTTGACCACTTTGATGCCTAAAACTGCTCGATTGGTGGCACAAAACTGGAAAAGGTTAGTTCAGTACCAAATTGGGATTTTGTCACCGAACCGACTAGTTTTGTACAATGCAACCAAGGACCCTCTGAATGCAAATAAAAAATAAATTATGAGTGGGGCAACCTGATACTTTTTTACTTAAATTTTTAATTGCTTCAGGATGTTTGAGGGCGATTCCAATCTCATTGGATTTCATATAAAGAAACTAGAATTTTAGATCCCACTCAAAATCTATTAGACTTAATGGTTTTTAGGATTTCAGAAATGAAAAAAATTAAATACTGAAGACCAAAACAGAAAACTTAGCGTAATCATTTGGCCTTTGGACAATTAACCAAATTTACAAAAACTCTTTAACAATTTCCAAGGGTTTTTTGATATGCGATTGGGATTCAAACTTTCAATTCCAACAAACGTAAGATTACAAAACTACATGAGGCATATCATCCTCATGTTTAATCCCACTAGTATAGATGAGGTATTTGTACAAGCTACTTATCTAGAAGCTAGAGGAAATAATGGAAATCCAGAAGTTAGGGGACCATCCCAACCCACTGTAACCAAGAGCAAGGAGAAAAGAAAGAAAGATGGCTCGTGGAGAATGTGCATTAACTACCGAGCACTGAATAAGATAAAAATAAAAAATCGGTATTCCCTTCCTCGCATAGATGATCTTTTGGATCAACTGAAGGAAGCTATTTATTTCACCAAGCTGGATTTGCACAGTGGATACCATCAGGTCAGAGTTGCAGAGCAAGATGCATGGAAGATTGCTTTCAAAACAAAGCAGGGATTGTATGAATGGCTGGTTATGCCTTTTGGTTTGACCAATGCCCCTACTACTTTCATGAGATTAATGAATGATGTACTCAAACCTTTTCTTGATGATTTTGTTATTGTATATCTAGATGACATTCTGATTTTTAGTAAAACGTGGGAAGAACATTTAAAGCATGTTAAGCAGACATTAGATGTTTTGAAAAGAGAAAAACTTTATGTTAAAATCTCCAAATGTGAATTTGGAAAAACCTCTCTAAATTATTTGGGTCACATAGTAGGGGGAGGTGAATTGAAAATAGATCCCTCTAAAGTGGCAGTCATTGTAAACTGGCCTAAACCCATATCATAGGGCCACCGAATTTCCTATGGTATCTCATCTTAGATTAGATAAAGGTTACAAAATTAGGCAGACAACATATAATAAACATCTTAGATGGTCCTATTGAGTTTTTGTGGGCCATGGGATTTTGATATGGGATCTCCTCAATCGAAACTGGTGGTTGACGATTTAGTATTTCTGTGGATAACATCTTCAACTTCCTTGATATAATGTTGTTCGTATTAAAATTCAAAGCTTCAGTGCTCTCTCATCTTCCTGAAAGTTCAAGCTTCAGATCATTGTTCCAAAGCATAGTTAGCATTTGATCTATAACTAGCTCTGTAATTGTAGTTAGAGCTTATATGTAACTACCTCCATCCCATCTTCAACTCATTATCATTAACACTAGAATTATGCTCAAGTTCCTCCAACCTCTACCCAACGTTGTCAAAATCATTCCCAATTTCCTCCCCCATATATTCTACAATGATCATTGGAGAATTTGGGCATCTATCCCATCTCCTTTCAAGTACTTTTCAAGCTCAAACAATGCAAGGTCTAATTATGTTCCTTGAATAACAATTATTTGTTGTCAATTTCACATAACTTTTGTGTCACTTACTCCTTTATTGGACCTGTATTAATTCCATTTGTGGGAGATAAGATAAGATTAGACAATTTTATTAATGTTTAGTAAATGACTATAATAAGTAGGTCAATGGAGCTTAAAATTACATCCACTTTATGTATGTAATACATATTTCCCAAGTCACAGGAAGCCCTTAACATCCAAGGTTGATGGGAAGAAATTCTAGATGGAACATTTGGATCTCAGACAAACTTGGAGAGTTTTACTTTGCATGGAGTCAATCTGGCTTTGGGATCTTCTAGTGTTGATTTGTCTGTTGGTCTAGTGATTTGTCTTGCTAATTTGAAATGTGAGCTCCTAGAAGTGTTTTGGAAGGTAGTTAATCCATAATGAGGGGGATTCAAGAGGAAGCCCCACTTCTCATCTATTTGAAATTCTGAAGTGGTATGGACCTCAATATGGCATTTGTTGTCTTGAGTGGACATGAAGCAAGGAAGAAGGTGATTCTCCTAATGGGATTTGGCTGGGGAGGTCCATGCAAAGGATGAGATCTATGAGTAAAAGTCTTATTGATTAAAAGAGTGAGGAAGTTTTTTGGAAAATGAAAGAATGTCGAGAGGGAGCCACCTGAGTCTTGGTAAAGGTAGTAAAATCCCCATTAGGTCTCATAATAGATAATCCATATGTAGATGAGATGTTTGATGTGGGATGTGGTGATCAGTTTCAATCCAAAGTCGATGAGGGTCTACCTAAAAGTGTCCAAGGAGGATCTTGAGG
This sequence comes from Pinus taeda, assembly GCA_000404065.3. NCBI lineage: Eukaryota > Viridiplantae > Streptophyta > Pinopsida > Pinales > Pinaceae > Pinus > Pinus taeda. Next base: position 151,505 of record APFE031475144.1, read on the forward strand.
CCATGCATTTATGTTTACAAATATATGCAGGTATGACAATGCTAACATCTTGTAGTTGCATGTCATACTCAGAATAATAAGCCATCTTGGGGCTAAGATCTTTGAGAGGTGTGATCCAACTGTTGACATATCTCTAATCACCTAGTTTATGTCATGCTTAAATGGTAAGAGGTGACATAAAGTGTCTAAAGAGTACTTGAAGGGGGGGAGCATGAGGAAGGAAAATGATCAAGAGAGAATGAATTATGGAATACAAACTACCCCAGATTTCGAGAGGTGTCATTTTCTTTCATAAAGGTGATCATGATTGTGCCCTTATTCCATGGAAGGCTCGGAATTACTAATAGTGGAGAAGGGGGTATTGTGTCTAAGGTGTTCCTCATGGGCTTTAGGATTTAAATCTTGACTATATTCTCCCTAAGGGGTTCCCGATTTTTCTTTTTCATAGATTGAATTTCTTAGATCCTAGATAGAGTTTCAATTTTATATTGACTTTCCTATTTCTGGACAACCAGTGAGCAATTCGATCTGATACTCTTTCATCATGGGAACATGATATTATTAATTCATTAGGTTTATATTTAGGAAATCAATTTCTAGTTTTAAACCACCTTCCATCTTTTTCTAGATCTTTGAATACATTATTGAGGCTAAGTTTGTATCCCCTCATGAAGCATTTTGAATTATGATTGGTTATTTAAGGAATACCCTCAGAAATTCTAGAAAACCTTTTAGAATTGTACATTTTTTGTCTATACTTCTTGCTTGGTTATTTAAGGCATATCCTCAGAAATTGTAGAAAACCTTCAGGATTGTACAATTTTTGTCTGTAAAGGATCTTCCTTCCCCTAGGTTTCTTTTTTCTCTCCATTGAAGTTCAACTTTGTCCATCCTTCCATTGGGGGCTTCCAGATATGACAGGTTTTTTTTTTTTTTTTTTTCTTGATGGTATTGATCAATGGGTTTTATACCATTTTCAAAGATAACTTCATATTAACTTTTTGTTGCATTTTTAAAATTTCATTTTGTATTTTTTAAAATTCATTAAAAAAAATATAATGATATTAAAGAAAAATATATGAAGTGGTAGCAGTCTGTCACCCCACAAGTGGCAAAATGGAAACTAAAAATATATAATTAGGGATTAAAGATAAGTTCTCCTTATCCCCTCTTGAAGTTATTTTTTCTTGCTTTGAGATGGAGCTTTTCATCTTAGTTATCATGTATATTATGTGTTTTTAGGGAGAAATCTATGTCTATATTATGGTTCAGGATGATCACTTGATCAGACCTTACTATAGTTATCTAGAATCTGCCCCATTAGTTTGATCACCTTCTTCCTCCAACTTCTGCAAACGATTGCAAGTGCCAAGTCTCATGACAACTCCCTAGAATTGGATGCAAATTATACTAGGTTGGTGAGATGGTGTGTGTTTTCCCATTCTGTTTCTAGAAAATCACTTACATGAAGGCCACATAGATGTTGTTGCTTTTAGTGCATAGTTTCCTTCAAATCTAGATTGATCAATTAGACACCCATCATTATATATTTCTCTTTAGCTTCATATGTTAGGAGAGCCTTGACTATTTGTCATGAGGCTTTCCCAAGGTCATATAGCTTGGATTTCTTAGGCCTGGGTAGACATTATTTTACAATGATTGATGAGGATGGAGATGGCCATACTCCTTGCTTCAGAGATGGCCATATTCCTTCCTCTACACTCATCTCTTAAACCACCTTTTTGTACTATTTTTTCTCTTATTTTTACTTGTACCTCTTTAACTTGTAGAATCTAACTTTTTTCTAATGTTTATTAGTGCTTGTCCATTTTCTAGGGTTCACCCTTTATTCCTCTCTTTTTTTCCATTTCACTTATATCTCTCTGTCTTGTAACTTTCAAGAGTAGTGTTGACACTGCCACCTTATTTTGTGACTTGTTGTATTTTTTGTATCCATTGACCTATTAGTCACGTCATCTGTGATGAGCCTCATCATTTGGTAATTATATGGGCCTTAATTCACCTCCTATATTATTCAAACCAACTTTTCTCACAACTTATTACATATTTTTTATTATATTTTGTTTATGAGATGAGTTAGAGTTGGATATTATGCCTAGTGGACTAATATGCATTGAATGTGGGATTGAAGGAGCAAATCAAGGAAGTTTTGCATATCTAAGGTTAAAAATTGAATGGGACAAGGGAGAGGGATCATAGGAGGTAAATCTTCCTCATTTACTTATCTCACATTCGAATATTCCTCCATCCATCACACCAGCTCGGAGTGCAAGCAGCTAAGCCATGAGGATTAGAAGGCAACCGTGCAAGTAAGACACAAAGAGCTAGTTTATCTCGAGTTCGGGAGCCGAGCCTCCTTGATTTTAAGGAATTTATTGGGGACTTCAGTTGTATAAGTAGAGAGGCCTAGAGCCTCATTAGGATTTAGATTTTTATTGTAAAAACTCTAATCTATTTTCCAGCTCCATACTTGTGAAAGTTCTATTGATGTAATTTGTTGTTTTAGTAATAATAATGAGTTTTGTTTTGAGCCAGCACTGAGTTAACTCAGAGAGCTGAACCTCTTGGGTTAGGGCCCAACCCTATCAGCCAAGGCTCCTCTTTCATTTATAGGTATGTTTAATATAGTTTCATAGCTTCATTGTTAATTTGCCTTTAGATGCATTTCCATTGCAAGTAGTGTAGATTAGATTGGTTGTTTATTAGTTTTCTTCCATTCGTTTCTTACTCTAGTAGAAGGTTAGTAGGGATAAAAGGAGCACCATAAGATTTTCAGCAGGTGTCTCAGCCTCACCTCCTCCCTCTGGGATCATGACTTGAGGAAGGGACCCTTAAGCAGCCCCAAAAGCACAGATTTCTAGTTCTTTTATGAGCTTTGGAGTTTGTTGTCTTTAAATTAGTATTTGGTTAGTTTTGCAAGGTAGGATTCCATTGTCATATTTTTCATCTTCATTTTTGCAGTAGATCTTATCCATTCTTTCATTCCTTTCAGCAACTTTCCTCATGCATAATGTAGGCAATTAGTTCATTAATTCTACTTTTCTAGTTTATGAGAATGTTTCTTGTTTACATAGATTTTTGGAAGATATACATGTTCTATGTAGAGCAAGTGCTTTAGGAGGAAACTAAGACTACATATCCAACAACCATCTTCCACTCCATCCACCTTAGCCATCCCTTGTTTTCACCATCACCTTCACTAGTTTTCATCATTTTTCATAGAAATTATTCCAAGCACATTGAGCAAATCCAATCATCTCCTATCTTTTTTGTTGACTTCTGAGTGATCCTAGACCTCCTCCAACTCCATTCCATCCATCACACACCTTTCCTAGCCTTCCATCACCTCCAACACCTCACATTCTGCTCTCAGCTATATCTTGTAGGTTTCTAGTACATCCTGTAGGTTTTCCTAAAATGGCCTGTTTTGAGGCCGAATTGAGGGAAAACCTCTAGGAAGTCACCAAAAGCCTCACAAGGGTCCCCCACACCATCCAACCATTTCATAACCCTTCCATCCATCCTCAAATGTCCTTAATTCACCTGCCACATCAACAGAAGAAAAGTTTGCATACTTGATTTTGCATAAAAAGGCAAAAAGGCATAAATAGATTTAGTTCAGTCTCTTTACTTGCACATTAGTGATGTTTGATGCTTCTCACTTCTATAACTTACATAGTAGCATTTTTTTCATGTTGATTTATAATTTCTGCAAAGCATAGTCTCTTAGCAGTTAATTAGGAAATGGTGTGACTTAGCATTAAATGTTGACCTTCTCCATTATTGCAGTAGAGTAGCTCTCTCTCTTAGAGTAGATTTACCTTTCTTCCATCAAGAAATCAAGCTTCTTTTGACTCCATAGAAGTTTGGCTTGAAACCCTAGTGGTCTCTTGCTAGTAGAACAGTGACAACAGGTAGAACCATCACTTTTACTTGTGTATACAGCACTATCACCTCCAAGATTGTATGAACCCCGGGTTGATAAATTAAAGCTGGTAGCCCAGGAGTTGCAGCACCCTTGCTGCAATACTAGTGCTCATCACTTTTTGGCACCATTTCCAGGGAGGTGTTTGAGTAAAATGTGATTATTGCTTTCTTTTCTTCTATTTCCTGTCTTCAATATTCTACCATTAGTTTATTTCTGCAAAAGTAATCTAGTTGTTTCCTTTCTTCCATTTTGCATTTTCTGCTTTCCTTTCCATTTTGCAAGCAAGATTTCAATTCAGCAAGTAGCTTTTTCATTCAGTTGGTAGTTTTCATTCAATCAGCAATTTCAATTCTACAAAGTACTTTCCAAGTTTGAAAAAAATACAAAACCAAACCAAATACATTTATTTTCATGCCTCATAGGAATAGGGACAACTTAGCGAATTTTTTGCCAAATACACCCACTGCATCAAAAAACCAACCTTCCCTCTTCTTCGGTGGCTGTGAGTTGGAGGAACACTTAGGTGAGCAACCTGACATATTTGAAAAACCTACAGGAGAAGAAGAAGAACCCATTCCTACTGAACCAATGGATAAAAACAAAAATGACAGAGGGAATAGAGAGAGAGTTGAGGGTATCTTCCCCATCAAGGAATCCATTGGGGACACTAAGATGAAAAATATAAGCCCCTCTGCCCTACCTCATTTCCATGGCCCTAACCACAGAGGACCCTGACACTTTCCGATTTTGAGTTTGTTGTTATATGTCGAACTTATGATTATATAGATGATGAGCAGAAGTTAAAACTATTTCCATCTACCCTCAAGGATGTAGCATTGCATTGGTTCATGGGTTTACCTAGGGATAGCATCACAACTTGGGCTCAGATGCATAAAGCCTTTAACAACAAATATCAGGACTATTGTCAGTTAAAGGATACTAAAGAGGAAATTTTTAGGATGACCATAAGCAATGATGAATCCCTAGAGGATTATGAAGAAAGATTCCAACACAGTTACAAAAGGGTTGATCCTTCTTAGGGGAGTAAGGGAAGATCTTCTGGATACCCTAAATTTGTTAGCAGGATGAGATATCTACCAATTACCCTATGAGGATATCAAGACTGTCTTTAGAAACCATTCTAGAGCAGCTAGGAAAAAGGGTAGGGGTAGTCAACCTATGGTCAATACATACTCTTCCAACTCATCCATCAAGGGTAAAATTGGAAACATGTTTGAAGATTTCAAAAGTGAGATGATGCAAACCCTTGCCTTACAAATGGACACTATTCACATTAAGAGAAAGCAAGAGGAAGTAGAGAGAGCCTTGGCCAATTTTTGTCCTAGATGCACTAGGAGGCATCCTAGAAATGAATTTCCCTTGAATTCTATTGAAATTTGCTTATTTTGTGAATAAAACCACTCCACAGATAAGCGCCCTTCTTTGCCTAGACTCAAAGTTGTATATAAAGGAGCTGAAGGGGTCACTGAGTAGCTCTGCTACATAAACCAAAGGAGACCTCATGGACCTAGACCATACCAGCAGGGCATGCAAGGGTCGTCCCATGCATATTACAACCCCAACCAAACCACAACCATACCTTTTTGGGGACCCCTTGCTCATCCTTCTTGGTCTACACCCCCTCCTTGGTCCTTTGCATCTCAGTATCACTCCCATCCAGCCAGCCAGTCATTTCAACCTTATGCTCTGCCACAACCTCAGTGGAATGCACTGCCCTAGGGTGGAGGCCCCAATACAACAATGCTCCAGCTTTATTGCCTCCATCACCTGCCCAACCACAACTGCTACACTCTGCTCCGCCCAAGCAACCCCAGATGCCTGCCCAACCAAATCCGAATCCAAACAATAGACAGGCTCAACAAGTATATAGTGGAGAGACATCATATCCAGCTTATGCTGTGGAAATCCAAGAGATTAACCTGAGAACTGGGAGAGTTCTCCCAGATAACAAACCTCCACCTCCATCTAGGGAGGTTGAGGAAGAAAGAGAGAAAGCCAATCTTACAGTGAATCCACCCTTTCCTGAGAGATTAACCCAACCACTCCAGCCTACCCCAGAAGAGACTGAACTTCTGGGAGAATTGAAAAATCTATGGGTAAAGATTTCACTTCTCCAAGCAATAAAAGATGTTCCTATTTACAATAAGTTGATTAAGGATAAGTGCTTCAAGCATCTAGGGAGGTTAAGAAGGGATTCCCCTACCATTAATGTCATTGGACAACTATTCGAATTAATGCTGGGGCAGGTAAGCTGTCCAAAATTTTTGGACCCTGGAAGCCCTGTAGTAGATGTCCACATCAATGGCACCATGGTCCCGCACACTTTGATTGATCTTAGGGCTGCCATTAATGTGATGACTAAGGACACCATGCTCAAGCTCAACCTCCAAGGTTCATTGAGGAAGACCACAATAGTTTTGCAACTTGCAGACCGCTCCACAGTAACCCCTGAGGGGATTGTGGAGGATGTGATGGTCTCCATTGACTCTTGAGAGTACCCTACAGATTTCCTAGTTCTCTAGCCTAATGCTAAGCTTATTGGTTACCCTCTTGTTATGCCCCTATACCAATAGGTGTCATATGTCATGATTGACTTATTGAGCTTTGTAATAAGTTCATACCTTTACTTGTTGCAAAGGTTTTCCATATTTGTAAAAAAATAAAAAAAAAATAAAAAATGTAAAAAGGGTATACCCTAAAAAAAAATCAAAGGGTGAAAAGAATAAAAAGTTGGTCAAAAATGAAAGAAAATGAACCCCAACAAAAAGGAAGACCAAGAAAGGGTGCAAGTCTAAATGCCACTACTTTTTATTGTTGTAGAATAAACAATTGTGTGCAGTTTGTCACTTATGCCACAATTTATGATTAGTCAAACAGTTTAAGCTTGGCTAATTCATTTTTCAATTTCATGTTGTAGAAATAGAGAATAACGATCTGACCAAACAGTGTAATCTTGGTAGATAAGTAGATAGGTAGAGTAAATAAAAGGAGCTCGACAGTTTAATCTAAGCCCTGGATGTAATAAGTGTAAACTTAGATAGGCCATCACCATGTAAAAAAAAAAAAAGTTTGATAAGGGTTTGCCAGACTAAGTGCACCCTAATAAAGAAGTGAAAATGCTAGGTTAAGTAGGTAGGGTAGGTAGATGATGGTTGCAAAATAATATGTGGTGAATGATAAGTTTAAATGTGTAAATATTTTATTTTCATCACAAGGCAAAGGCATGTATCACATGGAAGACACATCAAGCAAGCAAAGTAAAAATAATTAACTTCCCTACTCATTTCCCCTAAATTTTCACTAATTTCCCCTAAGTGCTAAGGTATTTATCAAGTTAGAGGGGCTCAGAGAATTTCTCTGACTTTTGGAGGGACCAGACCCTTGGCCCAATAATTTATAATGCCTAAGTACTTAAAACCCATTCACCAGTGATCACACCCCTTTATAAATCATTCATTCCCTTTATAAAGTTTTCCTAAGTAAAATCCTATTTTACTTAGGGAAATTAAAATATTTTCCATAAAAAACCCTCATTTTTCACTAAGCCTAAGTTTTAAACATATACATGAAAATGCTTCAAACTTAGTGCGCACTTCACAAAATCATATTAACTTTTAACTTACATTATTATTTAATTTCCCGATATAAACATTACCCATTCCCGTATTACTATAACTATACAAAATCCCCAAATTCGTATATATCCCACCTTTCGGTTAAATATAACCATAATAGAGTTAATAATTGGGATTAATTAGTTAAACCGTAACTAATTAAGAACCCTGACCCCTGCCATATTAAGTGAGGATTAATTAATCATCAGGATTAATTAATAACTCAACGACCAATCTTGTTGCTCCCGATGTAATTAAAAAAACCCTTAATTATGTTGGGCCCGCCCTCATTAAATTTCCACCACCTCACCTCCTCGATAGCTGTCCGATCAAGCCCCTTAGATCCAATGGTTGTCATGCATATCGCACGGCCCTCCGCGACCGAACATTAGCGTGAGATCGCGAGCAGTTTTCTGAATAGTGCCATCGCCACGCATAGCTCATCGTATGGAATCGCTCGGTCTAGCCCAAATATCACCTCCCCTCCATTAGCGATGTGATGAAAACTACTTACCACCTCCTGCTAATGACAAAACATCAAATCATTTGCCCGCTAACGCCACTTGTCCAAATCTCGAAACCCGCCAAATTTTTTACTTTGTATAAAAGAACAAAGTAATCAGTTTGTCGTCCTATTCTGCGAACGCATACATCCATGCAAACTGAACTTCGAAGTTATCCAGTTCGTGCACTTAACTGCCAACCACCTTCAAAACTTACAGATGACACCGCTCAGAGTTTTCCATTACACCCAGTGTACCTGCATTCCAGTCCCCGTCCCTAAAAACAGGTATTTACGAATTCACGTCCTGCACTTGAAATTCAAGTTCCCCAGATCCTCAATTTTCACCAATTTCTCATAAAAATCCCAGTTTCCTATCTGAATCTACAAGAACCAGAATGTAAACCCTCGTTGCCTTAACTATTGCACCTATTACTACCCCCGACCGTGATTTGGATTATCTGCCTCTGGCAGATAAATATTTTCAAATAAAAGACTTGGGCACTGATAAAGACCATCTGAAAGTATTTTGACAATGTCAAGATAATCACTTGAATGGCCATGATGCCATAGGACTGTGGGAATCAAATCTCCCAATGTATCTTCTCCCCTCTGTGCACATTTTCCCTGACATTATCCATCAGTGTCATGCCAAATATGATCCCAACCTCAGAGCAATAATGTCCCAAAATCAAAATGTCCTCTTCACAATTACTGCAGACTCCATCAATGAGATGCTTCAATTTCAACCCAGTCAAGTCCTCACCCCTGTTTCCCTTGGAGATTTGCTTGAGAGATCATCTAAATTGTCCCATTCTGAACTCAGTCGCCTTGGCCAGACTTTCATGTACAAGGAGTATCAACCCCAAAATCCCCCTCCCTATCTATCATTTTTCTTCACAAAAATATGCAAAATTATAGTTGATATGATAGCTGCAGTCATGGGATTTAATACCAGTGAATATGTAGATGAATTGACCCTAGTTTTGATGTCCATCTTTACCCCTGGTCAGCCCCCTACTGTCAAGTACAATTATGCTACATTTATCGCTAAGAAAATCCATGACCAGTTCATGAGACTGGAAAATGAAAAAGTGTTCAAGTATTCCACATTCATCTATCAACTTATCCTCTACTATCAGTCTGACAAGTTCCCATTTTCTGTCAATAAACTTGATATAAAGGGTAACCTAAGATCAGTCATTTTTTGAACTTCAATCTTCCACCATTCTTTTGCTAGTCTTTATTCATATAATGAATTCATTGACCAGTTTGTCCACCCAATGACCACCATGCTGACAGGAAATCATCCTCCTAAGATTAGTGATGAAATCAAAAGGATCCTTCAGCTATCCAAGCAGTACAGGGTAGGTGACTGGTACTCGTACCAGAATCACATAGAGATCAGGGTATATATTTGTGAGCTACCTCCATTCAAGCTATCAACATATGTTCCAATGAGGTTGTTTGCATTTGAGTATTATAGACAAATGATAAACTCAGATCAGATCCACTTTAGCAAGGCCAAGAAGAAAGCACAATTGAGAATTAGGGATCACCTAGGCCCATTTGTCTGCAACAATAAAGAAGCAGGAAAAGCAGTAGAAAAAATCATAGAAAACCTGAAATTAAGTAAAAGTTTTGGTTGGAAATATGACCCACACAGTTTCATTTGTGATAGGAGAATGAAAAATAGACTATCACCATATTTTCCTCACAGAATACCAGAAATTGAGCAATATGCTAATATGGATGAATGGAGAGAAGGAACTCTTGTAGAGATGGATAGTGATCATGTCACTGTAGAAAATGTAATGGAAGACCTAGAAAAGACACTTGGCCTAGACTCTTTTGAACATGTACCGGTTGGGACTTCTCAGAAGCCAACACCAGGAACTAGCACCTCTACAACAGACACCTCTCAATTGCACTCACAGGAAACTAGTGCACCCTTTGCAGAAACATCATAGGGAAAAGAACAAGGAACCAATACTCCAGCAGAGGGCAATCAAATATGTCAAAGTAGCCTGAAATTTCAGAAGAACAGGCCCCACCATAGTCCCATCCAACTCAGATTAGCATGGGAGATCCCCCAGTTTTGCAGACTCCTTTGAATGAGGAAAAGAGTTTAAAAAGAGACAGGGAAGTAGCTACCCCTGCCAGTGGTCCTTTAGACCAGCCTGGTGCTAAGAGGCACAAGCTAAGTCCTCATTCAAAAGAAGAAATTGTTGAAGAAACAATAGGCAGTTTGAGGAAAGAAGGTGGAGATAGTCAACATACATTCCCAGTAGGTGGGACACCTTCCAGTTCCCAAAGGCAAGAACTTGAATGATAGCAAAGTGATGAGGTTTCATCATTCAGGTCTTCATCTAACAATACCTTAGATATTAAAGAGAAATTCAAGGAAATAAAGGACAAAAATGAACAATTAAAGGCCCAATCCTACACACAATACTTAAAGATGTCTCCCACCAATCAAACTAGGTTGATGTCAGCTTATGATATCAAGGAAGGCAAAATGCAGATGAGCTTTTTAAAGCCTAAAGTACAGCAACCCAAAACACTTGCAGACTACCTCAAAAATGATTTTGAGGTCTTGGCCAAGGACATTCACCCCATAGATCAAATAGAATTACATAAGTAGACAGGGGAAATGGTATATTCAACATTGACAAGCAAGGCCTTGATGGCACACAGATTGGAAAATTCACTGAATAATACCACTGCTCAGTTATAGTTAGAAAGAGTCTCCTCACAGGCAAAAGACAATAGAATCAAGTCATGGGGGGATTTGATTATTGGATTGGGCCATAACCTAAAAGATGTAAAAGCTACAAAGGCCCTGATCAAAAAGAAAAATGAACACATAGTTGCCTTAAGAAAGCAATTAAAATTTCCACCATTGATGCATCCACAGATTGCAGAAGTAATTGAAGGAAAGAAGAATGAAGAAGAGAAAATGGACTTAGTCTTCAAGCTTAATGAAAAATTAAAGGAGACAGAGCAGGAATTAGAAAAAAACACAAAAATGCAGGCAGAGTGAGTCGACCTCTCAGCCTCAAAATGTAGTACCAGTGGTCTCCATGGTAGTTCCTTCAACACTCGCCACAACTCTTGCACCAAATGTTTTTTTGGCCACAGTAGAAATTATTACAGGTACAAGCACAGGTACATCAAAGGTGGGAATTTCAAGTCAAAGCACTGAGGAATTAATCAAGTCCATGGAGGAGATGAAACTCCAATTTTTTGAACTCCAAAAGGTAAAGGAAAAATTTGTCACCTTAGAGCAGAAGTATGATGTGTCAAAGATCAATTTTGCTGAAGAAGTGAGGAAGAACAAAAGCTTGGCTCAACAGGTAAAAACATTGGAAAAAGACCTCACCTTTGAAAAGCCTTTAACAAATATTAGAAAAATTATATGGACCAACATCACTCAATCAATAAATGATGTTTTGTCGTCTATACAAATTATTTTTGAACAGATTGACCTAGTCAAGGTTGCTCTTCAAGAGATTGCCAAAACCAAGGAAGAGCTAGGAGGGAAGCCTAAGGAACCTATCAGGCTAATAAAATTTTTGAACAACAGGAACATGCATCAGTTAGAACAGCTGAATATTGAAGATAGAACTAGAATCATCCTTGAAATCAAGAAAGTTTTGACCAAAAGGTCTTTGATGCAGAACCTGGAAAGGAAATGTTAGAATATGCAGGAAGATATAGATGAATTTATGTAAAAGTTTGGCATATTACAGAGTAAAGGACTTCCCAGTCCTTTAGTAATTAATGATAAGTTAATGAGGCATGAGGATTATGTTGACAAATTGTATCAGTATGCAAATAACCAAGCTAGTTCATCAGCCAGTTCATCTGCACCTAAAGCATTACCTATAGGCAGAGTTCTTTATGACAGTCTAGAGAACCTCTTTTATGTTGAGCATGAATTGAAACATTTGTTTCCTGTACAACCCAATTTTGTAAAATACACAGAGGCTGATGAAATCTTCAGAAGACTACAAAGACCAGGATACCAGGGATGATTGGTGGATAGACATGACAAACATATTATGATTTACCTTAGAAAAAAGTAAAATTGAAGTATTTGCAATAGCCAATTTTGGTAAAAGAAGTTGAATAAAGATAAAGCAGGTAAAGAGTATCAGAACGGGTTAAAGAGTATCAGTAAAAAGCCAAAAGCAATCAGCCATCACAGAATTATGAGCAAGACAACAAGATGCTCAATCATAGGGACTGCCTCCAGGTCAGTCAACGAAAACAGGGACAGCAAGCCAATAGTTCACTTTCAGTTTCTATCTTCAAGACCATCTGTCTCTACTTTTATGTAAAATATATTTAGTATTCCTAGAATACATGTCCCTCAGTTAGGAGATATTTTGTTGTAACTTTTTGTATAAGTACTTCCTCATTCGAAGTACTTAGGGTGGATTCTTAGGCATTTCTGTAGACTCATTATTTTGGAATAAAAGTGTTGTTGAATAACTATTGTATGGCTGGCTGGATGAAGAAATAAAGAAAAGGAATTTTACAGGATTCACGTGTCAAACGTTGGACAATAAGTATTCTATATCTTATGTGTTACTGTTTTCTGGTTTAATATTTCACATGTGTTTCATCTCTAAATAATAAACGAAAAAGTATATTTCAGAAAGTGCTTTACTGCATTCTATCTTTAAAAGCGTTTATATTCTTAATGTTTTCTTCTAAGCTATCATAGGCAGGGAATTATTAACTGCTCCTTGCTTCTTAGTTTATCATTGTGGTCATTTAATAAGAAATTCTTAATTGCTTTTTATTAATGATCACTCACTTTCCCTCATATTGTTTTTTTTTAAGGATTCTTAACTACCCTTCTCCCCTTTCAAGACCATTTCGCCCTTCCAAGTTAACATTTGTCCCTTGTTTAGCTATCTTGCCCTATGAAGCCCTCCTTTTTTGAATTGACCTGATCCAATTAAGCCATCCTCAATTGACTCTATAGCCCAATGGATTGAGATACTATGTTCTATCCATCTGCTCCTGAATTCCACCACCAAACACAATCAAAACCCCAAAGCTTTCATAACTAGCCTAATATCCCATATAACAAAGCTAAATATTAAAGAGAGAGCCCTCTCTAAGCACATATTGGCTAGATTTTGTGCTTAAAAGTTGGTTCGTGGTTACCTAGGACCCCTTTCCTTCTTCTAACAACTTCAAGGAAAATCTAAGTGATAACACCTCTCATCCTTGGGAGACAATGGTTGGCCATTGTCGATGCTTACATTAGCTGCAGAGTTGGGAATATGACCATAAAAAATGGGCATATGTCCAAGAAGTGAGTCCTATACCCTCCTGCTCAGCAATCTCTAGAGCATGATTTACCTTTATGGTTGGAGGAGGAAGAAGATGAAGTTTATTCTGCCCAAAATTATACTTTAGAAACAACCATGGGAGGATGACAGCAAGATGAGGATGATTTGATTGAACACCTGCTCCAAAGTCCAACTCCTAGTTCATTGCCCTTAGAAGATGTAGTAAAGGAAACCAAGAAAAATCATCCAACTGACTTATGCTTGTCCGATTCCAACCCACTCTGTTTCAAAACCATAGAATTCAGCCCTGAGGGAACCTTCAAAATCAATCCATTTTTTTCTGCTCTCCAAGAAGAGAAATTATCATGGAAAATTTTAGGGGCTAATGTTCGCCCAATGGGCTAATTTTCCATGATTTTTCCAAAAAACGATTCGCCAATTTCCAATTTTTATAAAAGATGATTCGCCCAAATTTTAGAATATAAAATTATTTTACCTTAAAAATCACCAACATTATATAGTGCCTATATGATAAATCATTATAAATTTGAATAATTTTACAAATATATCATTGAAAAATTTATAGTTTGCATATTAGGGATTAGTGAGATTCACCAATGTTTTAAACTTCAAGAAAATTTTACATCCTTAAAATTTTCCTTGGAAATTATGCAACATGCTAAAGGAAATTCTAGAAGCCTTCGCTTAGAGTTACAAAGAAATGAAGGGAGTACACCCCTCATTATGTACTCACCACATATACATCAAAGAAGGTTGCAAGCTGGTCTGGCAACCCCGAAGGAAGATGAATCCATCTCTTAAAGATATAGTCAAAGAAGAACTGCAAAAATTCCTAGATGAAAGATTCATTTACCCTATCTCCGACAGTGGGTGAGTCTCTCCTTTGGTGTTAGTTCCACAGAAAAATGGTAAGTGGAGAATTTGTGTTGATTACAGGGAGTTAAACAAAGCCACAAAGAAGGACCATTTCCCTCTACCCTTCATTGACCAAGTGCTAGATGGCCTGGCAGGGAAAAGGTTTTTCTCTTTCCTAGATGGATTCAACGGGTATAGCCAAATCCAGATCAGCCCAGAAGACCAGGATAAAACCACCTTCACTTGTCCTTGGGGTACCTTTTCCTATATTGCCCTTCCTTTTGGCCTATGCAATGCTCCTGCCACTTTCCATAGAGAAGTCTTGAGTATTTTCGCCGAATTAGTCCATGATGTGGTCGAAATTTATATGGATGAGTTTACACCTTATGGCTGTGATTTTCAAGAAGCTCTGTCTAACCTAGGCAAAGTACTGCAAAAATGCATTGAAATGAACCTGTCTCTCAGTCCCAAAAAATGTGAATCCTTGATGACTGTAGGGACCGTGCTAGGTCATTCAATATCTCAGCAAGGACTGCAAGTGGACCCAAATAGAATAACTATCATCCAAATGGTCCCACTTCCTCAAAAGCAGAGAGATGTCAGAAGTTTCCTAGGGTTAATTGGATACTACCCAAGGTTCATAAAGGACTTCAACAAGTTGGCCTCTCCTTTATTTGGGTTGTTGGCCAAGGACTCTAAGTTTATATGGTCAAAAAGTTGTCAAGAGGCCTCAGACATCCTAGAGGACAAGTTAACCACTGCACCAATTCTCTGAGGCCCAAATTGGGCCCTCCCCTTTCATATTCATGCTGATGCCTCACACAAAGCCATAGGATTAGCCCTAGGTCAGATAGATGAAAAATTGCCTTATGCTATCTATTTTATCAGTAAGAATCTGTCAAAGGATGAACTAAATTACACAGTGACCGAAAAGGAACTCCTGGCTATTGTGCATTCATTCAACAAATTCAGGCATTATATTAAAGTCTATCAAACATTTGTGCATACTAACCTTGCTTCAATCAAATACTTAATGAATAAACCCTATGTGAATGCTCAGATTATAAGATGGTTACTTTTATTACAACAGTTTGATCTAAATATTGTTGATAAGCCTGGTAAGGAAAATGTTGTTGCAAACTTTTTGTCCAGATTAATTTTGCCTGCAGGTGAAGAAGGAATGGTTGATGACCAGTTACCAGACGAACACTTATTTTCTATTTCAGTTCTCTCTCCATGGTTTGTTGATATAGAAAACAATTGGTATCGACATAGTTCCCACCAAAATTTTCCTCCAAATAAAAGAGAAAGATAGTAAGGAAGAGCGCCCCCTTCACTTGGATTGGGGGCAATCTCTTAAAACTTGGCCCAGTTAAAATATTGAGAAGGTGTGTCAGGGAGGAGGAAGTCTTTGACATCCTTCTAACCTATCATGATGGGCCTTGGGGAGGTCACTTTACAACAAAGAGGACAACATTCAAAGTGTTACAAGCAGGCTATTATTGGCTCGCTCTTCATCAGGATGTGAAAATATATACTAGTCAGTGTGATCGGTGCCAAAGGATGGGAAGGCCTACTCCAAGAGATGAATTGCCTCTGCAGACTCAAGTGACTTTTGAGCCATTTGACAAGTGGGGCATAGACTTCATTGGTCCTATTGACCCTCCTTCCAAGCAAAAATAGTACATTATTGTGTGCATTGACTATTTGACTAAGTGGGTTGAAACCAAGGCAATTAAGGCAACAACAGAGGAGAAGGTGGCTGAGTTCCTAAGGGAGAATGTATTCTACAAATT
>APFE031475152.1:0-24518 GCA_000404065.3 Pinus taeda
CACTCAGATGCATGGGGAGCCGAAGAACCGCAGGCAAAAATAAAAAAGCACTAAAGGACAAGGCAGGACCTGTGCTCCGAAAAACCGGTGATATTGATTGGGGCACCCTCAAACGGTAAGCGGTATTAGAGAGATTGGAGCGATCCCACTCAACGATCAACACATGGTAAGTGGAGGAGACAGAAAACTACCATTGATCATGTGTTAATGGTCAAGCTAGTCAATCGTGTGGGACGTGTGTATGGCGGCAGATCTGGAGGCCCCAGATCAGACAGCTGATATCGCGCCCAATGGGGGAAGCGGGATAAACAAAGGAATGAGCCATGATTTAGAAGGATTTGAAGTCCGTTTTGACCGCCACGATGGAGGAAAACTTCATCCATGATGTAACCGAAGAACTGAACCAACGAAGCAGGCTGGCATGTTACAGGAGGACATGTGGCCACTCCCTGTGAGCCGATGATGATGCCAAACCAAGGAACTCCAAGCGCAGCTATAGAAGGCGATTCGACGGAGGCGGAAGAGGAACTAAACATACATGGAAACAAATGGCTTAAAGCCATGAACATAAAACAAAATAGACACTGAGAGTCAGTCAGAAAGAGAGACGGAGGAACCAAAATCCCGAGAGGAGGACGGAACACAGGGAAAAGACAGTGAAGCAAAAGTAGAATAGGACAGAGGGCCGAGCTGACCAAAGGCAGTGTCGAGCACTAGAGAGCTTGAGGGATTCAAGCCATCCCAGAGAGGATCTGTCCGGACTGAGCACCACATTGGGCTCTTTCCATTGTAGACCAGAAGGTCACAGATTTGGTAGGAAAATGAGTCTGTGCACTCCAGTGGCTTCGGGAATCCAAGAACCACCCTGCCAAGCAAATCTTTTTCAGGTGACTCATATTGAGTTCCTACATTGTAATTCTCTACTTGAAACACAATAAAATGAGGCCACCACTGAAGATGGACCAGAGATGTAGCCCTGGAGAATAGGGTGAACTCCTTAATAATTTCTTGTGTTCTTGTATTTTCTTACTATATTTCTATGATGTCTTTCCATTCAATTGTCTGTGTATTGGCAATCTGATCAATCCATTGCTTAAATAACGTAGACACACACACCAGCACATGAGTTTGTAATACCTTCATTTAGTAAATCTTTAACTGAGGTCACTCATAGGGTGATTATCAGATCATTCCTCAATTACAACTTCAGTAGAAGAAGTTGGTGAAGTCCTAGATTGGGTTTTTGATCTTTAAATTTCAAGAAGCCTTTGTCGACCTCTAAATGGAATTCGGGTTTGAGTATGTGGTGTGGAATCTCGAAATCATGGTGAAGTAAGTGGATTTGTGGGAATTAAACTTCTTCCCCGTCCTACAAAGCTACCCCTAGAGTCTCTATCCCTACGCATGTCATGTTTTAAATTAATGATGGTTTCTTTTTAACTTCTATTTGTACTTCCCCAACAATGGCACCAAAATGTTTGGTCAATTCAATGTCCTTGAATTTTCAATCATAAATTGCCAGCCAGGGTGTGTACACTGATGAAGTACAAGTGCACAATATGTACTTAGAAGTTCTTCATTAGGTCATTATGTATTTGTTAAGATGGAGGTGGTGTTTGTCAATTATATTAGTGTCGTAATTCTTAGGGATGTTGGTTAAGTTTCCTAGGAGTTAATCTCTATCCAATTAGTTTGTAGATGATGTGAGAGAGGTTCTACTTGTATTAGATTGTTTTGGGATTTTTTTTCTTGAATCTTTATGCTGCAACTTCTAATTCTCTAAGTGAAAAAAGAAAATTATTCTATCAGCTATGAAGAAATATTGTGAACTCAATTGTTTAGGAGAGAACTTCTCACTCTTTTACTTATTCAATTTCCACTCAAACAAAATAACCCAAGCAACATCTATATTATGAGTTGAACACACTTCAATTATTCTAGATAATAAGAAAATGAAATGAACATGTTGTACCAGGTATAAAGAAAATTAAATAACAGATTGAACTAGGTATAAAAAAAATGAAAGTTCTCATGCAAATAACAACTCGATGGCGAAATCATTATGCTGTATTTTCACACAAAACAGAGAAATTGACGAATTAAAGGAAATCATATAGCAATTGATAAAAACATGTCATTTTTTTTAGGGGCCCTCGACATAGCAGTTCATAGCTTCCAATCAACACAACACTTTGCACACAAAAACCAATTCTATTCACACAGAATTCACAAACTTTTCAAAACTATATCATTCGGAGTGCACCCAAATCACAGTGCGGCCATTAGTTTTATAACAAGTCTCTTGGCGTAACTGTATGAATAATTTAATCCTAATATCTCTATCCTATCTAAATATCACTAAATGGTCATTTTTCTATTTTGAAAGCAAAACGATAAGGTTTCAACCAATCTCGGGTTCTATTCTAGGTTCCACAAGGGAGCCATCCTCTATCCATCTGCACCCTACACTGCTTACTCGGAACTCTAGAACCTTGCAAATAATGGAGACAACTACAGAAACCTAGATTAGCTGCGGAAACAGACTGATTCGGTAGCCAATTGCAACTTTAACAAAACAATAGGGTATAAAGTTAAATATGAACAAGAAGACATATTATTACATACCTTCATTAAAACCTGGTAGATATGGCTTTATTTAGGTGTTAAATGTATAAGAAAAGAGAGGATCATTAGGCAAAAAGGATGTCATGGTAGGACAATATTCGGACTCTACAGCGCTACTACCACATATAAGTTACCTTTGACACATTAGAAGATCATGACTCAGGTTGAAGCATTGGAGATTGCGATGAAGCTATAATCTTCGTCGATTGGAGATAATCATGTAGGAATACATCAGATTTAGAATCAACTAACCAATTTGACCTTGGAATTGCAAGATCTCAAGAAAGGTAAAGAAAATCAATCAAAAGTATGGTGTACAAAATTCAAAGAAGAGGATCATTATAAGGATCAATTCCTAGTGTTCAGAGATTATTTGGCAAGTTGAGCACCTAATCTAGTAAACCCAAGTTTGTGGTGTGAGATTTATAAAAAAAGAGGCCAACATCACTCTGAAGATTGCTACCTATTATAGAAGTATGTGCAAACTCTGAATCAGATATTTTGCAACTTTTGTAGGTCACTAGGTCATGATGAGAAAAATTGTCGAAGGTGTGACTTGATGATGGAGCACATTGTTGATGCTTATAGACTACAAGTTGAACGACATACACATGAGGATCCAGGCCAACGCACTGGTCAACAAGGCTTTAAAGGATGAGGACAAGGATGTGGTCAAATCATTTGTTTTAACTGCGGATAGGAAAGACACTTCGCAAGAGTCTTTCAGAATCCTACGACAACCTACAGCTACTGTAAGTCTTTTTATCATTTGATAGAAGAATGCCCTACCCTTATTTCAAAGATGCAGGATAAAAGAAACTAGCAGCCTACAGCAAATATTCAAATGATGACTGCTGAGCCAAAGGAGGATGAACCACGCATTAGTATTGTAACAAGAAGTGGAGTTGTGACTGGAGATGATAAAGATGATGGGAAAAAGGAAGTTGAAGATACATGGATAAGGAAAACTACTGAAAAGGCCCCTACATTTGACATTCATAAGGAAAAGAAGGTGTTCATGGAGACAAGGTGGAGTTTCATGGATGATGGGGCCTCGACCTCTACAACACAAAGGAATAATTGTGACATAGTACCAGTTGCAACACAAGATGTGGATCTAGATATTTTGAAGTCTTTTCTGCAGACTTGCATGAAATGTTTGAGAAACTATAAGGTTGTGGAGGGATTGCATGAACTGATAGAATCTTGTGCTTCTAAAGAAGTACAACAGAATGAGATGTGTGCACTGAATAATCTACATAGACTCAATAAGAGAGCTGGAAAAGAAATGAGGCTTACGGCACAATTTGGAGAATATGACATGGACCAGGTTATCCTGGATTTATGATCTTGATCCGAACTTAAAAATGAACACGACAAGTTACATATATAATCATAAAGATAGAGATGCAACTGAAAAACACTTCATTTCTTTAATAGAAAATTATTCAACTATGCTTACAAACAAAATGGAAATAAGATAGCTCGAGCAATGGTAGCTTATCTCTAAAAAGAGATGTGGAGGCTACATGCCTTTGAACTATGTTACAATGAGGCTCAAGGGCCTATTTATAATTGGAAAGCATGAAAAACCCTAAACAACCAAAACCCTAACCCCAGGAGATGTAACACCAAGCGTTTGTGGGCCCCGTTGGGGTTAGTTGGGTGGCCAACTTCTCGGGGTAGTAACTTGGTCATATTATGTTCGTTTGGTGCATACGATACCTTGTTGGAAATGTATCGCCGAGTACTACATCTTTCGCTACATACGAATGTGGGTCTGTTGCGAATCCAAAAAAAATGTTGTTTAGGGAGTCAAAACTACTCCAGAAGTTCAAGACCTGAAAAACTGCTAAAAATAGTAAATATTGAAAATAACAAGGAAACATATGAAACTAACTAGGGGGGGTCTAGGTGGAATAGGCGGGTGGCCACCAATATACACCTAGATCCTTCCTCCCACCTTAGGAAGAAATAGTCCCCATTGCGTGCAGAGCCTCCATGAGGTGAGGAAATTTCTAGTGAACCTGGTCCCTCGTGAACCACTTGCCCTAGTGAAGGAGTTGGCATGCTTTAACAACTTGATATAATTGTATCTTCTGTTGGCGAATGTTCTTGATATGTGTGTCCATGATCTGATCAGTTGTGGCTTGTTCCATGTAGTTCGGGTTGAGCTGTGTTGGCATCAACTATTCTGCAATGTCATATGTGTCTAGAAATGGTGGAAAGTATGGCCAAAGGAGATATACATTGAATGTTGGGTGCAGACCAAGGAATGGTGGGATGCTAAGATCAAAGGCATTGTCACTAATTTCCCTGGTGATGGTGTATGGCCCATATCCAAGTGGGTGAAGCTTTTAGTGGGGTGCAATAAGGCACTCCTTCTACAAATGTAGCCAAACTTTGTCACCCACCTGGAACTTGTGCGACACTCGATGCTGATCATGGCACTGCTTGTACTTAGTATTGGCTCTGTCCAATATATCATGGACCTGTTGGTGGATGTGTTGAATATGCTCAATGAAGTTGTTAGCCCTTTCAGCTTTGGATTGAACATGAGCCAAATCTACCTGAGTGGCTGCAAATGGTATGGCCACATCAATGGGGCATAATGGTTGAAGTCCCAGCCCTACCTAAAAGGGGTTGTGGCCTATTGAGTTGTGGAGATTTCTTTCATAGTTGTGTTGGACATAGTGGAGAATTTCATCCCACGTGTGTGGATGCTTCGAGTTGTACATGTTCAAAATGTGTACAATCATCTTGTTAACAACCTCTATTTGGCCATCAGTTTTGGGATGGAAATCCAAGGACTTAGTAAGTTTTCTATTCAGCATCGACTAGAGACTTGACAAAAATGTACTCAAGAATCTGTTGTCCCTATCTGAGATAATGAACTGTGGGATCCCAAAGGTGTACCCACACTCACTCAAAGAAGAGCTTAAAAGTGGCCTCTGTTGTGATACTCTTGTTGCAGGATACCATGATGGCCATCTTAGAGAATCTATCGGCGACCATGAAAACGCAATCATGTTGTGCTTAGTAGAAGGAAGGCCCTACATGTAATCCATAGAGATAGATTCCCAAGGTCAATTAGGAGTAGGTAGAGGAATATGCATTCCTTGCTTCTTGATGGTTGGTTTAGTAATGGTGCAGTAGGTGCAGGATTTATTGTACTTTCCAACATCTTGACGAAGTTTAACTAAATAAACATACTTCTACAATACTACCACTATTTTCTCCACTCTAAAATGTCCAGCAACCCGATTGTAGTGTGCCTCCCAAAACATCTTGGCACGCTCACTTGAAGTAACACAGATGTCTCCTAGGTGGCATAACAATGCATCTTGAAGGTGAAAATTTGGAACTTTATTCCATTCCAGGAGTGTCTAGTATATGTTGTTGAATTCTAGATCACTCTTCTAAAGTTGAGGCCACCCCGATGTATCATTCCCATAAGAGTTGAGCACAATGATTAGCGCCATGAATGGTGGTCAACTGAGGCAATCAACAAAGTTATTGGTGTTGCCCTTCTTATACTTAATGTTCAAATGCAACTGTTGCAAATAGGTGGAACATTTATGATGGTGATCGTTCTGCATCTTCCCTTATGTATGTATGAATTGTAGAGGTTGGTGGTCTATGTGGATGACCATTTCCTTCCCCAGAATGTAATGTTTCCATTAACATTAGGCCTGATGTTGGCTTGAGGGGGTCTAGACCCAGGTTCAAAGTTATTTGTGCCAACCAACAAAACCCTACACTGTCAGCCCTTTCAGAAACAACCCGCGTAGCATAGGCTGCAGTCTCACCTGAGGAAGTGTTGGGGGATGACAAAACTAGGTTTCTACATCCAAGGGTTTGTGTGATGGGTTTTTGTTACTTCTAGGGATTTATCCTGACCTTCATGAACCCTAACCCTTGAAATGCATAGATTATGATAACTTAAAAATAAAAGCTTCTAAATCTGCATCGGTTTCTTTAAACATTCATAACATCAAGTAAACTAACATATCTACTACTTTCACACATCAATTAAGTGTTTATTAAGATAATTGCAGAAAATAGAGCTAATACACAGAAAATGCAGAAGTAAACATAAAGGAATGTATACACAGATATTTCTCCAAAATAGTCTTTATTAGGTTCAATCCTTCTGTTACAAACTCTTTCTTCTCTACGCACATAGCTACAAGGGCCCATGCACTCAACTGCGGACTTACCAAGGTCTCTGCGCACACAGCTGCAAGAGCCTTCCCCTTCACCTAAGTACAGAAAATGGACTCTTCTTCCTTAGATAACTTTCCCATACATAGATATTCTATTCTTCATTACTTCCTATGACTCGTTCTAACTCCTTTTGTAGCTTCTTTCATTACAATACCATGGTTTACGAACCATGGGAGGGTCACAAAAGAAATTATATTCTAATGTACTAAAGAAATTTAACCTTCCTAAATCCCCTTTGACTTCTACTGACCTTCACACTCTGCTTCCTCAAAATGTAGAAACTTTACAAAGATAACAAAACTAATATAAAATTGACCCCAGGAGACCCTATCCCAATAGGCCCCAACACAAATTTGTGACTCGTCCTTGATTCACTCTGCTAGTGGCACCTTGATCTTCACCTATAGCTCACTAAATTCAATCTTTAACATCTGCAGATTTGTTGTCCCCTACGCAGCGGCCTGAGGGACTTCCTCAACCAATTTCTCAATGGTGAGGCCTGCGACTGCAAGACCCACTATTCTCTATGTCTATTGCATGGCCTTCAACTTTCCCTATATTGAAAACGTCAACTAACTTTCCTCATACACCCATGGTTGTGTCCTTAAAGATATGACTGCTTCTTTTCGACACAACTTGCCAATTTCGCTTTGGATGAACTTGCCTTCCTGTAATCTGGTGAACCTCTACAATGGTGCTAAGGTTCATGTTGTCGACCTGATTTCATCAAATTGTATCTACTTCTCTTTGATATATACTTCAATCTTCTATAGAGTTGGATCCTCCTAAAGTGAGGTCCATAATTCCATGGCATGTTCGAACAACTGAGTGCAGCCCTTGACTGCAACTTCCAAGGTGTCCATTTGTTCTTTAATAGCAGTTTCACATTTCTCTCTGATTTCTGGAGGAGTAATTAGATGCAGCTTAAGTTGTAGCTCAAAGATTTACAGTTGTAGCGCAAACCTAACTTTGCCAATTTCTGCCTGTGACTCATTTATTGCGGCATCTATCTTCTAAATTTTTCTACAGAGGTCACTTCAGTTGAAATCTTGAGCTCAGGAAGCTCAAAACAAGCCTGTGAAATAGCTGCTTCCAACTGCTAACTTCATGACATTACTTCCTCCTTTTCCTTGAGGGCCTGTGCCTTTTCCTCAAATATCTATTGATTATTTTTTTTTACCTCATTAATGATCAACAATGCGTGTTGTTCCCAAATTTTGAGCTCGTTCAACACCCCCTTGATGCAGCTCGTGCAAAGTTTGAATGGGAAGTGCCACCAAATTTAGACTCAGATCCTTCATGTGTAGTAGGCTTGCCTTGCCTTTTACTAAGTTGACATGCATGGACCCCTATGGTAGTTGTGATGTGCAGAGATCCAGGGTGAGTTCTGCTTCCAAGGCCGACTTGCTTGCTTATTTCAGAATCTTGCTTCTCGCTCACTTGTCCGATGCACGCTTGAATAAGTCATGTTTGGACCTACAATTCCTATGGGCCTTGTTGCACCTTACCTATTGTTTATTGGTACTTCTCTTCGAAGTGCCCCCAAATATCCATCGTAGACCACATCCCCAATTTCATCAAGGTCCCCCTCTGTGAGGGCCAAAGGAGTCATGCTCGCCAATATAACTTATTTTTTCTTTATGTGTGGCCTTGTCAAGCTCCTTTTCTACCTCTTTTTGATGATGAAAGGGAACTCCAAGCCCATGCTCCCTTCCACCTCTTCCTGTTTATCTTCCTCCACATTTTTTTGCTCTATTTATGAGTTGTCGAGGTCAATGGTGGCTTGCAACATAGTATTTTCTTTTGTTGCTTATTTTTTTCTCAGCAGCAACTTCTTTCTCCTTCGTAGCAACGTCTTTTTCCATTGCAGTAGTTTCTCTTTATTGTGCATCCTTTTCTTTTGCCATGGATTTCTCTTTAGCGGAAGCCTTCTGCGCTTCCTTCTTCTTTGTTGCTTCTATCTTTTTCACGGTCTGTGTCACTTCACCTTCAGCAGCCTTACCAGTTCCTGCACTGTCATTAGAGGGGGTCATCTAGTTACTTGGCCATTTTCTAACAACCACTAGAATATTGTCCTCGGTGATTAAATATGGAAACTTGTGACATATTCCCCTGGAATCTTTCTTCACACGAACATGAATATTATGAAATTCTACCTTCAAATCTGCGACATTGAGGTATTGTGCGTGCAAACTTGGTGATAACCTTGGCCACTAGTTAATCACCATCCTTAACTCTAAATAAAAAACCCAAAATATTTTTGTCTCCATAACTCGTTCAGGGTCTTTGGTCACCCATAGCGAAGTGAATTTCGCAACCACAAGTAGATATGTATCCTACTAAGGGAACTAGCTTTCTTCAGGCCGCCAACGCAATCAGCAACAACAACCACGCATAGTGGAAAACCTTTCCCTCATCTTGGGCCTCTCTACAGTCTTCCAAAAATTCCTAACACAAGTATTGAGCCCAGTTGTACTAGGCTCCCTTGGCGCACTACAAAGCCAAAGAAACTACTAGCATTGGTACTTCATCAGCATGGTACTTCCTCATGATCTTGTCAACCAAGATTTGCGCATCAAACTGCACCACGCCATCTGAGATTGACTGAATGGAATACACGCATGACTTCTTGACCAAACCAAGATCACTCTTCATTTGGTTTGCTAACCTTTTCTCCTACGATTTTCCTACAAATGGCTTTGCAGGGTCCACTCCTTTATGGTAGCAACGTTATTTTGTGGATCAACATGTCAATAATTAAGATGGGTCCTCCCAACCAGAGGCACCCATCATGTACCAGTGTCAGCAGTTGGCACATGCATACTATATTAATAGTGGTGTGACTAAAGTGTAGCACCCACAACATATTTAGGAGCCCCGTGCACCCAGCTGCAGCAACCCACTTCATCGGCTCAAGCCTTGTGATGACCGACTGTTCATAGTAAACCTTCTTCAGGTGCTTTCTTGGCACCAATTATGGAAATCTCTAATGATCCTCCAGGTCACAAACCTCCATTTTCAAATTTGGTAGATGGGCCAGCAAATTTCCCTCAAACATCACATTCTCCAACAGCAAAGGCGTAAAGACCATGAACTTCGCAGAATCACATTCTTTTGGCACTTTAAACGTGGCTTTTCATGGTGGTATATACAGTTGTAACCGAGTTATAGGCTCAGCCTCTTCTACATCAATCTCCTATATTCCTCCATGAGTTCTTCCTCATCCAAGTCTAGAGGCTCTGTGAGTTGCTTGGACCTATCTATTTTTCCCTTCTGGCAGATTTCTGTCTAATTTTTCCATGGTGATTGTTGCACTAGTGCTTGTTGAGGCTTCTTCTGCTTCCTATTTCTCATCGTGGAATCAGATGGATTAGACCTTGCTGACCTAGGCATTGTAGGTACAGGTTGGTCTGGCTCTGTCTCGAGTCTCGATGTATCCATTCTTGCCAAGAATATCTCTCGTTTCCAATTAGCCGAATTTGTGAATTCCGTCTATGAAATATGCTCCTTAATGCTCTCCCAATCCCTATCAGACATACAACTCTTCTCTTGGTGCAAACATAGGCACAAAATCTTAATGCAATTTCTCAAGGAGAAAAGTGTTCGAATGTGGAGCGGGATGCCATATTTATAACTTAATTTGAATTCAAATATGTTTGTTCCCCCCAATTCCTTGTCATTAAAGTGTCTATGGCGGCAGATTTCCAATGATATGCTCCATAAATGCTCTACCACCGCTCCCTTTAACGGGAAAATCACCATCCAATCAGCTATAGTGCTTCCAACGGTCACATTTTGGCTAGGCTACATGAGACCCACCATCCTAGTGAGGCTTCTTCGTTGTAGCTCTCTTATGTGCTTGCCCTTGATTTGTCACACAGCCCCATCACTTTGCCTATCCTTCCTTATGGTAGTGTAGTTTATAGTCCTATACTCCCTTGCAACTGCCTAGAGCACTAAGACTATCTCACATCCATATAGTCATTGCACAGGGGTAGGATCACCCCTGTACAACTTTAACTAACTCCCATTTACTTTTCCCAAAAATAATTCCCCATTCATCTTCATGAGTTGAACTGTGCCTACATCTGTAATCTCCTTAATAATATATGGTCCTAGCGAATGCATTTGGAGATTCCCTGGAAACTTCATGAACTTATTGTCATATAGTAATACCAAATCCTCATTCTTGAAGGTGTGTTATTTGATATGGTGATCATGCCATACATTTTCGCGATCCTTCTGCACCTTCTGATGAAAACCCACCAAGAAGCGATATTCCTCCATCTCAACAAGCTGCGCGAGGCGTTATTCCATGGTATCTTGATTGGTCATGTTATAACCCTATTTTCCACTCCATTATAGTGAGAGAAACCTAATATCAACTTACCTCAGTTGTTTGGGTTAAATGGATCCCATCTTCACCTTTTATATTACTTATGTGATATTTTTCCCATGTTAAAAGGGTTAAATTACATAATTGAGAAATTTCTCATAATTATTTTGCCAAAATATTATAATTATGAGATAACATTTATTTCATAATTGAGATAATTGAGAAAAATATCATAATTGTGGAAAAGGTTTCTAGAGTTTGTCATTCCCAAGGAGATCAACTTGACCCACTTGTGTATGAGTTGGCTATGGGTCCATTATTGTAAAAGTTTCCTAACTTCTCAATCCCCTAGGTGTCTAGATACATTCTCCTGGAGGATGGAATGAGCCTTTATAATCTCGCCATGAGGGAATAGGGAGAGGAGATCTAAAATATAGCATGAGAGCTCTATTTCCTTGGGAGAGGAGGCCATACTGGAAGTTAAATGAGAGGATCTCCTTTGTAGTTGAAGGTATACATTTCATGTACTTTCATTTATATGGTTAATAAAAATATATGTTCCCTTCCTTACATGAATTTGTGTTCAATATGTTATATATTCGTATCTATTGCTTTTGATCTAATGATCTTCAGACGAAGATCAATTGTTTTCCTTGTTTAATTGTGCTTGTGTGCAGGAATAGAGATCTAGTGTAGACATGTTCGATCGCTCGAGTGGAGCGCAATATCTGCATTAAACTCAAAACCCTTCCCCGACATGTGAGGATTCCAGGTGTGATCTCTTATTTATAGCATAGATCTAATTTCTTGTTGCATGCATGACCATTTGGATTGGAGAACCATTATTAGATCGCATTAGCCATTATATTTTATTGTCTAGTGATCTCAATTGGGCATGAGATCATGGAGAAATATCTCCTTGTATATTTTGCTGCAACATGCCATGTCTGTAACTATAGCACTCTGCAAACTAGGCACTATGTACTCCATCAGCATTACAGCTTCTTGTCCATAAACCAATTTGAATGGTGTTTGTATTGTCAACTTCTTACAGCTAGTTCTATACACCCATAGAATAGCTCGTATGCGCACATCCCAATCGTTGTGCATTGCAAATATTTGTTAACGCAATTTCCAGGATTTTATTAAATTCTTCTACTATGTCATTTGCTTGAGGATGATATGGCATATGTTTTTGGTGATACATCTGGAATTCTTTTAGTAAAGTAGCAATTGTGTCATTTAATAAGTGCGAGCCTCTATCACTCATCAATATCTTAGGGGAGACAAACCAAGATAAGATGTTTTCAAAAATAAACTTTGCAGTTGTAGCTGCGCTAAAATCCTTTACAGGTTGCAACCCAACCCACCTGGTTAAATATTTAGTTGATGTAATGATATATCTAGCCCCTGTCTTCTTTCCCAGTGGCTGAATTGGCCCCACAAAGTCAATTGTCCACTTATCAAACACTTGTAATGACACCTGTCGGTTCAAGGGAAATTCATCCCTTCATAATGGTCCCCCCATTCTTTGACAAACATCACATGCACTGTAATAGACCTTGGCATCCTTATGCGCAGTCAGCCACCATAGTCCTGCATGTAGGATCTTCCGCGTAGTTTCTCTTCCCGCATAATTTCCTCCTGCAACTCCTTTGTGTGCTTCAGCGAGGATGCTTTGTCATTCATACTCTAGGACATACCTACACAATATCTCATTAGACCCCATTTTATACAAATGCCTTGCAATAATAGAGAAATCTGTAGCCCAGACCACCAATTCTTTCTTTTGTTGTGTGGAATACCCTTAAAGGGTTCTTCCACAAAGAGTTGCGCATCAGGAAGTTCTTCCTCCAACCTTGTAGGTTTGTCACCATTCTCAACATACGAGAGGTGGTTTGTTCCAACATGTAGTCACCCTGGCTTCACAATTACTTCAAAGTCGTATTCTTGAAAGAGCAGCAAGCATCGACAGATTCCCCCCCCCCCCCCCCAACACAGGCTTGTTGACCAGGTAACTCAAAGTGGAATGATCTTTGTACATCTTGAAGCGAGAACCAAACAAGTAGTGCCTGAATTTCTATAGTGCATATGATCCGAATTTAAATAGGAATGCAACAAATTATAGATATAACCATAAATATAGATATAATGGAAATAACACTATCTTTCATTAATAACAAGTAATGAAATATGCTTACAAACAGAATGGAAATGAGACTAGCTCGGGCGATGGTAGATTATCTCTGAGAAGAGATGTGGTGGTTACATGTCTATGAACTAAGTTATAATGAGTCTCAAGGGCCTTTTTATTATTGAACAATAAGATAAAACCCTAAACAACCAAAACCCTAACCCGAGGAGATGTAACACCAAGAGTTTATGGGCCTCGTTGGGGTTAGTTGAGCAACCAACTTCCCGGAGTTGTAACTTGGTCATATTATCTCCATTTGACGTGCAATGATACCTCATTGGAAATATCTCTCTAAGCACTACAACTAAAAATTCAATTTCATTCAATTGTCTCGCAGGAATATTTCCAAAAAAACATTGTTTACGGCCTCAAAACAGCTTCAGAAGTTCAGGACCCAAAAAAATGCCAAAAATAGTAAATTGTGCTACAATTAAGGAAATTGAAAAATTGAAAGAAATGAATGGTGGGGCTCCACGTGGAATAGGTGGGTGGCCACCAATATCCACTTGGATCATTTCCCCCCCTTAAGAAGCAATGGCCTCCATTGCATTGAGTTCCTCCATGACATGAGGAAACTTCTACTAAACTTGGTCCCTAGTGAGCCATTTTCCTTGGTGCAAGAGTTGGCCGGCTTTGATAACTCGATATAGTTGGATCTTCTATTGGCAAGTGTTCTTGATCTACATTTCCATGATCCGATCAGTTGAATATTTTTCCATGCAGTCTGGATTTAACTCTCTTGGTGTGATTTGTACTGCAATGTCAGACGTGTCTAGTAATGGTGGAATGTATGTCCGAAGGCGATCCACATTGAACACTTGGTGCAGACCAAGGAATGGGGAAATTTTGTGCTCAAAATAATTATATCCCATAGCCTTGGTGATGGTGTGTGGCCCATATCGAAGTGAGCAAATCTTGTGGTGGGGCCCAGCGAGGCACTCCTTTTGCAAATTTAGCCAAACTTTGTCACCCACCTAGACCTTGTGTGGCACCCGATGTTGATCATGTTGTTTCTTGTACTTAGCATTTGATTTGTCCAATATGTCATGGAAATGTTTGTGGATGTGCTGAATGTGATTAATAAAGCTATTTTCTTTGTCGGCTTTGGACTGGACATGAGCCGAATCTACCCGAGTTGCTACAAATGGTATGGCCACATTACTAGGACATAGTGGATGGAATCCCAAGCCCACCTAAAAAGGGTTGTGGCCAATCGATTTGTGGAGCCCGGTTGTAGCTGTGCTAGACATTAGGGAGGCTCTCATCCCATGTGCATGGATTCTTTGAGTTGTACATGTGTAGAATGTGTATGATCATCCTTTTGACGACCTCTATCTAGCCATCAGTTTGGGGATGGAAAGTTGTGGACTTAGTGAGCTTGTTGTCCAGCATTGACTAAAGAGTGGACCTAAATGTACTAAGGAACCTTATGTTCTAATCTAACATGATAGACTGTGGGATCCCAAAGTGTACCCACACTTGTTCAAAGAAGACTTTAGCAGTGGCTTCTATTGTGATACTCTTCTTGTATACCACCATAATGGCCATCTTCAAGAATCTTTCAATGACCACAAAAACATAGTCATTGCCATGATTAGTAGAAGGAAGGCCTAAAATGCAATCCATGGAGATGGATTCCCAAAGTCGACTAGGGGTAGGAAGCAGAGTATAGAGACCTTGCTTCTTGATGGTCAGTTTGACAATGGCATAGGCAGTGTAGGATCTGATGTACTTCCCGACATCCTGTCAAAGATTCAGCCAATAGAAATACTTTTGCAGTACTGCCATCATTTTCTCGACCCCAAAATTCCCAACAGCCCAACTATAGTGCACTTCCCAAATCATCTTGGCACGCTTTCTTGAAGGAACACAAAGGTGTCCCAGGTGGCATAACAGAGCATCCTGGAGATGAAAATCTGGAGCTTGATGACCCTCCAAGAGCATATGGTATGTGTTGCTGAATTATGGGTCGTTTTTGTAGAGAAGTGGCCAATTAGAAGTCTCGTACCCACAACAGTTGAGCACAGTGGTTAACGCCATGATCGGTGATTGGCGGAGGCATTCTGCAACATTATTTGTGTTGCCCTTCTTGTACTTGATATTCAAATGGAACTGTTACAGGTATGTGAACCACTTATGATGGTGATCATTCTGCAACTTCCCTTGCATCTGTATGAACTACAAGGTTTGGTGGTCTATGTGGATGATTGTTTCCTTCCCCAAAATGTAATTCTTCCATTATTGGCAGGCCTACACAATGGAATACATCTCTTTATCATAAGTGGGATACTTCTGGACTGTGTCTGAAAGCGTCTCACTGTGATATGCCCTTGGATGCCCCTGTTGAGTAAGGACTTCCCCAATAGCATAGTTAGAGGCTTCTGTCTCGATCTCAAATGGTTGTTGCAAGTCTAGTAATGTGAGCACTAGTGCAGAGGAGAGGTGATGTTTCAACTCTACGAATGCCTTCTATTTAGATTCAGACCAAAAGAATTTTTCTTTCGGTCCTCCTTTAGTGACTTGACTCAAGGGCCAAGTGATATGAGAGAACCCCAATGCGAACCTGCAGTAGAAATTGACTAGACCCAGAAAGCTACGGAGCTCTGCCAGAGTAGTTAGGTCTAGCCAATCCCGAATGACTTGGATCTTGGTTGGATCCACATGCACCCCCCATTCATCAATAATGTATCCCAAATACTGAACCTAGGTCATGCTAAAAGTTCATTTCTCCAAATTGGCACACATCTTGTGTTGTCGCAGTGTTTGGAGAACCTGTTGGATGTGGTGGAGTTGCTCTTCCCAACTATGGTTGAAGATCAAGATGTCAGCCATGTATACCACTACAAATGAGTTGGTGAATGGCCACAAGATGTCATCCATAAGCCTCATCAAGGTTGCAGGCACATTCGTCAACTCAAAAGGCATAACCAACCATTCAAAAAGGCCCTCCTTAGCTTTGAAGGCAGTCTTCCACACATCGGAGGGTTCGATTAGTACCTGGTGATATCCAAACTTCAAGTTGGTCTTGATAAAATATTTTTCCCCCTTGAGTTGGTCTAGAAGGTCATCAATCCGCGAGATCGGGTACCTATTCCAAAAAATGATTTTGTTCAGCGCCCAATAGTCAATACAGAGTCTCCAAGTCCCATCCTTCTTTTGTACCAACACAATCGAGCTCCCATAGGGTGATGAACTTGGTCGAATGTGACCTTTCTACAGCATCTCCTAAATTTTCCTCTTGATTTCATCATTCTCTAAAATGGAGCATTGATATATAGGTCCATTGGGTAAAGGCGCACCTAAGGTCAGATCGAAGGAGTGCTTGATCTGACAGTGCAGATGCATCCCTGTGGGGGAGGTGAAGATGTCCTCGTACTTTTCCACAACTTTGTCCATTTGTTGTATTCGTGTAGAGGGGCCCCATCTGGAGGTCATGGCCATCGTCTTCTTATTTTCTTGAGGGCGTATCATCAGGAAAAAAAATTCTCAATTTTTGAAATGAACTTACTACATTTTTTGTGGTAACCAAAGAGATGGCGGTAGGAAATGCTACCTCCGGTATCCTATACAACTTATTTCCCAATGTAACAATAACAGTGTGAGGCCTTGACTCATACACAACATGACTCTTCCACAAGTATGGTTTGCCTAATAATACATCACAAACATCAAGGGGAGCAACGTGACATAATACCTCATCTATGAAGGGCTTGATGTTGTATGGAAGGTGACATTGTTGGCTCACGCGCAGATCACGTACTTGGTGAAGCCACCCGATGGTGTACAGTTGTGGGTGGGATATGGTTGGTAAGCCCAACCACTTCACAACCTCTACTGAAATGAGGTTCTTCTGGCTCCCTCTGTCGAAAATGAATTGTAGCAGGGAACCCTTTACTCACATCTGGGAGTGGAAGAGACGCTCCTCCTCCTCTGGATCTTTGGATTCCTCCTTCTGGATCTTTATGGTGGAGACAGTGGTGTTTGGATCCACATCAATAATATAATTCCCTTTTTCATTCCCCTTGTCAGGTTCTGACTCAGAGTCAGAACATGCATCTAATTCTGAAGCCTTCCATTCGGCTACCAATGACTCCTTGGCCCGACACTCACTTGTGTTGTGGGTGGAGCTCTTATGGAACTCACACCACTTTTCCATTTCCTTCAACTTTAGAGTGTTTTCCTTTACTTTTGGCCATGGAGAGTTTTCCTGGGTCATATCGCCTTGGATTTGTCCTTTATTCTTCGGTTTGGGGGCACATTTCCCTTGCTTCGGATTCGTAGATCCAAAGTCTCGCTTCTTTTGTTTAAATTTATGCTCTATCTTGACGACGTATCGGTACATCATGCCAAGCGAGGAGATGTCTAGGAACTCCATCTCATCCTGGATGTATCTATGTAGGCAACCATGGTACTTGAGTACCAAATGTTTCTTAGAATCCTTGATACGCAACTTCGTGCGAAGGGTATGAAAAACATTGGTAAACTATGGCACATCTTGGTCCCTTCCCTACCGTAACATGGTCCACTTTATGTATTTGTCCCCATAGCTCTTGAAAAGGTAGTAATACTCCTTGATGGCATCCTAGAATGAATTCCAAGTGGGAGTGGCTAAAAATAGTGAGGTCATACTTTCATCCTTCTACTCACAATAGGTTTCCCACCAGTCCTTGACGTGGGGGGAGGCTTTGAGAAGATCAAAAGTAATCTTTTCTCAGCTGGAAAAATCATGAAGAGAAGAATATCCTTCTAGTAGATTCAACCACTTATCTACTACACCTACATCTATTTGGCCCTCAAATATGGGAATGTCAAATTTTACTTGTACCTTAAAAGGTGTGGAGCCTCTAGAGTGGCTGTTGGATGTGGATGCATCCTTGGTGGGTAACCATTGAAGGATCTAGGAAAATTTATCCATCATCACATTCCTTTGTTTCTCGAGGGCCTCCTTGAGCTCATCTTTCTTCTCTTCCCCCATGGGAAGCTGTCGGGATTTCCAAGGCTAGTCTTGCAAAGGTTCGACCAGTTCGATCCCTAACTCCTTATATCTTAACCTCGTTGGGGACATGTAAAGAAAAATAGTGAAAGAGCAGACCGCTCTGATACCACTAATTCAAATTTAAATAGGAATGCAACAAATTACAGATATAACCATAAATACAGAGATGCAATAGAAATAACACTATCTTTCATTAATATCAAATAATGAAATATGCTTACAAACAGAATGGAAATGAGACTAGCTCAGACAATGATAGCTTATCTTTGAGAAGATATGTGGCAACTACATGCCTCTAAACTAAGTTAAAATGAGGCTCAAGGGCATTTTTATTATTGAACAATAATAGAAAACCCTAAAAACCAAAGCCCTAACCCGAGGAGATGTAACACCAAGATTTTATGGGCCCCATTGGGGTTAGTTAGGCAACCAACTTCCTGGGGTCATAAGTTGGTCATATTATCTCCATTTGACATGCATGATACCTCGTTGGAAATATCTCTTTGAGGACTGAAATTGAAAATGTGATTTCATTGAAATCAATTAGAGTAATATTGCCAAAAAAACATCATTTAGGGCCTCAAAATAGCTCCGGAAGTTCAAGACCTAAAAAACTGCCAAAAATAGTAAATTGTGCTATAATTAAGGAAGCTAAAAGAAACAATGGTGGGGGTCCACGTGGAATGGGCAAGTGGCCACCAATATCCACTTGGATCTGCATACACCATTGCTAATCCTTCACACTCCATGGTGGAATAATTCTTCTTTGCCTTCGATAACTTCCTACTCGCAAACGCTATCGGATGATCGATATCACCTTCAATTGGTTTGGTCATCACAGCTCCCAGGGCTATGCAAGATGCATCTACATGGATCTGGAATTTCTTCGAGTCGGGGAACACTAAAATTGGTGCGGTGACCATTTTTTCCTTTATAACATCCAAACTATTCTGGCAATCATCGTCCAGCAAATCGCCGCATCCCTTTTCAGCAATCTTTCCATGGACGTAGTAATCTACACATATGCCTTGATAAATTTTTTGTAATACCCTATGTGGCCCAACATTGCATGTAATTGTTTGACATTCTTTGGAGGCTCCAAATTAATAATTACTACAATTTTGGTAGGGTCGACCATCAACCCCTACTTACAAACTACATGACCCAAAAATATCCCATATGGTACACAAAATATACATTTCTTCAAATTAAGGGATATCTCATATCTTCGACAAGTATCTAACATGAGGCAAAGAATAGAAACATGCCTCTTAACTAACCCAAACACAGTCCAATCATCGAAGTAAATCTCCAAAAACTTGCGAATAAACTCCTTGAAGGCTACAACTACCACCCTAGAGAAGATTGCAGGGGCATTCTTAAGTTCAAAAGGCATAACTATATACTGAAAATAGCCCCATTTCATAGCAAAGATAGTCCTACTTCTCTCCTCTGGCACGATCTTGATTTGATAGTACCCTGAGAACCCATCAGGTAACGAATAAGCCTCCTGACCTCCAACATTTTCCATCACTTAGTCTGTGAATGGCATAGGAAATGGATCGAGGCCACAAGCATCATTCAACTTCCTCAAGTCTACGCATATCCAAATTTCACCCAGTGTCTTCTTTTCCTAAATCACCATGGGACTAACACAGTCTAATTGATCGACGAGTTCAATAGTATCGGCTGCAAGCATCTTATTTATTTCTCCGTGCACTTTATCCTTATACTTAGAATTCAACTGGTAGGGGCACTGCTTTACTGGCTTTGCATCTGGATTTAGAGTTATCTTCATGACACCCAGATCCCCTACTATCCCCTTTAGATCAAATAACTTCATGGGAAATAAGCACTGATACTGTAGCAACTCTACAACTTTATCTAATGTATCTTCGTCCTAATAGTCGCCGAAGTTTACAAACTTCAGTTGTACTTCTGATCCAATATTTACCTATTTGGTCTTCAACAGTTGTGATATATCAAGGACTTCTGCCTTAGGCCCCGTGACTTCGCATTGTCCCCCTGACTTAGGAATGTGAATGTTCCTAGGATCTTCTTCACCTTCCTGAGTAGTGACATTGTAACATTTGAGTGCATGGCGTAGCTGTGTACTCCAATCTGGTTGTACCCATGTAACATGTTCTTTGGGCATTCTAAATATTATAGCTTTGATTTCCTACAATGCTTCATCAATGCACTCAAATCCATCTTCAAAGCTAAAAGTGAGCAAAAAACTCTCCTTTAGGACATCCCATTATGCAGTTCCATGTCGCAGCTCCATTTCTAGATACCAGTTCATCAAGATCATATCCAAAGTGTGGAAAAATATATGAACCCATTCTGGTTGTGGTTCTTCTCCCCATGCTTTCTTCCATTGAGCCAGATGCTTTCACGGATCATCCTTCCATGTATATTTCTCTGTAATGTGGGTACTAGCATACCCAAACCACATCTACATAATTTTCTAGCATTCCTTCTAATATGCAAAATTGTTCTTATGCGTACCCTAGCATCTTGCAAGCGTAGCTCTCAGTGAGATATCTATTTCTTGGAACTGATGTTCCTCCAGTACATCCCTTTCAAATTTATCCAAAAATAAATTGATATCTTCTAAACCAACATAATGTGGTAAGTTGTGTAACTCTACGGATCTACATCCGATTGAATTTGGAATCATGTTGCATTGCAGTGAAGATGCCTCATGTAGCCTATTTTGCCAGTGTTTGAGTTCCTCGTCTAAACCTGAATTGCAAGAGTTGTCCTTCTCCCATGTAATTCATCCATCTGACATAGGGTTGATCCAATCCTAATTGCACACAATCAGCTTATAGATCTGCCCAATATCGTCTTCTTCATAATAATCATGAGTTGTTTCAATATACTGCACACCTTCAGCTGGATCCAACGGAACAATAACCCTTAGTTCCCTCTTTTCAAATGTCATATTGTGCTTCTTAAGGTTAATGAATACATTCATACCAAATACCCAATCAATTTTGAGTAGTGTTGGATATGGGTTATTGTTGTCCACTATTTGATCAATTCAAAATCGGCTATGGCATGCACCCCCTCAATATCCACAATTACTCCATGTAGGCACCCCATAGGAATAATATTTTGTTTATTCGCCATTCTCAGCTGGATCGGGAACCACTGTAGCACCAATCTTCCAATTCTTTCCTAGGTTTGCTTCAACAAAACATTTACATCAGACCCCAAATCAAGAATTACCTGGTCCATTTTGAACTCTCCAATCTGGGCAATCAATCTCATTTTGCGACTAGTCCTTTTCTTACTTTTTCCCACCTTATGTACTGTGCATTGTTCTAGTAGTCACTTATTCTTTCCAGTGCAATTAT
This sequence comes from Pinus taeda, assembly GCA_000404065.3. Lineage (NCBI taxonomy): Eukaryota > Viridiplantae > Streptophyta > Pinopsida > Pinales > Pinaceae > Pinus > Pinus taeda. Next base: position 21,741 of record APFE031475152.1, read on the forward strand.
CTATCAATTCTTACAGTCCTTTTATTGCTTCTTATCTCTTAGGAGCTTCATGCAGGTCTTTAAAAAGGATGCCAATAATTAAGGGTCTTCCTCCTACACAATAATAACGTCTTCAAGCTTTCTTGTATTTTGAGTCCTTGATGTAGAAGCTCCTGCATCTGTGAAGCTCCTTTTTGCTTCCATAAACATTTCCTTTAGCCTTATTTACATCGAATCCAGTATCCTTATCAGTAGCCTTGTGAATGCATACATTTTCCTCTAGTTGCTTCCCTTTATCCTCCCTGATAACTATGCCACTTCACGTGACAATATTAACACTAGGATACTAGAACATCTAGAACATCATTGTCTAGATGTTCTACATAGGCTATTGGGTTTGAGTCTTCTATTCTTGCATCTTCGCGATGAGCACGGGACAATCTTCTATGACATGATCAAACTGGTGACAATATTGACATCAAGGGAAGGTCGAGTTCTAACAATCTTGCACAAAGTGACCCGATTCTCCATAATTATTACATTTGATCTTACCATGACCTCTTCTAGTCCATCCTCCTCCTCCTCTTCCTTAACCCTAAAATCATCTGTGTGCCATAGTTTTACCTTGATCCTAAGGATGAGCCTCCATTTGTACTCTATATGTTGGTGTTTTTTCCATCATCAATTCGTAACTTTGGCAATTGCGCTCATCATGACCCATAGACTTACAGAAATTACAGAACAGATGTTGGGGAGTGTGAACAAAATTCTGTAGCAAATGACAATTGTTCATCATGTGTTTTCCTGTAATCTGACAAATAGCGCACCAGGGTACTACTCCTGTACCTAGCCCAGCAATTTTTTCTAGTTTCAAAGGGACGAGACCCCCTCCAACAAGATAATCATGGTACATCGGGCAATGGTCCTATTCATGACCTTGGCCCTTACATTTCAAACACCATACTTCCACGCGGACCTCATTCTAGACTTCTTTTCCCTTTTTGAGGCTCTGTAACTCCATATGTAGACTAGCCAGCTCCCATATTCATATCCTGAATGGGTGAGGCTTCGAATTTCATAGCAACATATAGTGCATCTGCTTGTGTTCCAATCTTCTGCTACAACCATGGAAAACTTAAATGGGGTAGTAGCAAAGAAATGTACCAGTCCTTGTGTTGGTCATCTGTGATCTGCATATTAGCCTGTTGGAGCAGACATTTCAACCTTTGATCAAAGTCCCACATGGACTCCTTCACTTTCTACTGATTTCTTTGACCTTTGTCACTGACTAGTCTTGCAATTTAGGCTTCTTCAATTCATTATTGAGTGCTTTCTTCATTTCTTCCAGTGTTGCTTTTGGATGAGCTAAACAATATTACATATATCAGCTTAGTTTCCTATCTTGCAGTGATGTAACTAATTGTTCTTTCTTCAATTCATCATATGTAACTATTGTGATTTACACACAGCATCAGCTACAAACAAAAACTTTTCAGGGGTCATTGTTCCCTGACCCTTTAATATGGGCATCTTCATAGTGTTGGCCATGTTGAATAGTGGAGGTGGAGGTGGAGGCAGAGGTTTAGATGTATGAGGTGGAGGTAATGGCGGAGGTGGAGTGGATGGATGTGGTATTCCTGTGATACCCTGATTTACTATCTGTAGCGCACCTAGAGGTGTCTTTAGAATACTACTTTCTTCGTCACTGTCAGATGCTCCCAACAAAGGACTGTATTCAGTGTTGGCATTATGGCACAGTTTTGGCGCTATGGCACAGGTGATGTCCTTGATGGCAACTCACTCTGGTGACAGATCACAGTTCAGGCACTCAGAAAGAAGAAAAAGATATATATGAAGGTTCATTTTGACGAAGCCACATATACACGCAGGTTGGATGTTCCCAAGGCGCGTATGTGTATACACGCACTTTCATGCAAGGAAAAGCGCGTACATGCGGGAGAACTTATTTTTGATCCATGGTATTTATTCCTTGGTATTTGAACCTATGGTTTTGGGCCATGGTATCTCGTCATAAGTATTGATCCCAAGTATTGGGTCCATGGTATTGAATTGTTATGGTTTCTGGACCGTGGTATTGTGAAATTCCTAAGGCTATAAAAGAGGAAGGAGATCATTTGGCAAGGGACTATCTGAATTATTGAATATCTGATAAAGTGCTAGATCTGAAATACGGTGATTGGGTTATGGTGCAGATCTGGATCTGAATGAAGAAGGAACTTGACCGCAAGGAGAAGGATAAGTTCTATTGATGGGTCAAAATCTTAAGGCTTGAATGATAGTATCTTTGTATGATTTTGATCTGTTCTATGTGGCGCTTGCTTGATCTATAAATCTGGTAATCAAGGTTAACTAATGTCTGAATGTTTGAAAGAGTGAATTATCCTTTATATATTTGTATGTAGGTTCAGTGAATCAAAGGCGCATATACATGCAGGTTATGTGAATTAAAACTGCGTATACGCAGGTTGGTCCAAACACAGAAGTGTATACAAGCAGGTTTATGGTTCTTGAAGTAGCGTATGTCCCTTAAATTATCTTCTAGCTACTTCTGTGTATTGCTGTAGTGTTCTAGGTTTATAATTTGGTGTGTGGTTATTGTTACTGTGTTCTGGCTACAGCTGTCAGAGAAGTGTCTATTTGATTCAGTGTTAATTGGTGAAAAGGAGATTGTTTGATACAAAAATTCTTGATGATTGATTGATGTTCATGGATCTAGTCTGAAAATTTATGAAACGTGGTCCCTGGAAGCAAAGAGAAGGTTGTAGCCTTCTGCAGGTA
>APFE031475153.1:1742-143350 GCA_000404065.3 Pinus taeda
TCTCCTCCAGGTACCACGTTTCATCAATTTTCATACTGGATACACTGAAGCACAACACATAATCTGAAAGGGACACATTTCATCCAATTTTCATACCGGACCCAATAACAACATTGAAGCTCATAATCAATCCAACCTTCCGAATTACCCAAGCACTAGATCAATACATATACAAGTGAGTCATCAACCAGATCTAGTCAATCAGATCACATAAAGATGAGCTATTAAGAACCTGATCCATTCATCCATCAATGTACAAACATTTAATCAATCACCTCTCAGACTGTTGTTATCAGTACATGATATCAGACATCAGACATTACTTCAAAACCCATATCACAGCAATGATAAACATGTACAGCTAAATAGACTTCAAGAGAAGTACGCATCTTCACCCATATAACAGCTGCGTATAAGTACGCACTATATCCAACTGCTTCCCTGCGTACGTGCACACTATGCCTCACAGACTTACTGCGTACATGTGCTCTGTGTCCAATGAACTGCCTGCGCCCCTCCGCATCTGCAGAGCTTCTGGTCATGCGTATCTGCGCACCTGTAATGCTTCTGTGCCTGCGTATCTCCGCACTTTTCTTTCACTGGACCTGCGTACCTCCGGGTATAGATAATTTCGAGACTTCAAGAATAACCCAGACAGTCAGATCTACAGATCTGATCATGCGCCGAAGAGATCTCATTTCATTAGTAGATTCGCCTTATTTAGATCTAGACATTACACCCAAGAGATCATGATATTTCAGATCTAGCTCTTATAAAATGTTCAACCACAGAGCATACTAAGCCAAATGATCTCCTTTGCTTTATATAGGCAAGCTCTTCCTCAAATCAAGGATCATGGGTCTCAATAATAATAATAAAATAAAACAATACCACAGGCCAAAACCATGATAACACAATACCGTCGGCTAAATACCATGAGAAACCCCACGTGTGGGCGCTTTACTGCCTTGAAGTGTGTGCACTGGGGGTACGCACCTAATGAATGGGTATCCTGCGGGTATGTACGCACTTTATATAAGACATGCCTGCGTGTACGCACCTTTTGTACGGTGTGCCTGCGTACTCCTTATTTTCTTCAATATTTGAGAGTTGTTCATCAATCTTTGCTACTGACCTGTTGTACAGTGATCCATCACCTGTATGGGTTGCCATCAAGGACAAAACTTTAGCCATAATGCCAACAAATACTTGCAATACCTGGATTATGGATGGGGCTTAATTAAAAATCAGTGTATGTCAAGCCCTTCAACACAAAGTTTTTGATGATGGATGCGGAATCAATTTAGGCTTGGCTACAGACACGACTCACTTCTGCAGCCCCTCAAAAAAGGAATAAATATGCAACAATTTGAAGCAATATTTATATATGAATTTTTTTATTATGATGGATACTAAGCTAACACAAATTTTTTTACAGGTCACATGAGAGCCTAAATAGTCAATTTCTTAATTCTCTTAAAAAAGAATTGATAATTTTTATTTAAAAATTTGCATTTCCCTTATTCAAAAACATGATTTTTTTATTTTTTTTTTAATCAAAACATCAATTTATTGAAAATATTTATGATGTTAATGAAAAAAATGCAAGAAAATAAATAAAAATCTAAATATTTGAACTACTAAAAAAATGCAATTAAGAAAGAAAAAATGCAATCAAGCTTGATTTTATTTTTCCTAATTTATCTACTTGATTTTTTATTTTATTTTTTAGTATATGAATGTTTCCAATGGAGCCATGTATGTAACAAAATGATAGATATACTCATATAGAGGTTTGAAATATATTCCTTGATACATACCCGTGTATGAGAGACCAACTGTCTTGATTGAGATGATGTCAAAAGATATTGAAGAATGGAATACTGGGATCCAATGACTATCTTGAACCAAGATTCAATAAAATCTTGTCTTCCTTGGCTTCCTTCTATCATGTCATGCAAGTCCTCACATATGTGATCTCCATTCATAGAATTTGGTGATAGGCATGCATGAAAATTTTCAATCTTAGGTTCCAACTTCTTTTTATCGACGGGCATACATGATTCTTGGATCTTATCTGAATCTTTTGCTTCTAGTTGTTGTTCTTCAATGACAGTTGGTGAATCATTTTGTAATACCTCAACATTGTAAGTGGATTGAGGTGTTTTATTGTTGGGGATTCGAAATGGTTGTGCAGGTAGTGGAGTGGGAATAGATCTTTGGGGTGTTTGTGTGTGTGGTAATGGGAAAGGTTGAATTGAGATTAACTGAGCATGAAACTAATGTTGCGGTGGATGTGAATGGTATGGATAACATTGATATTGGTATTGAGGATAGTGAGTGAAAGATTGAGTATATGATGGATTTTCTCTATAAGGATCTTTCCAACCCTATTTCCAAGATTGGTTTTGAGATTGGGATTGAGATGGCCAAGGTTACCAAGGCAAAGGTGTTTGCCAATTATGTTGTACATAACCCTAAAATTGTGCACAAGGATATTGCATCATATTGGGTTGATGAGGCTGCCATTGTCCTCTTGGAGCTTGATTCACTCCATTATCATTTTGGTAAACTGCCTTTAACCCTAGTAATGATGGGAAATCTTTAGTAGTATGTGGTCCTGCACAAATTTTACAAATTTTGTTGTTATCAAGTGGACATGCAAGCAAAGCAACATTTTAAACTTTTTTCTTGTTTTTCATTCTTAGCATCTCAATTTGTTCATTTAAATTACCAAGAATGTTTAGCAAATTGTTAAGTTCAGTTTGACTTACCAATCCCGTTGTCAACTTACTTTCCCTTGTCGTAACTAGATCTTGAGGAGATCTTACATACTTTTCTTTTCCTCTTGATATGTTCTTGCATAGCTCACAAATCTCTTGGAATGACAGTTGATAAACATCTCCTTTTCCTACCAGGTTAAGAAGATCAATCCATTCATCCTTTATAGCATTTAGTAGGAGCGTTTTTAATATGTCTGATCCTAAATTATACATTTTAGATCTTTTGATATTATAAATAAATCTCTCCATTAGGTCTTCTAGATTTTCATCCACTTTTTGATTCATCTTAAAGACTTCATTTCTAAGGTCATGATGTTTGTAATGACTTTTATATTTTTCCAAAAATACTCTTTTCATATCATCCCATGTCCTTATAGAATTTTTTCCTAAAGTCATGAACCATCTAAGAGCTTTATCCTTCAATGTTGTTGGAAACAAATTTAATTTTTTAATGTGTAATGAGTATCCATAAGATCTACAAATGATTTCAAATTCAAAAAGAAAAGTTTCCAGGTCTTCTAATCTCATACCTTTGAAGTTAGGAAGTACGGATGGAGGGATGTTCTTCATTTGAACATTGACAGCAGTTTCTTGAATGGGAAATCCAAAAGCATCTCCATCCATTTCTTCATCCTCCTTTGTCATCTCTTCTACCTGCAAAAATAAGAATTCATTATGTGGATGTGTGACTCTTACTGCACCACGTGATATAGTGGGGGTGGTAGGTGATTGAACATATATATATAATATATATTATAATATATATATATATATATATATTATATATATATATAATATATATATATATATATATATATATATAATATATATATATATATAATGCAGCTAAATGATTTATGCATCTACATGCTTTAATCATGCCATCTTAAAAAAAATGAACTCTAGACTGAAAGCTAGTTCCTATGCACACTTCCCCGGCAACAACGCCAAAATTTTGAGGCAAATTAATTACCTATCATTTAATTGTCAACCCTGGGGTTTCGTAAAACTTGCGAAGCATGCATGCACTGTATATGCTAGAAATTAACTTCCAATTTAGATCAACCTAACTACGAAACCAAATAACGAAAAACCAAATTCACTTATTCTGATTCAACAATCAATTCAAAATAAATTGTCGTACAGTGTGTGGAATTGAAATCTTAATCTATCACACTTACAGGAATTGAAACCTTAATCTATCACACTTGCAGGAATTGAAAAGCACACCACTCTTTTGGAAATGAAATTGCATGAAATGAAATCTACTATAAGGGATCATGTCTACATTATAAAATCAAGATCCTATGAAATGAATAATCAAAACCACATGAGCTAAAATGAAAGCAAAAATAATCATTTTTAACCTCTAGATATGAAAGAAATAAATCTTAATATATGAAAGACAATAAATCTTAATCTATGAAAAGCAATAAATTTTCACACATTATAGGTGGCCAATCCAAAAGCATGAGGGATGGAAAGTTGAGAGGATCCAAATACAAGCATAACTTAATCAAAGTGAACATCACTCACGAGCATGGAGCCGAATCCAAATTATATATTCAAAACAAGAGCATTTCCCCAACTTTACACATGCCTTTGAAAGGAGGAGGCTCTCCTATTTATACAAAAACATAAGAAGCTACCTCATTAATGGACGTCCATTATTCTCTCCCTAGATCCATAGAAAATCTCATAGAGTTACAACTCAAATAGATAATGATGAGAGACATATCCTCTTTGACCTTTGACCTTTATCCAAATCTTCTTCCATATCTTGAAGGGAATTCGAATTTGAGCATTGGAGGCCGCATAAGGGTGCCTTGGAAGCTTCCAAATTACCTACACATGTCATGAACATCAAGCCACTTTTAAGTATTAGCAAGTATATGCCATTTTTCTAAGTTTTAATCATTTAATTCACTTATAATACTAGAAATTAGTAACTTTTGGAAAACGCAAATGGAACCCACATAATTATGAAAATGGCAGCTAATGAAAGATTATATGGCTATGGAGTTGTGACATGTGAGTGGAATGGTGGCGATAAAGGTGAAAGTGGATGATATTTTGAAGACATTTGTGAGACTCTACAAGTTCTTTGACTGGTACAATTTCATAGCTTGGAGTTCATCTCTTATTCGAGGGATCCTTAAAAAATATGATGACACGGTATCATATTTTATCATCTTTATTGTTCTTATTTTATTCTTGATACTAGTTATCTGACCAATGTTATTGATGGTAAATAAGTTGGAGAGGGATTCATACATTTCTTGTGCAAAGCCTATATTGGATATATATTTAATTAGATTATCCTTTACTCCATATACTATTAGATTCATGGCCAAGATGTCAGTTTCCCAATATTTCTCCTTTCCTGCATCATCTCTAGGTTTCTTAAATTTTCCTTGATCAAAATCCAAAATTTTATTCTTGGCAAGAATAAGATCCATTCTCTTCTTCCATGCCCTATAGTTAGAGGGTCCTTCTAGCTTATTTTCAGTCTTTATTGGCATATCTTCTTAGATAGTATCCCTTCCCTTCTCATATGATCCTTATCTGTTGACCCTTTTAGTATATCTTCAAGTTTCCTTTTTTCCCTTCTTCACCTTAGCTCTAAAACCATGTTATAAAATCAGAAAGACAGAAATAATTTCTTATGGTTATAATTACTTATGATATTATTGTAGTCTTATTAACTATATTTATTTTCTTCTTTTATCTTCTTTTTATCAATAAAATATTAAAACAAAACATCAAGATCAATGACACCATATGCAGTCACTCAGCCAAGGCTAAAACCCCTCTATAGGGGAAAACCCAATCAAACTCTTCCACTAGTAAATCAAATTGAGATATACCAAGACCGTTTAGACCTTGACAAAGAACTTCTACAATCATGAATTCATCCCTTCCTTCCAGTAGATGATCCTTGCTGAAGTATCCAAGTGACAACGTCACAAATGCAGCTTCAATCTAGAATTTTGGCCCCTAGCTACATAATTTCAGCCCCCAACTTCAAAATTTTGGACCTGCAATAGATTCACAAATTTTGGCCCCAACTACAGTCTAGTAATTTCCCATGTGTGAGAGATATATGCCCATAAATTTGGTTCTTGTCTTCCCAAACTTCATTCTTCCATCTCCTCAACCTCTCTCTTCTTTTCTACCTCTTTCTCTTGTATATCAAACTTGTTGTGTGTGTCTCTAAATGAATCAAGCTCTCTCTATTTATATTGCTTCCGTGAGGTTGAATTGTCTCCAATAGGACTGACTTCTCTAAGACAGGGTCAAATTGGTGAGGAGGGACAAAATGACATCTTTGGCTCAAAAATAAATTTCTTTACATGATTTGAAATCCCAAGAAGGGTCTAATAAATATGACAATGACTCTTTTAATTCTTGATAAAACCTCGAAGCCTTCAATAGAGGCTATGACATAGAAAATAAATGAAAGAGCATGAAACCCATGATTCAATATTATTTTTCTTTTACAATAAATTTTATTTTGACAAATACTATTATGAATACCAACATTAATTACATTCTTCAACAATTTCAACCATTGTTTCTGATTGATGTTGACATGCCTCATGTGACTACAAAAGCAGAATCTGCACATGTATAGTTTAAGGATGATAAAGAAGCCAGTTTTATTGAACGCATCCAGCACATCCACCAGTAGGTTCAAGACATCTTGGATGAGTCCAATGCTAAGTAAAAGTAGTAGCATGATCACCATTGGGTGCCACATAAGTTTGAAGTGGGCAACAAAGTTTGATTGCATTTGCAAAAATAATTCCTTGTCGAATCCCATCGGAAGCTCTAACCCCTTCGATACTGACCTTAAACCATCACCAAGGATGTGGGAGACAATTTTTTTGAGCTTGGAATTCCTTCGTTCCTTGGCCTGCACCCAATGTTCAATGCGGATCACCTTCAGCCATACTTTCCACCATTGTTGGACACATTAGACATTGTCAAGTAGCTGACACCAACAGAGCTTAATCCAAACTACATGAAACATGCCACAATTGATCGGATAATGGACATAGAGTTAAAGACCACTCGCATACATAATATCCAACTGTATCGGGTTGTCAGATTTTGCCAACTCCTGCACCAAGTAAAGTGGCTCACCCGGGACCAAGTTTTGCAGAAGTTTCCCCATCTCATGGAGGCACTCAACGCAATGGAAACCACTTCTTCCTAAGGAGGGAGGACTAATTCAGGTGGATATTGGTAGCCACCCTCCTATTCCACTTGGACCCCCACCATTGTTTATTTCAGTTTCCTTAATTGTAACCAAGTTTACTATTTTTGGTAGTTTTTTTGGTCCTAGACTTCCGAAGCCATTTTGAGGCCCTAAACGACTTTTTTTAAATGGGCAGTCAATTTAATAATAATTGGGATCTATAGTTGAAATTCATAATCCTTGGATATATATTTCTAACGAGGTATCATACGCATCAAACGGAGATCGTATGCCAAAGTTACGACCCCAGGAAGTTGATGTACCAACTAACCCAACGGGGCCCACACGGTTTTAGCACTTCATCTCCTAGGGTTATGTTTTTGGATGTTTAGTGTTTTCCATTATTTCTCAATAATAACAATGCCTTCAAGCCTAATTGTAACACATTTCAAAGGCATGTATCCGCCACATCTCTTCTCAGAGGTAAGCTACCACCATCCGAGCTAGTTTATTTCCATTATGCATGTAAATAGTTTTTAGTACTTTGTTATTAATGAATTGAAGCTATGTTTTCTTTGTAACTTTATGTTTTTTGTTAATTTTTTATTTCATTTAGTTCCTCAAGAATTATGGATCATTCATTTTCTCCAAGTATATGATTGCTTAACTCTCTGGATTTATTATTCTTTAAAATGTTTGCATTTAGTAATTGTCATAATTTTATGAATTTTTTTAAATTTTCTATTTTAATCGATATATTTGGTCCTATGGAAGTGAATATTACCTTTATCAAGTAGTGCAATGTGTTTGTGCTAGTGTTACCTAGGATTAAAATCTTTAATCCTTAAATCTGAAATGAAATTGAGGACAAGGAAATTGAATCAAACAGCAATTTCTCATATATATGGGGGTCGAACAAAGTTTCCTTGCCCATTAAATGGAATTCATTTGTATTAGAATTAAATTTGAAGATCAATACATAGAATTGATTATTATTTTACACAAAGTGACGTAACAATGGTGATTGAAATGGATAGAGTAAACTACTATTCTCATTTAAAATAGTATTAAAACTAATTTTAGCTTTGAAATTCAAGATAGTTTTCTAAAGTTTTCTAATAGGTTTTTATATGTTCTACTTTTTTCTCAGTTATATTTATTTTTCCAAATAATGAAAAAGGTGGTTTTTTTTAATATCAAATACAACATAAATGGTGATAGTTTGAAAATATGCAGATCAAGTAATAGCATTGATTATTCTTTTATACAGAGTGACGTAACAATGGTGATTGAAAAGGACATAATAAACTACTGCTCTTGTTTAAAATAGTATTAAAACTAATTTAAATTTGAAATTCAAGATAGTTTTCTAATAGGATTTTATATGTTCTACTTTTTTATCAGTCATATTTTTTATATTTATTTTTCTAAATAATGAAAAAGGTGATTTTTTCAATATCAACTATAACATAAATGGTGATAGTTTAAAAATATGTATAATAAATAACTAACATGGGTCTATCTTAACTTTGGATTTACTAAGTGTTGGGAGGGATCCTTCTCAGCACTTGTTATATTTGGAGTTAAGATAAATCTAGACCGGTTTAAAAACAATTCTCGCCACCACCACTAAGAATTAGCAATCCCATAACACATCTTGTGTAACATGGTTTTCTATGCACAAACAATAAATATCAAGAGGACTTACACATTTCACAAGTCCCTTCTATAGTTGTGCACTTAAAAGACCTCTTGCCACTAGTACTTAAGTGGAAATTAATGTCAGGAAAAATATTGGGGGGTGAATCAGTATTTTTAATGCACTTTAAATTTTCAATTCCATGTGCGCTATTGTTCTTCATGAAACTCACGTATGTACGTGACTCTATTGAATGAAAAACATGTATATCCAGATAACTTAATTTGATAAGAATTCCATCAGTGATTTAACTTAACCATTGCATTATTAATTCATTAACCATCTAGTATGCAATACAACACATAAGCAACACACATATAACACCAGGATTTTAGGTGGAAACCCAAAGTGGGAGAAAACCACTATTGTTGATGTCTTTTTCTTCTTTCTTATTATATAAAGAAAATATTCATTACATTTGGTACTGATCCAAACTCTTACCAGTATGCAGGAACCCACCTGCAAGAGGCTACAACCTCCACTCATTCTCTAACACCCATTAGAAGTGAGCTACAACCCCCTGATCTCATTTACTGGCTCCTACAGGAAGGGAGCTCCTACCCCCTCATTAAAGGCTACACCTCTCAGCATCTTGTGGACCTCATTTCAAAAATTTTCACACTAGATCCACATGTCAATCAACAAACAACATGTAGGACACCTTTCATCATATTTTCAAATTAGACCCACACCCATAATAAGCCCAAATCAAATATGCTAAACTGAAAATACTAAGTCACAAGAAATGAACCAATGAATCATTGTAAACCAACTGAATCTATGAAGCATAAGATATTGAATAGAGAATTCAATCAAAACAAATGAACAATAGAATATATACGTTATTTTTCTTAAGAGAATGAGCATGCATACGTGCTTCCTCTGCATAAAACCTGCATACGGATCTCAGATTATTGTACACTGAATCATTTGGCCAACTGAATCGTTGTAACACTAAATTAACCACTGAATCAAGTATTGAACCAATCATAGAACATTGAACTATACCCAGCCACACTTTTGCAGCATTATAACTGATCAATATTTCAGTCCACAACTAAATCAACCCAAACAACACTTCCAGATACAAATCATGCTTATCAAGACATCATTGATAGACAACAACAAATACAATAGAACTCATCAACAGTCATCATCAAGCAGCATTGCAAACCCTGACCAGATCTAATTCAGAACGTACACGCAATTTTTATAATGTAGACCTGTGTACGTATGCTCTTATCATGTGTATAACCCACATACAGATCTCAGAATACTGAAAAATGTATCTCAAAATATATACGCACCTATCCAGAAAAAGATCTGTATATGTACACGACTATTCAGAAACAAACCTGCGTACAGATCTGAAAACTTTCATTTCATATTTATCAAATCTAAGCCATCCCCTTGCTCCCTAGCGCACACCTATTTTATATAAAATCACATATGAATAACTCATTTACTTTCACACCTAACACCTTGATCTCCATCTTCTTATATAGCTTTTGTCTTAGCCAATACCTTAGGTAAATCCTTTGGTAATGTCATTTTTATTTGTTAACGGGATCAAATGAACATTGTCGCTTCAATTACTATGGGCCAATACCATGGTAATGGCCCTTGGTATCTAGATTTCCATGGTTTGGATTATGTACGTGACTTTTACTCATAAGACCTATGTATGTACACGACCCTTCTTCACAAGAACCACATATACTTTCTCAAACTTCACTTTTGTCATTCATATGTAACTAAATTGTCATTTATCTCATCCATATCATATGTAGCATTTGTACTAATTTGCATTAGTTCCATAATCATCAATGTTGACATCAAGTACATTAGCCATAATGCCAACAATCTCCCCCTTTGGACTTGATGGCAACCACTTTACTGGTCAAACACACCTACAAACAGTTCCAAGTCTTCTTTCTTAACACTCTCTCCAAACACAAATATTCTCTCCCTCTTTGACATCAAGGGCAAAGGAATGAACCAGGATGAATGAAGGACTTCCTTTGTAGTGCTCATTGTAAGTCTAATATGCTGATATGAAACATGAAAATTGCATATTGACCATGCTCCCCCTGAGCATATGTTGAACCTTCTGAAGATATTCAATAGAGTACAAGACTATTTGGCTTAACCAAAGATGACCTTTCATATCACCAATGACTCATGATTACAACAGACACCCAATATATTGGGTTTACATATTGAACCCAAAGTTTTACATCAATGTCCCAAAATAATGGGATTACATATATAGCATGACTTGATCCCAATAGCTCATACATGACTTAATTTTACAGTGATTTACAACATGGATCTTTACATGAACTTTTCATCAAGAGACATATATGATACTTATAACCAAAAATAGGGACCTCAATAGTGAGGTAGCAATAAAATGATAGCCATCAGTAACCAATATGCACCATATAGGAATCTGCAACATAATCATCAAATGGCAACACTAGATAGCAGCATTATCGTCCTCAACTTTTAAGACAAGACAGTGTAGGCATCAAACTCTCCTCATCAAGTGCATTAAGTAGTATTATCAATCAATAATATAAGTACAATATAAGCAACCCAAGTGTTCTAACATAATGACTGAAACGTATATGTATCTTCTCATCAATGAAAGATGCCAACAAATAGTGAGTAAATCATGAACTCATCATAAATATCATCATGCAACAAGAAGTGCTGAAGAAACCATAATGCCAACAATTCACTATCATAGCAAATGCTCCTCCTCAACTTGTGCTAATTCTTCATCATCAAATCTGATCATATCCATTTCATCAGTCAGCAAATGCACCAAAGAATCATTTTAGCAGTAGAAATATAATATTTTACAACAACTACTAACCTTATCATGAATCATCATTCCTAAGTTGCATATGGGTATGAATAATAGTCTGCAATAAATCAATATCATAGCCAAAAAGTCAAGAATAATTGATGGAAGCATGTGAGAAGTTCCCTTTGATTCTATGCCACTTCTTTTTCATTATTTAGATGCATATGTGACCAATGTCTAGATCAAAATACATTTATATATGCAACTGTCTTTCATAAGATTCACGTACAAGAAGTAAATTGCTAATGTTTACAGCCACATCTGCCCCTCAACCTGACATGTCTGTTAGAACAATTAGCAGAGTGACGAGACAAGAACCATTCCTAATTTTTGTCTGAGGTATTCAAAAGAATCACGTGGAAGAGGTTTGGTAAATAAATCTACAACTTGTTCCTTTGAAGGAACATACTCCAGCTTGACTTTTTGGTCAATAACTTTCTCTCTAATAAAATGGTATTTACTTGGGATGTGCTTAGTTTTTGAGTGCATGATAGGATTTTTAGAGATATTTATGGCACTAGTATTCTCACAGAGAATAGGTACATGTTTAGGACAAGTGACTTGAATGTACTACAATGTTTAGATCATCCATAGAATTTGTACAACAAGAGGTAGCAGCAACATATTATGCTTCAATAGTTGATAAGGAAATATTACTTTGTTTATTGTTGAACAAAGAAACTAAGCGAGGTCCCAAATTGAATGCTCCTCCACTAGTACTTTTGTGGTCATCAACATTACCTACCTAGTCAACATCCATGTAAGCATGGAATTAAAAATCTATGTTTTTGGGATATCATAGACCAAAATATTGAGCACCTTGTAGATACTTGAATATCCTCTTTACTGCTTTGAGATGAGTTTCTTTAGGATTTGCTTAAAAACATCCAACTATGCCAACTGCATGCATAATGTAAGGTCTTGTCCCAGTAAGATATATCAAGCTTCCAATCATAGATCTATATTTGGGTTGAATAACCATAGGATAATCATCATTTTGAATGAGATTGCATCATGTTACCATTGGTGGGCATACCTCTTTAAATCTTCCATTCCATATTTCTTCATAATTTGCTTGAGATACTTGGTTTGAGAAAGAAAGATATCGTCTTTAGTTTGATGAATTTGAAGACCAATAAAGTATATTATCTCATCAAGTAAAGACATTTCAAATTCTTGTTGCATGGTTGAAGCAAATCCTTGACTCATAGATTTAATATTACTTCCAAATATGATGTCATCTGCATAAACCACTACTATCAAAAGTTTGTCTTTGTAAAATTTGATATATAAATTTCTATCTACAAATCCTTTCTTAAATCCTTGTTGTTGAAGATACTTGTCAAGATGATAATACCATGCACAAGGATCTTGCTTTGATGAATTTGAAGACCAATAAAGTATATTAGCTCACCAAGTAAAGAAATTTCAAATTCTTGTTGCATGGTTGAAGCAAATCCTTGACTCATAGATTCAATATTACTTCCAAATATGATGTCATCTACATAAATCGCTACTATCAAAAGTTTGTCTTTGTCAAATTTGATATATAAATTGTTATCTGCAAATCCTTTCTTAAATCCTTGTTGTTGTAGATACTTGTCAAGATGATAATACCATGCACGAGGAGCTTGTTTTAACCCTTATAATGCCTTCTTAAGTTTGAAAACAATATTTTTATCATTGTCAAATATGAATCCTTCAGGTTGTTTAATATAAACTTCTTGTTCTAGATCCCCATTTAAAAATGCAGATTTAACATCCATTTGATATAACTTAAAGTTATGAAAGTTGGAAAATGCAAGAAACATTTTTATGGCTTCAAGTCTAGGTACAAGCACAAATGTCTCATCAAATTCTATCCCTTCCTGTTGAGCATAGCATTTGCCTATAATTGTTGCTTTATTTCGAATTACTTCTCCATTTTCATTCAGTTTGTTCTTAAACACCCACTTTGTCCCAATTACATTTTTATTATGAGGCCTTGGTACAAGTTCTCATGTATGGTTATTTTCTATTTAATCAAGTTCTTCATGCATTTACTTAGCCCAACATTCATCTTTACTTGCTTGATTCACATTTTTATGTTCAATTGTGGATAGTAAGGCTAAGTGACTAGATGATCCAACAAAAGTTATTCGAGTTTGTATTCCTAATTCCTTATCACCTAGAATTTGAGATTCAGGATGATTTTGATAAACATACCTTGATGGAGTATTTTCTAACATACTTTTATTTTCATATCCTTCTTTTGATGCTTCTCTTTCTTCTCCTCTTACAATTTCTTGGATTTTAGTAAGGAGAAGTTTGTCATTTGATTCTATTTCCATTCTGTTACCTGTGGATGCTTCATCAATCACAGCATTTATGCCTTCAACAATATTTTGGAGCCTTTTATTATAACAATTTTATCCTTTCCTTCTGGAAGAGTGTCCAAGAAGGATTTCTTCATCGGTTTTGGATTCAAACTTTCCAAGCTTATCATCATTTTTCTTTATGAAACATTTACTTCCAAAAATTATAAAGTGTTAGACAGTTGCAGGCTTACCATACTAGAGTTCATATGGAGTTTTATCATTGTTTGCTCGAACATGGGCCTTGTTAATTATATCCATGGCTACATGTATTTCTTCTCCCTAGAAGGTGTTAGATGTTCCTGACTCATCAAGCATGGCACATGCCATTTGTTGAACTAGTATGTTCATTCTTTCTGCCACTCCATTTTGTTGAGGAGTTTTAGCTATGGAAAATTGTCTTTTGATGACGTCTTGCTCATAAAAATTGAAAATTCATCTAATATAAACTCTCCTCCTCTATCGAATCTAAGGCATTTTATTTGTAGTTCCAATTCATTTTCTACCAAAGCCTTGAATATTTTAAACTTTTTAAATGCTTTGTCTTTATACCTTAGTAAACCAACCCAACACGATCTTGTAAAGTCATTAATCAATAACATGAAGTATTTCTCACCACGAGGACTTCTTTCTCATAAGTCCACATAAATCAGTATGAACAAGTTCAAGAGGTTTCTTGAAGTGCATTATTTAGCTTTAAACTAAACTCTGGATTTCTTACCAAAGTGACATGATTTGCAAAAGCTACTTTCAGGTGGAGAAATGTTGGATAAGTCACGAACTGCTCCCGTCTTGCTTAATTTGTATAGTTCCCTTGATTATGATCTTACCTGTATCCAAATATCTTACCATGCAATTATTTGATTTGAAAATAACTTCATGCCCTTGATCCCACATTTGAATAACACTTAACAAGTTATGTCTTTATCCAACAACAAATAATACATTCTCAACCTTAAGCTTTTCTTCTAAAAACACAAATCCTTTTCCTTTAATAGTAGGAAGTGAGTTATTTCCAAAAGTCACACTATTTTCTTTCTTAATTTCATTAAAAGAAACAAACTTATCTCTATTACTTATCATATGCTTTGAACACTTGTCGTTAATGTACCATAGATTATCTTGATCTCCTACATATCATGTTAGACCACAATTTTCAGAGGAAGTAATTTTATTTTTCCATGCCCTGGGAGGATTTATCTTTTATTCATGTTGATAAGATGAATTCATCATGCTTCTTCATTCAGTTTCTTCATGACCAAAGTTATTGCAAATAGAACTTTAAACTTCATTCTGAAGGGGGGAGAAATCATTATAAAAAGACTTTTTTTTCATGTTTCCATTATGTTGTTTTCTTGCTTCTCTAGTCATAATTGTTTTATAAGCAACACAATGAACATATTTGTGACCAAAGTTGTGACAAGTGAAGCATTGAACATTGAAGTAAGAATACCTGGCAGTATAATGCATTTTCAAGTAGCTTGCCCTTTGTTCATGGAAAGGTTGTTTTTCATGAGAAAAAATTGATCCTTCATTCCTTTGTTGATTCCTCTAATGATTGCTTCCTTTTACTGCATTGACATATATTTCTGTATGTACTTCAGAAGATTTTATAGGTTTTGATGGTTTACCAATTTGATTTGGATTGTATCCAAGACCTATCTTGATTAGTGGAGAACATTGCACTTTAATGATTTCCCCTAGAGTTTTATATCCTTTAGAAAATATAAGATTTAGAGCCTTTTCTTTTTCAAGTTCCTTTCTTAGACCCACAATTTCAAGTTCTAAGTTTTCATAATGCCTTTCTCTTTCTTGGATTTGTTTCTTCAAATATTCTTCTACTAATTTAGTTTCTTCTAGACAGATCTTTAGCTGAGTTTTTTCTTCAACAAGAGTATTTTTTTTATACATACTGATTTTGTTTATGACCCTGAGTCTATCAACTTATTCTATAGAATTCATAAAGACATCATCAGATTCATCTACAAATTGTTCTTCAAATGCCATAAGTAATTGACAATCTTGGTTTGATTCATCATCCTTATTATTGGAAGAATATTCACTATCTTCATGAGTATAAAAACTTTTATTGTTATAAAAAAAAATAACATTCTTCTTTCAAACATTCTTTCCATTTTCATGATTTTCTTTATAAGGACACTGAGTGGCATAGTGACCTACTCTTCCATGGGAAAAAAATTTAAAAGGAAGCTTACCTTTGAACCTGTCAGTTCCCACTTGGAGCTTCTTTAAAAAATTCACTTCTTCTTTGTCTGAAATGTAACTTGTTTCCTTATAATCTTCTTTTTATTTCCCTTTGTTTGTGGCTTTGAATGTTTCTTCTATAATACCTTATGTACCCCCTTTTCTCATTTCATATGCTATCAAGATCCCATGGAGTTATTCAATAGTGATATTCTTCAAATCTTGCATCACTTAAATGGCGGATACTTTGGAATCGAACTTTGGGGTTAGAGATCTTAAAATATTTTCAACAACAATCTTTTATTTTGTCACCAAGATTTTTCATTGATTTAACAATCTCATTTACTCTAATGGAAAAACTTGCAATACTTTCATCACCATGCATTCTAAGAGTCTCATATTGAATTCTATATGTTTGAAGTTTAGAACTCTTTACCTTAGTGTCACCTTCATAACTTTGGAAAATATTATCCCATATAGCCTTTGTTGTATTCAGGTGCATGACTTTCACAAACTCAGATTCAGCCAAACTTCCCAAGATAACATTGACAGCCTTTGCATTGATCTAATATTGTTTCTTCCCTGCATCATCTGTGGGAATGGAGGTTGGGTATTGATATCTACCTTCAACAATTTCCCACACATCATCTCCTAGTGTCTGCAAATATGCTCTCATTTTAACTTGAAAAAATACAAATTTAGTTACATTAAACAAAGGTTGCTCAATAGAAGATACTCCCTCTTGATTGCCCATATTGATGGATCTCCCTTTAAGTGATCAAACTTCTTCGAAGGGACCTGCTCTAATTCCAATTGCTAGGAAAAATACTAAAAGGGGGGGGTGAATCGGTATTTTTAATTCACTTTAAACTTTCACTTCCTTATACGTTATTGTTCTTCATGCAACCTATGTATGTATGTGACTCCAATGAATGCAAAACATGTATATCTTGATAACTTAATTTGACATGAATTCCATCAGTGATTTAAATTAACCATTGCATTATTAATTCATTAATTATCCAGTATGTTGTACAGCACATAAGAAACACACATCAAACACCAAGATTTTATGTGGAAACCTAATATGGGAGAAAACCACCATTGTCGATGTCTATGTCTTCCTTCTTATTATATAAATAAATCTTCATTAAATTTTGTACTAGTGCATACTCTTACCAATACGCATGAACCCACCTGCATGAGGAAAAAACCTCCACTCATTTTCTAGCACCCACTGGAAGGTAAATACAACCCTGATCTCTTTTACTGGCTCCTACCAGAAGGGATCTCCTACCCCCTCACTGAAGGCTACAACCCTCAGCACCTTGTGGACCTCGTTTCAAAATGTTTCACACTAGATCCACATGCCAATCATCAAACAACATATAGACCACCTTTCATCATATTTTCGAACTGGACCCACACCCATAATAAGCCCAAATCAAATATGTCAAACTAAAAATACTGAGTCACAAGAATTGAACCACTGAATCATTATAAACCAATTGAATCTCTTAAGCATAAGCTATTGAATACACAATTCAATCAGAACAAATGAACTTTATAATATATACACAATTTTTCTTAAGAGAACCATCATACCTACGTGCTTCCTCTACATAAAACCTACGTACAAATCTCAAATTATTGTACACTAGAACATTTGGCCTATTGAATCATGGTAACACTTAATGAACCACTAAATCAAGTATTGAATCAATCACAGAACATTGAACTATACCGAGTCACACTTTTGCAGCATTATAATTGATCACTATTTCAATCCACAACAAAATCAATCCAAACAACATTGCCAAATATAGATCATGCTTATCAAGACAACATTGACAAATAGATAGCAAATACAACATAACTCATCAACAATCATCATTAAGAAGCATTGCAAACCCTGAGCAAATCTAATTCAAAATACATGCTCTTATCATGTGCAGTACCTGTGTACATATCTCAGCGTACTGAAAAATGTGTCTCAAATTACATAATTCAATGCCCATAATAGATTTCCTTATGTACATGACTATTCAGAAACAAACCTGCGTACAGATATGAAAACTTTCATTTCAGATTTATCAAATCCGATCCATCTCCTTTCTCCTTGGTGTACACCTATTTCAAATCAAATCACATATGAATAACTCATTACCCTACACACCTAACACCTTGATCTTTGTCTCCTTATATAGTTTTTTCCTTAGCCAATACCTTAGGTAAATCCTTTGGTAATTTCGTTAGTAATTGTTGGCAGGATCAAATGAACATTATCGCTTCAATTACTATGGGCTAATACCATTGTAATGGCAACTGGTATCCATATTTCCAATGTTCGGATTTTATACGCAACTTTTACTAACAAAGCGTGTGTATGTACGTAACCCTTCCTCACAAGAACACGTATACTATATCAAACTTCACTTTTGTCATTCACTTGTAACTGAACTGTCGTTTCTCTTGTCCATATCATCTGTAGCATCTATACCAATCTGCGTTAGTTCCACAGTCATAAATTTTGACATCAAGTACATCTTTATGAAGCAAGTTGCCATCAAGGACAACACATTAGCCATAATGCCAACAATTAATTTGAACCTATTAGTTGGTGGGTATTCAATATCTTAGTTCAATGATCGTATAGGTATTATTACATTGTTTTGTATTATATTTTTTATAAGATATTTGGATTGTATATCTAGTGCACTTAAGAACACCTATGGTAATGGTACTTGAATGGAAGTTAATGTAAATTATTTGGTGGGTATGAACTATCTTAGTTCAATGATTGCATAGTATTTGGTATATGGTTTTGGATTTAGCATATTTTTATATTTTAGGTTATTTAATTAAAAATGGTGAGAATATCATTTATTAATATTAATTTTAATATAATAAATTTATAAAGTTATATTAATTATTATTTTTATTTTTATAATTAAATAATTTGAAAAATTATTTTTTTTTTACTTTTATAATTTAATTATTTATGAATGTTGAATAGGTGTTTTACAATTTATTATGGAAAAATGTTATAATGAAGCATTATATATATATATATATATATATATATATATACACACACACACACACAAACACAACACAAATTGAAATTCAACAAAATCAAATCAAACAATGGAAGCATATTTATAAAAGCATAAGATTTTATCTCTCAAAAATAGTAATGATAAAATAATATTTCAATGTTCGTCATAAATAAAATACTTCAATTTCTATCTTAATTGTACATTAACTTTACATATAGAGATTTACTAATTTTGACTTAAAATTTTCTAATTTAGTATATAATTTTTTACATTTTAGTATGGGGGATATTTTTACTTCCTTCACTACTTTATATGGAGCTGGTACCTAGCATCTAAAACTAACATTGATATTACAGTCCAATATGAAAAAGATGCATAATTCATTATATGCTCATTTGACATGTAGTGTTCATGTGTGTGTGTTTGTGTTAATAGAAAATAAAATATTTTAGTACTAGTCATAAATAAAATATTTCTCTCCCCATAAGGACCCCTCGGACAACAAGAAGGCCTCTGTGATCTTGCAGATTGGTTGAGGTGGGAATTTGTAGTAAAATTAAAAGATGTGTCCACTTGGGACGCTCTCACAATTTGGAAAGTTTGGAGATGTCCCGATTTACCCCCAAAACTCCAGCACCAATGGGAAGTCCTAATACGGAATCTAAAAGGAATGGCCCCCATTTCAGTCACCTCGGAAGATCAGAGAACATGAAGAATAAACTCATATCAGGGATACACTATCAAAGGGAGATATGAAATACTGCTCAAAAGGCTTCCCCATATAGCTTACAATAATATCTGGAGGAAAATATAACATACTGATAGAAACCCAAAAATTAACTTGTTTTGTTGGGATTTAGTTCACCAAACAAATTAACTACCGAGAATCTTAGAAAAACGAGAATTCAGGGCTCCTCGAGATGTGTACTATGTAAATAATTGGAGGAGAATATCCCACACTTATTTATATAGTGCCCCTTTTCTTTGGAAGTATAACAAGGTTCATTTGCAAATATAATTCATATAGATGGCATTTTGGGAACATGGGACAAAATGTTTGAAACGTGGCGCACTAAAATCCCTTGGCCAAGGAAGGCACATTCCCTTACAGTTAGGTGTTGGGAACCACTCCCTAAATACATTTTCTAATCGATATGGATCATCAAGAACAAAGCCATATTCAAAGGAGAACAACTTGATCTCACCAGGGTGGCACATAATGAAACAAGTATATTATTTGAGGTAGTCATAGTTCGTGGATATAATGAATCCAATATGGAAAGTCTAAATCTAGTGGAAAAGGAATGGATTAGAGTGGTCAAGTTGTTAGATCATGATAGAAACTTCAAACTTCGACCAGCCAATCAAAAGAATTTTTGAATTCGGCAAAACCAACAAGGGTTCCAATAGTGGTGTAAAGAAAGGAATCAATATTCTCTATTCTTTAATGGAGCCTCGAAAGGAAATTCAGGGGTGGCAGGAGTGGGATGGGTTATCCTTTTCCCTAACAATAAAATGAAGAACCAATATGATCTGGGGGCCTGGGTATAGCATCCAATAATCAATATGAATTCCTAGGGCTTTGGTAGGGACTGGAAATAGCAATTGAAAATAAAATTTCCAAAATCTCAGTGTTTGGAGACTCTATGTGTGGAAAGCTAGAGGACCACAAAATCAAGCCATTCCCCCTATTATTCAAAGAATTGCATTGCAAATACTAAATATTTGAACAAATTGATTTTTATCATGTTTATAGAAATTTGAATGAAAAACCAGACTCCCTAGTGAATAGAGGTGCCATCATGGAGCAAGGGATCCTAGAAGTGGATCACTGAATATTAAAATGTCCCTTTTCCATGAATCATACAGAAAATTAAGGGCATAAAATATAATTATAAATGTTATACATGAAAGAAGGGCCAAGTTAGTAATAGGAAGAAACGAGGAGTCACATATCTCCTGGAAAAACGGATCAAAATCAGCCATACGATGATAGCAAGGATGGAAGGGTAGCTGACATTTAGTATCGAACCATGCAAATCAAAAGGAATGAACCCTTGTCTTTTTCATCTTAACATCTGGCATTGAGTGGAAATTGCATGCGAGAAGAGGACTTATATTTTAATTAACTAAGGAATGAAAGTGCTCACACAAGCGATTAGTACCTCGGCTTTGATATTGCATTCAATCCAGCATAGAATTAATGTACCCTCCTCTTTGTATCCTTTGATCATTAAACCAATAAATCATATAAGGTACTAAGATGGATTTGGCAGCTTTCTAATTTAATGCTTGAGGATGAAGGGACAGAGGCATTCAAGGTTCTTCTACTCATGTTTTCCATTGTGAAACTGCTTAATTAAAGTGTAGAGGTGGTTGTTATTCCCAGGGACTAGGAGCGTGGAGTAGCATAGTTGCACCATGGCAGAGTTTGAAACATCAATTCATGAGGAGGAATAGGCACAGTTGAACCAGCTCCTAACTAAATTATCAAAGACACTCAAGGTTTTGTTGAAAGTGTTGAATTATAAAGGAACTATGGAAGAAAAGGAGATGGAAACCTTTCATTTGTTAATTTATACCAAGTTTATATTGTTGCAGAGTAAATTGGAGATGTTCCAGGAAGAGGTTTGTTCCCAATGGAAATTTTGGGCAATAAAGTATATGAAATTAAGGGAAACTCTACCTGTGGTGTTCAATCTACCAAGGAGGGAGTAGGGACCATTGTGGAGCATCAATAGACAAATGAAAGTGTGTCTCAAGGGGAAGATAGAGCAGACAAATAACAACACACGCAAGACTGAGATGCATCATTTGAAGCATGGACCTCCTTTGTTAAATCATTTTTATAATTTGAATTTTACTGATGTTATGTAGATACAAGCTCTTGTTAGGCAGCTTTTGTAAGGTTTATAGTAGGAACCTTTTTGGAACTATAGGAAAAAATAGCCATAAGAATAGGCTAGCCATAGTATGGGCTTCTAAAATCAGTTTGATCCTTGAAAATGAAGACTTATGTATGGGTTTTGGCATTGAAACTAGCTCTTTTTATTAACGCAAAACCTATTTGCTCTTTTGGGGCAAAAAAAAAATCAAAGTTCATATTAAATAATAAAATTGTATATAACTTTATATAGAGAAAGATCAAAGAATTGAAATTAAAAAAGTTTCTTATCTTTTCACTTTTCATTGTGAGAGAGACGTGTAATTTAATCATTTCATAGAGTGAATATGTGACATTGAAAAAAAATTATTTCAATGTGCACACTAAATAAAATATTTCAACATATATATATAAGAGAGAGAGAGAGAGAGAGAGAGAGAGAGAGTTTATTTCATTGATATGTGCTTTCTAAATCAAGTCATGAGGGAAATTTGTGATTCCTTCAATACTTTAAAAAATGTGTTTTGTAAAAAAGAAGCATTTTTCATGTATTTTCAGTGTGGGTCTACTCAAAAGTATGCACCAAAGTGGGTACTCATCGGACATGAAATTTGAGTAAACTTATAAGGAGATACGCTTAATATATAATTTTGCATCCAACAAGTGTCTACAATTGACATTTGAGTTAACATATAAGGAAATGCGTTGAGTATACAATAACCAAGTAGGTTTTTTTAATTTTCTTTTAAAAATTCACTACACTTCTTTTATTATTTTATAATTTTCTTTAGCAAACTCATTTTATACGCAAAATTCCCCCAATGGTTTGTCCAAAACTAACTAAAAACATTAATGAATTGGATTAGAATCCTTTTTGAGTCTTTGAAAAGAATGAAATTGTTCAATAATGCCAAAAGGACCCTTCTTCAAATGCTTTAACATATTGAGGGATCTAATTATTTCTAGAGATCCTACCTTGAAACCTTTCAGCATATAATAATTTCCATCATACTAAAAACTCATGTATAATTCCAAAAAATCCACAGTGATGGGGACAAATTTTCTTATACATTAAACACCTGAAACAATACGACAATAGCCCATTTCAATGCCAAATGTTTTATTTTTCAAGGAATACTCATCCATTTGAAGTTTCACATATACTAACCACCACATTTCATAGATCCCCTCATTAGCAATGGTAATATAAGAATTAAAAAATGGATAATAACATGGTGTTTCTTAGGCAATGCAACAATGAATGAAATTATGGTTATTGTAAATATCTATTAATATAATGACCTTCCAATGACTAATAGATCTTACAATATTTAATGTCTAAGGAGAAGAAATATTAATCAATGCATGAAACAATATTTTGGTTTTTCACTCCAGTAATCAAGAAGAGGAACTTCCTCATTTATGGCAGTGACTTCCTACGAAATCCCACCATCAACTTCATCATCGAAAATGTCCTCAAAGATGACCATGAATCATTTTTGTTCCTTACACTTATGCCCTATATAATCTTTTTTCATAGTTGTAGCAGATCCCCTTGAGTCGATGCTCCATTATTATAGTGTGTGTCAACTTGTAGCCCTTGAGGCATATTGTAGGTCATTGAAGAGATATTATAGTTGGGTGTGGACATGGAGGAAAGTTTGGACATTTGGATTGAGCATGGATACAACTTGTACATGGCAAGTCAATTGATTAGTCTCCAACCACATACTAGGATGGTTCATCTCTACTTAGGCTATAATTTCCTCCTTGAGACTAATAATGAAGCATTGCTTAAAAAACTCAACAGTTAAATTTTATGTTTCAATAGCTAAATGTTCAAAAACATCAATATGTTATTCTATTGATTTTTCGTAGGTATTCTATTAGTAATTACTTATAATTATATTATCTTTAACTTCTTTCATATTTACATTAATCATCAAGAAATTACGTAGAATATCTTCAACAATAGATAGTAGGATCATAAAGAGACAGCCAAACAAGAAACATAAGAATTTACCCTGGGAAAAAGCACATGCATGAAAAATCCAGCAACCTTTTCCATAGAGAAATTATTCAGTTCAACAAGAGACATATCTAGATCTCCTATTCAAACACAAGGTCAAATTGATCAGTAAAGTAGACTTAGTCAAACATGGTCCAACTTTCTCCTAGTAAAGGCATAAGTCTACACAACAACCTCTTACTGATTTGACTTGCTAGGGCATAAATTTGGCATGCTTTCGTGGGTCCCAAGGATTTCAGTCCTGCAACTCTATCATACCTTATAAATTTGTTCCTTCTAATCCACATGTGAAAGGACAACAGCAAAGAGAATATCACACATGTGAGAGAGAGGGAGAGCTTCTTCTTTTGGTCAACTTCATCCTTCTTTCTTCCTTGTCTCCTTCACTTGATGAGCAGAAGAATACTGTATTGATGGATTATATGAATTGTACCTTAGAGGAAGAGGTTGAATGATTTATATAGTCTTCTACTAGGTTGAATGGGTGTCTCTTTGACTGCGGATAACTTAACAAAAATGAGGGGTTGAATTGGATTTCTTGGAGCTAAAAATTCTAAATTTTATATTCAAATTTTCTCTTTTGAAAAGGACATGAAGAACATGTCTTAAAATTTTTCTTTTGGCAATAGCATGAAGAACATGTTTTACATTTATCATTACAAATACATCAAGGGCCAAAATATTAATTATCAAGACCGACCATGGCTACAAAATCCAACACTGCCTCTTAGCTAGGGAGGTATTCATAATGATTATATAAATATTCTCATATTGACAAATTTCTCTAAGAAAAGGTTATAACATTCATCATTATCAGCATCATCCAACTACCATAATCTAGTCAACCATTGTGACACATGGTAAAACTAACGACATCAATCAGTTACCATAATTTGGTCAACAACTATGACACATAGTAAACCAACAGCGTCAACCAATTACCATAATTTGGTCAACAATTGTGACACATGGTAAATCTTCAACACCAACTAGTCACCAAAATTTTGTTCAGTGCCTCTGGCCCATGGTATACAGACTAATCTTAGTTAAACATCATCATGATCGATCTCTTTGACTCATGGTGAAACCATAGGGACACAATCAATTCATCTAAGTAATTTGGTCCCAAATCCAAAGGCCTCATTCTAGGCCATGATGTTAAACGAGCTAACTCAACCCATATGGAGAGTAATATGAGCCTGATGTTGATAGGCACCCACTCAATTGAGTGATTTTGGGCCTTTAGGGACATTCTTCCAATCAACATATTTGACACAGGAAGAATTATTTTCCTTTGCCAGACCATTCTCTCTAATCTAGTCATATTTGGCACATGGAGAATGTTTGTCCTTTTTTGGACCATTCACCCTAATATAGTCATATTTGACATAGGAATAATGGTTGTCCTTGATGTTATGATTTCATCACTCCCTCTTGTTGAGAGAGACATACTCAGTCAATTCAAGCTTGTCCACGAAGTATACAAACTTCATCCTAGGATAGAGGATTTTTCTGCAATCTACTTGACTATAGAATAATATTGGAGCCACATTTCTTCCTTTTGTATCATGTATTAGGATTGGATCTCATTATGCTTTGACCTATCATCATGGTTGTCACCTGCATTTGATCAAGAAAATCCTACAAGTAGCCTTTGAAGCCATATTCCTTCTCAAATTTCCAATTAAGTTGCAATATATTCGACGTCTACAATATTGAGTGCAACAAATGTTTGCTTCCTGCTCATCCAATAAATCATCACATAGCTCAAACTAAAGCAATATTCTGTTGATTTATTTTTGTCTTCTGCACTCTCCCAATCTGAGTTTGTGAATCATTGCAACTATAATTCACTATTTGATACATAACTCAAACCATAATTGGTTGTGCCATGAACAATTGTACCATGATAATACTTCAACACGTGTTGAGCTTCATGCCTTGGCTCAACCATGATATGATCTGATTCTTTCCAGTTACCTTAACTGGGTGATATTTCTAAAACAATTATTGTTGTGGCAATCTTGGCTGCTCCCTCTACCACTGTTTAGTTATATACCTTATCAATCTTTATGACATTCCATCATCACAAACTCACAATTTAACTCCCTGTGAAACTAAAACAAGGCTCCTTGATTTCTCCCTATGTTACGAAAGCAAATCTTTCTGCCACAACTTCTCCCTCTAACACATGAGTCCTTATACTTTCATTGGAAACAAAACATATAGGATCAATCTTTGATCGAGCAACCCAAAAATATCAAGCCCAACATATCTACTTGTGATCGTACAAATCCTTCTTCAATCATGAGATTTCTTCTTATGTACCTAAAAGTCGTGAGGTAGATCTATGTACACTTCTTCCTCAATTATTTCATTTGATAAAAATTATATTTTCATCCACCTGGTGCAATTTTCAAAGCAATGATAATAGCTCTAACAGAAGTGTACTGACAACTGCAGCAAACATCTTTTTGTGATCCTTTCCCTCTTTTTGTTAGAACCTTCTATTCTTAACTCTCACATTGTATTTTTCTAAGCTATCATCTGCTAAATGTTTCATCTTGTAGATCCATTTAGAAGATATCATTGACTTCCCCTGGCGTAATCAAGGTATACTATATGCACCCTTTGAGCTTGGATATAATTTCATACAATATATTTCTTAACGCAAATCATTGATTCTGGAAAATTCCTCTTCTCACATGATTTTCTTTATTTTTCCATTACTTCCATCTATTGCCATAGTCTAGGCAATCTTTACTATATACTTGCAATCCACAATCGGAGGACATGGAAGAACAATTACAACCAATCAAAGGGTACAAAGACAAGAGACTAACTAATAGTAAAACAAAAACAATAGTAATAGTCAAAGACAATATATATATATATAATAGTTATCTTTTGAGGATTATAGGGAAATTCCAACTCCCTCTTAATCTTAGGATTCTTGCATCCAACTTGGAAATTTATCAACCTCATCCTCATCATCGGCGTCATGTAATTTTGTACTTTCTTGAGCTAGGGTTTCTTCTTTAAGCAAAAGCATTAATCTAAATCCATCTCTAGGGTTTTATCCACAAACCCTAGGGCCTTCTAGTCTACTAGGGTTTACAAACCCTATAATTTTTGTTTACATCTTTTGAAGGACCACCATACTATGTCATCTACAAAACCTAGCATATTTGGTTATTAATGATATTATAGTAACCATGTAATCTTAGCTAACCATTAATTTTGATCCTTTCAACCCAAGTAGCTTATTCTTTATTATAAGAACACCTCCATATTTACAGATGACTCAAAAAAACTTTGATCATAACACCTCAACTAATTGTTTCATCAAGGTGTTATTTCTTTAAGATTTATCTAGGATTTATAGACCCTAGGACTATCAGGTCTTCTACAAGTGTTATGATCCTTCTCTTCTTAGCTCCCTCTATTTCTGGAGCAACTTTCTTGTATCAAATCAAATTGATTATATTTTAGATGGTTGGCCAAAATCAATAAGTACATCTCAGTAGTATCATGCAACTCATCATGTATGAGATACTTTCACATTAGTACATATACTTTTCTTCTGAATACATATCCCAAGGAGATTTCTTCACACAAATCTAATCCTGAAATTTATTCAACGCATTATGCTTTAGGATGACACACGATCTAGTTGTATCTCTTTTAGCAGCTTTATCTTTTCAAAATTGTGATGATATAAAGACTTCTAGGTTTTATAAACCCTAAGTCCACATAATTTATGTGAAAATTGTCATGCTGTATACATGTATCAACAAAGTAATCGCTCCTCCAGTTGTTATGTCAACAAGGTGATGGTAAGATGTCTTTAAAGAAGAGGATGAGATCATGACATTCCATTGCCCTCTATAAATAAATAACAACCTACAGGTATCTGAAAATTGGAAAGGCTTTCTCATTATAACTCCAATCATGAGATTTTTCATTGTCATTCTGCAACAAGTAAAGTGTTGTAACATCTGGAGTATAAGCCAACTCAAGGCTTTTCTCTATGTTTCCTTTAGAATGGAATTACGAATTTTGCACAGATTATCATAAGATGGTGTTGAGAGATCATTTGAGCGACTAAGACTTCTTCTTAGAAAATTTGTCTCACATTTGGCCAAACAATTTCCTTACATTTTGTTATTGAAAAAAGAAATAAGGAACCTAGAGAGAGCACATCCTGAAGTAGATATTGACAATCCAATCTTTGAATTTATTACATATATAGGAGTCTAAATATGTAAGTAGACTTTTTTGCAACTTTCAACAAGTAA
This sequence comes from Pinus taeda, assembly GCA_000404065.3. NCBI lineage: Eukaryota > Viridiplantae > Streptophyta > Pinopsida > Pinales > Pinaceae > Pinus > Pinus taeda. The sequence goes on from APFE031475153.1 coordinate 30,127, forward strand.
ATAAACTAACTTGTCATCTTTCCGTTCATAGATCTTCAAATATATGTAACGAAGCATGCAAATATTTAGATAGACATACTGCAAATATTTAGATAGACATACCATTGTACTTCCATGCCTAAACAGTGGAGAAACTAATATGGATAATATCTTTCTTTTGGAGAGATAATCATGCGAGTTTCCTTTTCAAAAGCATATTGTCCAATCTCGACTTAGTCTTTAGCAACATACAAGGATTATTTTGGCCAACTTCTAAGGCCTCTTAAACAACAGTAGCAATAGGAGTAAATTGGGCTTTCTAAGGGAACTAGTTCTATTCAAGAGGAGTATTTTCCATAACATTATTATGATCTCAAACAATTCTTCTAGATCGTATGGTAGACAATTTTGATTTTAGAGAGTAATTCAAAAGATATCAGACTTGTCTTCTAAATGAGTTGAGTCTAGTATTTAATAGAATTCAAAAAATAAGATTTATTTCCATATACTTCGATATTTAATAAGAAAATTTTGTCAAACGTCCTTAGCCCTCCTTATCAAACTTTCCTTATCCATTTGTGGTCATATTCGACAACTAAAACCATATTTGGCCTATGGGGTATTTTAAAATTCTAAGGCACTTCAGACTGAGGTCTAGCCTCAAATAATCTCTTCCTTCATGTAACCAACTCTCTTGACCACCTAAGGTTAAATTCATATTACTCCCTTTTGAGTAATACTTCCTAAATTTTTAAATTCCTAATATTACAAATTATGTAGAAATTTTGCTTCCCATGTTGCACAATCTATGGTTTGCAAGGAGAAGCTAAATTTTGTATGGTCCTAAGTGTTAGAAAATCGTAAAGGCAGAAATATTTTCTTTATATAGATAATTACTTGTGATATTATTATTTTTTTCTTATTTTCCTCTTTTATCATTTAGCTCATCAAGAAATTACCAAAACAACAACACAAAGATCACAGACACCATATGTAGGCGGATAGTTAGGGAAAAACCCTTGTCTAGGGGAAAACCCAGTCAACAACTCTTCCCTAATAATTTCGCGAGATGATCCAAGACTCTTGACCTAGACACAGACTTCCTCCACACCAAGTCAGTGTTTTCTTCCTTATGCAGATGATAACCCTTTTAACAATAACTTCGACCTAGCAGCAACAGAACTTCAATCCACCAACAACTTCAACCCAGCAGTTAGCCCAGCAACAACTTCAACCCAGCAGTATCCTCATCCTTCCAAAAAATATCCCGGTAAATCCACACGAGTGAGAGAGAGACAAACCCGAAAACTTTCATCTTCCTTCTTGCAGAAACTTCGCACTTTTTCTGCTCTTCTTCTCTTAGATATCGAACTTGTGAGTATGAGTACTCCAAATGAATTCAAACAACTTGTATATATATGCTTCTGGTGAGGTCGAATTACCCTATTTGAGGCTGACTTGAACTCCTTGATGTCGAATTGGTATGGAGGTGACAAACACCTTATTTAACTCAATAATTAATCTTTTTACATGATTCAAAAGCCCAAGAAGAGTCTTTTAGATGGACAATGACTTTAACGACTCAGAATAAATCCTAGAAGTCCTCAATGGAAAAATTGACCTAAAACATGATGACCCAAGCATGAAACCCATGCTTTTATAAGTCATATTAAAAAATTATTTTCCTTCTTTTAATAAATACATTTCATTATGACTCAAATACAATTTATGAAGACTGGACCTAGTTATATTCTTCAACACTCCCTCTTAACTAGGGAGGTATTCATACTTACATATACAAGTACATGGAAGATCTCAAAACACATGAACCGTGAATATTTTAAGCACTTACGATGCCACAGACTAGATTATTGACTAGGGTAATTCATCCAAGTGGGACTAAGCTGGACTAAAGTTTTCAGCCAGTCTAGGTACCATCAAGATTACTTGCTGACCATCAACCCAGGGATCTAGGTGTGTATCCAAGGTCAGAGCTCGAATACCAACACCACCCTCCCTCTTCTGGATCTATACATCAACGCATATTCCGGCCAGATGCCCTCCCAAGAATTTTACACACACAATTCCTCAACACATTAAATCTCTCTAAACTCAAGCATGCTTTTCAAAAAACTTTGAGAGATTTACATGAACATTTGTAACCCCAATCAGTAACAATCTTTCAAATACTCATGAGTAAACACAAACCTTCGAGGTCTTATAACATCTAGATGTTGCCTTATAATTCATCAAAATAGGACTTCGAGGCTTCCCAAACAAATCTTGACAAAAACTTTACTCAATTATTCAACTTCATTTCCTACTTCACATACAGCAGCCAAATCTTGCTTTCCTTCTGTCAGCGGCACCTCAATATCCATTTCCAATTTTCTTCTTCAACATATCCATCATGACTATAATATGCCCTCCCTCTCAACTCGGGAGATATACTCTTTTCATTATCCAAACTCCCTCTTAACTTAGGGATCAACTTCTTTTCTATGACATAGGAGAATAATTCATGGCCTCCATCCTTCTTAATCATCATCATTCATATAACTTCCTTCATCATGCTTATCAAATCAGATTTACTTACGAACATCTTCATCATCTTGAAGAGTATGTACCTGCACAACTTAGATAGCAATTACATTCAAATACATACATATAGAAGCATGAAGTTAACTATATCATAATCATATAATAATGGAAGCATTATAATTTATCAAATAGTAAACTTAGTTAGGTTCAAAAACAACAAGAGCCACATGCTTTTATACTTCAACTTATTTTGCTTGGATTAGGTTATAACCCCTAGATCACGTTAGTAACTCAATCAAGATATTAGTCCCATTATATCTAGGGCCTCAATATTTCTTCCAGAGATATTGCATACTCTACTATAATATATTGCAAACTCTAGAAGCAATTCAAACAAGTATAGTTCCACAATACATCCAACAACTTTAGAATTCATATGTTAGACTTCTACTAGGATTTAATGCAAACCCTAGATTCCATGCATGCGACATTAAGCCTTAGATATCAACAAATAAAACAATTATAACACAATCCAATATTTCAACGATATGACCAACTTCTACTAGGGTTTGTTGTAATCCCTAAATTTTAACATCATAGTGGAAACAACATCATCACATCATATCCTAGAATATCAAACTTTTACTAGGGCTTAGCTACAAACCCTAGAACTTATCAACAAATAGGTTAGCACAAATACATATCTAGGATATTCATGCACAAACATATCATAACATATATAGGACAAACTCAAGACACAAATATGAATATATTTAAATTCAAACATATAACAATCTAGATCATACCAGGGTTTTGATCATATAGACAAACATTTACCTAGGGATTCATTCCTAGGAGATAACTCTTGATACATAAGGGTTTTACTTACAAACCCTAATTCTTCAAGGTCTAGGAACACATTACCATCCAACCCTAAACGACTATGGTTTCCATAACAATAAACATGACATTACCATCAAAACCCCAAACATCAAAAGAATAGTATTTTCTAGGTTTCATTAGTAACACTAAGTAGACTAGGATTGTTCACATTAGAATACCCCTAGGTTATGGTTTTACAGAGAACCTTTTAGGGATCCACAAACATAATGATTTTAATGAGGGTAGATTCAATCTAATGATTAACTCCCAAACAAGAATGTTTATGATTCAAAGGTCCTAGACATAACACTTGTTAGTAATGTAAAATAAATTCCTTAGTATGAATGAGTATACCTTTATAACGAATAGAAACAAAATTGATAATCTAATACATACCTTTGATTTAGACAAACCTTATAGGACATCAATTCCAATGCTTTGTCTTTCATGGCCCTTGAGCATATCAGTGGGTTTTCCTAAACAAGGAAAAATATGAAAAGAAGTGTTATTAGCATCTATCATAAACACATCTAATATGAAAAGGAAAACCAAAGATGAAAGATAATACAAGGAGTAAGATACTTATATTTGGAAAATTGGTGAGGCCTCTCTCTTAACCAATCTCGATGGATACCTATAACTTTAACAAAATAATTCAAAAAAAAATCCAAAGTATCTTAAACCTATAAGTACTAAAAATCAAAAATACAAAAAAAATTCAAAAACTTAGAGTAGAAGGACTTAGTAATATAAGTCATTTATTTCGTATTCTTCTGTCTTGTGCTTCTTTGGAGATCCTTCTTCGACAACATTTGCATCATCTATATTTCTCGGATTCTCAAGACAATTGTTTTTATAGTGACCCATCTTGTGACAATTGTAGCATTGAATTTTAGATAGGTATATCTTCGTTCTAGGCCCCTTAGACTTCTTGAATAATCCTTTTTTCTTTTGATGAGCGGAATAGGCATTTGAAACTTTCTCCTCTTCATTCTCTTTGTTGCTTAATAGAGAAATTTTGACTTCTTCCTGACTGCATGCATTCCATATTTGTTCGAATGTAGGAGTTTCTTTCCAACTGTTGAGACCTAATGACAAGGCACTCCAAGATGTTGGTAATCCTAGAAGAGCAGTGATTACAAACTCCTTTTCCAGTACTATCTCATCAATTTCCTGGAGCTCATCCCTTAACCTAGTTATTCTCATAAAGAAGGATGCCACAGTGTCTTCTTTTGTCATCTTTATAGATCTTAGTTCATTCTTAAGACTTCCTATTTGACCAAGATTCTTGATAGCGAATAATTTGGATAATGCCTCATACATTTATTGAGCAGAATCTATGTTGGATATATAGGGGATGAGGTTATCCTTTATTCCATTCATTGTTAGTGTCATGGCCAATATTTATGTTTCCCTAAATTTTTCCTTCTCGGCATCACTTGACTCATTAGTAAGCTTCTTTACCTTTCCCTTGACTAGATTCAAAACTTTATTCTTCTCAAGGTTGAGGTCTATCCTCTTCTTCCATGCCTTTGTAGTTGGATGCTCCTTCTAATTTGTTTTCTCCCTTCATTGAGTTAGACATTGTCTTTGAAGATGATAGACTTGACTTCTTATATGATCTTTTAATGACCCTTATTCAAAGCTTATTAAAACTCCTTATTATCCTTTCAATAGATCTTTAAGTGGCCTTTTTCCCTTCTTCAACTTAGCTCTGATCCCATGTTAGAAAATCAGAAAGGAAGAAAGATTTTCTTTATATGGATAATTACTTGTGATATTCTTATGTTTTTCTATGTTAGAGTCTTTTATCTTTTAGTTCATCAAGTTATTATCAAAACAATAGAAAAAATATCACAGACACCAGATGTAGGCGGACATCTAAGGAAAAACCCATATCTAGGGGGAAACCCAATCAACAACTCTTCCTTAATAATTTCATGAGATGATCCAAGACTCTTGACCTAGACACTGACTTCCTCCACACCAAGTCATCGTTTTCTTCCTTCTATAGATGATAACCCTTTCAACAATAACTTCGACCTAGCAACAACAACTTGTAGCAGAAATTCGATCTAGCAACAATGTCGACCCAGCAGTATCCTCGTCCTTCCAGCGAATATCCCAGTGAATCCACATGAGTGAGAGAGAGACAAACCTAGAAACTTCACTCTTCTTTCTTCCAACAAGTTCGCACTTTTTCTGCTCTTCTTCTCTTAGATATCAAACTTGTGAGTGTGAGTACTCCAAATGAATTCAAATTGCTTGTATATATAGGCTTCTCGTGCGGTCGAATTACCATGTTTGAGGCTGACTTGATCTCTTTGAGGCTAATTTGGTGTGGAGATAACAAACACCTTATTCGACTCAATAATTAATCTTTTTACATTATCCAAAATCCCAAGAAGGGTCTCTTTAGATGGGAAATTATTCTAATTACTCAGAATAAGTCCTAGAAGTCCTCAATGGGAATTTTGACCTAAAACATGATGACCCAAGCATGAAACCTATGCATTAATGTCATATTAAAAATTTGTTTTTCTTTTTTTTTATAAATACATTTCATTATGACTCAAATACAATTTATGAAGACCAAACCTAGTTACATTCTTCAACACTAAGGACAAAAAGGGTGTCAAGTGCTATATCTCTCTGATGTGTCAAGTTTTCTATCAATATTACTTGGGCAAATCTTTCATGGCACCAAGGAGGATACCCTTAGTTATACTATTTGATTCCCAAGCACATGAAAGTGATCTCCTCGAGCACTACTCTTGGTATGTTATAGCAACAAGAAAATTAACATGATAATGTAATGTTGGTTTCAAGTGCACCTAAGGAGCTTTCAATATACCCAAAAGCATGTGAAAGGAAAATATGATGTCTAATGTGGTACTTCTCGAAGGGGTACTAACAAAGGTCACAAATTGGGTGTCCAACAAGGTAATGCCTCTTATACTTCTACATGTATTATTTCACAAATACAAGTTCACTTGTTGAACAAAAAATCCCTATGTTATTTAAAAACTTTGAAACACATCACTAGCCTTAAAAGTGTTGGAAACTAGACTAAACTGAGAGGGAGGGGTGAATCAGTTTAGTACATTCATGGACATAAATTCTAAAAAAAATCAATGGTTAACTGAATTGTGAAATGACTAGCTTAACACATTATGAACAACATATTTAATATGTGAACAGCAAGTAATATGTAAGCCAAAACATCACATTAGCACATAACAGCAACACACATGGACACCAGATATAAATGGAAACTCATAAAGGGAGGACACCATGATTTTTTGTTGTTGTGATGCAAAGGCAAGCTCCTACTCCCTTATTACATATAATTTTATGCAGGCTCTAACATCTAGGAGGCTACTACCTCAATTTCTTCTACAAGCTACAACATGCAAAGAAGCTCCAACTCCCATAAGTTTTATGTAGGCTACAACCCACAAGAGGCTCCTACCTCAACACACTACAACATATTCTTTATCAAGCTATATAATAAAAAGAGATTACAATCCCTTGATGCATACAAGAAACAACATGTTGGTTTACCTAGTCTTCAATTTTGCATACCTCCATCTCTATCTCTCCCTCTCCTCTTCAAATATGTTTCACGTTAGCCTCATATGTGCCAGGTAACGCACAAACAATAATTCAATCAGCGCTCGCATACTTTCTAACTCTCTAGAATCTTCTACCTTCCAACCTCACACATTTTATAAACGAACTTTGGTGGTTGTTAGTACTCCACACATGAATCTAAAATGACAAGTCTTGTCTCTTCACATTCCAAAGGTGTCTCTTCAATTCCAAAAATGTTTTATCTCTATGAATAATAAAAATACATGAAAAGAATTTCAACTTATTCAAATAGGATTCACTAATATTCTTTTGCAACACATTAACTTGTATTCTCTTGCATTACAGCTCCTTTATTCTAATCATAACAAGTCAACAAAATCACTAAGCATCTTCAAGAGCATGCCTCTATCGCTGAACTCACTGTCAATGAACATTTGAACAGGAACTGAACTAAGTGAATAGGAATTACATTGTGCAAACATGAAACCTTCAACTGTCACGGGAACACTGCAACCACTTCTTCAACTCAAACCTCTACAACGTATAGCTGCAACATTTGCAACATACCTCAGCAATACATCAGCATCTATAACATCACAACATCATGAGCCTAAGAATATTCTTCATGTCTTTGCCTTTGCCTTTACCTCTATGTTGCATCACAACAATCTCTACACCATACTGCATCTCACAAAACCATAATGCATCAAACCTTAACAAGCATCAACATCATCATAATAGTGATCGACAATATAGCAACATCACAACATGGAAAAATATGTATGCAGTTTAACATATGTATCGCAACATCCCCATCCAGAAGGAATATTTGCAACTAACAACAATAAGAAAACTGACATCACAGCATCACACACACAACAAGCTCAAACAAGCTCAAATCCTTCACTCCTTTTGCTCCTTTGTTGCTCCTTTGTCATCAATGATAGCAATGCCAACAAAAAGAATATAAAATTGAAGCACATGTTAGCATAAAAAAAGTCCTCTAATGCCACTTGTGGTGTTCCTTGTTAGTTGAAATACAATGTTCAGAGCCAAAGAAATTAAAATATAGCAACAAAATAAAACAATTATTGATATTCAGAACTGAATACAATGTTCACTTGTCTTTTCCTCCAACAAAAGAAGAGTTTCATATACAATAATATTCACTTGATTACTTATTACATACCAACTACTCCTAAATATAGTTTCTAGTTGACATAAACTTTCATTAATGAGGCAACAACAATTAACTAGTGGACCTTCTTTAATAAAATCATTTACATTTATTGATTTCACATTCAACTACCTCTTGGAGCCTTATTTAATACATGTGGCCCACAATACATTAACCAATAACCTATCACACCAACTAAGAGAGTTAGGGCAAGACCCTGACATATATTGTGGTGAAAAGTGACCTAAGGAGCTACATTTGTATTGTATAACGCTATATATAAAATTATTTTTTAGAGTGTGGCAGGTAACCAAAAAAAAGAGAGTATAAATAAGCCATTTGGGCCACATCTTTAATATTCTAATGGTATCAATTCTCTCATGTGGTTGTTTTTATGATTAGATATTCCTTCTCATCCGAAGAAAAAAAAAAAAGAATGATTCCATAGTAGTGTTTCATTTGTTCTTATCTATATTTTTGTCGAATGCTTATTCTAAATGGTTTAAATAATGTCCAATTATATTTAAATTTAATTGTTAAAGAATAGTGCTTTGGTTTTTGTTTAGTGCTTTGATTTTTGTTGAGTTGCATGGTTGCCAATAACATTCTTTGACTCAAAGTATGATACTAAGGAAATGAAGCTTGGGGAATGGGACAACTACTAGACAAAAAGGACTTGTTGGCAATTTTTTTTGCAATGTTTCACAATAATATGTAGTGGGATTGATTTTTTCTCTTGATATAGCGATCAACATAGTTAAGGAGACGTCCTTGCAACCATTAAATTCATCGACATGTAACCAATATGATCAACTAGGAAGATTGTGGATCATTCACAAAATAAAAGAGAATCACTTCATATGGACTAGGGAAATGAGAAAAAGCAAACAAGATCATCAAATAATCCAGGAGTTGTGAAAACCCAAGGATTAGGAGTCTCTTGATGAATGTTGCATTGAAATCTAAGAAAATAAGAAGGAAAAGAAGCACAATGCTTTGTTCTACATTACTCTTTTGTCACACAAAAGAAGGGTATCTATCTATGAGAATTTAAAAGTGGTTAAACTCACACTTAGCCCAGACCCAAATGTTGCATCATTTGCACCTTTCAGCTTGTTGTTTAATAAACAAGTGATTCCCCTATTTCATAGGGATAAGAACTAGTAGTAAAGTTAGTCAAAGGATAATTTTCTTCTTACCAAGCCCCAACTCTCACAAAAGCAAGTGTGATTTAAACTCTAAAGGCACTATTTTGGAATGCTAACCTTACTATTTTGTCTTTAGTATTTTCAATAGCGTGACCAAATATTATATTTACCCCCAACTGTATGTAAACCCATGAAAGCTTTACAATACAGGGAAATTATTAGCCATGTATATAAGTGTATCAAAATTAATAAAAACATTTCTTTGCTCTTAAAGGTGGGGTAGGATTGTGGATTGTGGGAATGGAGGATGATTTTTGGATTATTTGAGCTTTGCAATATCATTACTAATAAACACTAATTTGAGGCACTCATATGTCAATTGGGGTTATCTCCAATGGTTGGGACAACTGATTGTTATCTTCTCCACTAAGGTTTGATTCCTTGCGAGTGACATGATGATGAGAAATATTGTTGTGATGGCTACGTGCCTATGAATATTGTTGTATTGAACATCACTCTCGCCCTAGGGCTGAGAGAGAGGATGATTTCCCTTTAAACACTAAGGCACTCATACACAGTTTTTACGAAGTAAAAAGAGTACCAAAAATTAAGTTTAATCAAACTTCAGAGTCAATAGATTTTATAACTTACGGAATTCCACAGTATTCCCCCTCAATATTATATGCACATTTCTTTGCTATGACATGGACTCCCATTTCCATATGTGTTGGGTCCCTATAATACTAGTGATTACCCCATTACTATTGAGTTATACCCCTTATTATATTGATGTACCCATGTAGTGCCATATTGTTACTATTGTGCCCCGAAGAAGCCCACTATTGTTATTATTGTGCCCTTACATTAGTATTGTTATGTAGGCTCTGATTATGTTATGACCCCTTAGACTCCTATATATAGAGACGAGGTCTTTTCATTTGAATCATCCAAGAATTGTTCATTTATGTAATGTAAAGGAGGTTGCCCCCTCGAAGAGGCTGAATTCTAAGTCGTTGATCTATCTTTTCTATCTTTTATTGAGCTGGTTCCATAACAGGTAATCCCATGCAAGTGCTTCCTTATATTTTTGTAACAGATTCACAAGCTTTATTTCTTGATCTGGTGTGAGGTTGGCGTTGATGTTTAGAGTCTTACCAGGTTCGATTTTCACTACTTTACTATTGTCAACAACAGTTACTGGTATTGTTTGGTCATGTGGATCTTTTAAAGAGTCCTCTTCTAGCTCACTATCAAAGGCTGCTTCTATCATAAAGCACTATGTGTGAGATCTAGATTCAGTTTGACTAATGAAGTTATTGATGGCATCATCTTCTGTCTGATCATTAAAATCTAAATCCTTCTGTACAGTCAATGGAGATCTGATATTGTTAGTAAGATATGACACAGGATACTGATTAGTTTTGGTCGTCGGTAGGATTGGCTGTGCTGGAGGATATAGAACTAGAATTTGAACGTCTGGTCCTTTAGTTATGGTCATGTTTCCCTGCCGGCAACCAATGTAGGCATCGGCAGTAGCAAGCCAAGGTCTTCCAAGTATTAGCGGATGTCCATCTAGTCGGGTTTTTGGATTAATTATCAGGAAGTCAGTTGGATATTCCCAGGAGTCTACAGAAACCATGACATCGTATAGAGTACCTTCTGGTCGAACCACAGATCGATCTGTCAATTCTAGCAAAGTAGAAGTAGGTTCTACCGATGTGATGCCAAGCTTTTGGCAGGTGGAAGTTGTCAAAATGTTGATTGCAGCTCCCAGGTCAACTAAAACATTAGTCAGGGATTGACCATAGATTTAGAAAGTTACAATTGGGTTCCCGAGATCTTCGTATTTGATAGGTGTCTCTTTTCCTGATAACAAGTCGGATAAAGTACCAACTACTTGGACTCTAGGGTTAGTATTTGTATTCCTCCTTGATTTTTTTATGCACGGTTCTTTTATAGTTTTTGCGTAGATAGGAATATCTTGTATGGCTTGAAGGAATGGAATTTTTATATACAGGTTTTGTAACTCTCCCAGAATGTCGAAGTCTGGATATTGTACTGGTCGTGGTATGACTAATCGTTTCGGGAAGGGAGGAGAGGATGTTTTTGCTTGCTGATGGCTCTGTTCTCTATTTACATCCTCTTATTGTGGTGGTCGTTCTATTGGTAACTGATCTTCAATATGAACTGTTTTGTCTCCCTCTGTTTCGATTATAAGTCCAGATCGTAACCGAAGATCATTGCACTCCCTTATGTCAGGTCCAATTTCTGATGTTTCTATGATTTGGAGGGATTGGACTGGTCTATTATTAGGATTGGGATTGGGTTGGGCTGGGAGTTGAGGTCTCAGATTAGACTGGGGGTTTTGTTGTAAGGCTGGCAGAGTTGGTTGAGGGAGTGGAATAGTTCCTGTTGATTGATATGTCGATCTTGGCCAATTTGTCTACCAGGGTGAACCTTGTGAGGTGGGGGGAATCCATTGTGGAGGATATGAATTATTCTACCAATACGGTGGGTTATAAGGAAAATTTGGCCAACCGAATTGGCCTATCTGATTCATCCATGGATTTGGGGACGGAAACGGCTGTGATGACCAATTCGAAAATGGGGGTGTAGATTGGTTTTGCCACATACCATATTGCTGAGCATTATACTGCAGCGGCTGAAAAGAAGAAGTCAGGTCCAAAAACATACCTGATTGCCTTGGTTGCCATTGGCGACGCTGGTTAACAAAATATGCTAGCTCTGGTTCTTCTTCTGCTTCTTTGTATACTGCCTTCAGTCTATGAAGTAAGGGGCAGCTTTTGGTGAGATGGTCTTTTGTGCAGATGGCGCATGTTTGAACTGAATCTAGTGGACATTCCTTGTGGCTATGTTTTCTTCTGCATCGGGGGCAGAAAATTGCCAGATTTTGTTCTGCCTCCATCTTCTTTTGCTTAGCCTGCACAATATCAAGCTGTGTTGTTAATGTCCCTAGAATATCAGTTTTAAAATTTTCTAATGAGTTACCAAGTTCTACACGTGTTACTCCTTCTATTGATATTTTGTTATCTCTAACAAACCGATCATATTCTATTGGTTTTATCCTTGTGCTGCCTCTTGAACTCCTGATGCATAAATTAATGATTTCAGCAAAATTCTCTTGGTAAATATCCCCTTTTCCCATGATATTCAATGTTTCAATCCATTGTTCTTTCATACCTCTAATTAATGTAGTTTTCAACACATTATCAGGCAGAGGTAATGATGCATAGGGGGATCTTTGTAAATTATACAGAAAACGTTCTACATATTCCTCTAGAGTTTCATTTGGTCTGGCCGTCATTTGGAAAATTTCATCTTTTAGTTCTCTTGACCTGCAGTAATCCTGATATTTCTTGAGGAAGGATTCTTTCATTTGATCCCAGTTGTTTATGACTCCACCACCTAAACCCATAAACCATCTCAAAGCTGCTCCTTTCAAAGTGGAGGGGAACAACTTCAATTTTTTGGGATCAGTGGTGTAATCATATCCTCTACATAACACATCAAATTCAAATAAGAATGCGTCAGGGTCTTCTGATGTGAGTCCATAAAACGTTGGGATGTGTTGAAGAGGGATCACTTTCATGGGTGCATTTGCATCAGAGTCTACTATCGGATATTGCAATGTAGAAGTTTGAGTATTTGGCTGATTCTGTGCCATGGTGTCGAATATGTGCCAATAGTCTTCCAGAATTTCTAGGAGGGTGTTCCTAGGTTGAGAAGGGGCGACCTTGGCAGGAACTGTTTTAATGACACTTCCTTTGTCTAGGATTTCTATCTAAGGGAATGGACTGCCTTCAATATTGATTCTGGCTGCGCTCCCCTTATCTGGGTTGTTTAATAGCTGGATTTTCCTAGAAGGAGACCTTGGTTCCTCTATTTCCCCTGTTTCCCCTTCTCCCTCACAAAGGTTGCTTAAGTTCCCTTCTTGCAGCCGTTCTGATACATAATTTTCAATTTCTTGATAGTCCTGTTCATCAGTCTGGCTATGTACCTCAATAAAGGCTCCAAATGGTGATGCTGTAGCCTAAAGGGAACTAGTAGGCTACCTAGAATTAATCTTTCTGATGCCTACTGATGGCTGAGATTCAATTTTCTTGTAGATCTCGTCTATAAAGGTTGTTCGGCCAAGGGTCACCAGTCCTTTGGCTTTTTCAGGTTTGGCTAGGGGTTTGATATTCTTTTCTAGCTTTTTCTGCTTAGTCATGCACTCTAAAAACTACTAAATCCTATCAACCAGCAATTCTGCTAAGAGAGCGGACGGTGGAGCAGGGCTTTTACATGCTCTGTACGTAGCTTCTTACCTTCCGTTTTTAAAATCCAACTCCCCCCTAGCAGACTTGCACACTACTCTGTAAAGGGCAAATGGCTATTACTCCTCCCCGGCAACGGCGCCAAAATGTAGAGCTGTAACTAGGGTCTCTCATACCACTAATTATCCCACATTAATAAGTCAATCCGGGAAAGATCTGTTATTGCAAGGAGTAGCTCAATCCAAGGCTATTTGTCCGAGTAATGCTCAGTAGTATAGTGTTCTAATGATTCGAAAGGAAATAGATGCTAAGCTATAACTAAACTAACTTAAAAGATAGAATCACACAAGGCAATTGATAAGTCAAGGGTACGGAAGCGATAACCCATCCCTTTAGAAACTGATGAAGAAAGGAAATTAGAGCATGGACTTATAGGTCTGGGAGCTAAGCAGCGTCTTGCTGAGGCTCACTATAGCCTTAGACCTTCTCTCACACCATAAACAACAAAGGCAGGTAAACAAAACGGTGGAGAGTAAAATGGAACAGCAATCTAGAAATGGAACAACAATAAATGGAACAACAATAAAATGGAACAGCAGTAGCAGTAATAAAATGGAACAGCAATCCTTAATGAATTATGAAACAACAATTCTCACTCGTATGTACATGTTCTATACTACTACAGCAATCTGAGAATAATAGATGATATGACTATGCTTCTGAACGAAGTAATATGGCTTTCAAGTCTCACAAATATCTTTTCACATGGATCTAATAACGATACATTCAGGCTAACCTTATGTTACAGAGATAACCGAAAGATGCAACTCAAATAGATCCAATTGTACAGTGCAGAGACATGAGGTAAAGAAATCATTCACATATCATTCATAGCATATCACATAAAAGATGTATCAGATTACTTAAATAATAGAAATAAACAAATCACACACAAATCACTGTATAATAATACAAAAGCAAGTGTCCTTCGGAGCCAGGCCCTTAGCTGCCAAGGGTACACTGCCTTAAGTTACTCCAGATGCAGAGACGAAATGAACACCAAGTCTTCTATATTAATCGCATCAAAAGTATACAAAGTCAGGTCTCAGCGAGACTCAATGATCATAATTTGTTCTGAAACTTAGAATCATAAAAACAATCGTCCCTTGCTCAATGGCGTGGTGCCTTTATATAACAGAAATGACGGAGGTATCTATACAAAAAAGATAAGTTAAAGCAGCGATCCCTCAAGATCAAAGATCCTGAGGGATTCGCTAATCGTTCAATTCTTCTCTTTTCCTTCTTGCGCTCTCCAACCCGGTATCCCGCATTCTTTCCCTAGGCTATTCGGCTCTAATTTTTCTTGATCTCGTCCGCATCCGGTGCCCTGCTGGAGGGACAGTAGTTATTTTCCTTTTGCTCCTTGCTTTTGATCGACAACCCCCTGTTTCCACGTCTTCCTGCATAGAAAACATCAATTATCAACACTTGAGCTTCCTTTGTCTATTTTCGCATATTTTATCAAAATCCTTTATCTTCTTTGAACTCATGATACAGAAAAAGTTAGAATTGTTATTGAAAAACCACTAGATTGCTTGTCAAAAGCATACCTTCCAAGTGCTCCATAGAAACAAAACCAAATCAACCAAGTTTTCAGATAAATTTAGAGGATCTACCTCCGGCTACAGCTCCAACCACTGTGGAAGTAACCATCCCAGACCTTGAGGATAGTACTGCTACCACTAGATCTAGCTAGCCTATTGGAAATGCCATTGAGGAGAACAATAAAAAGGTCATGGAAAGAATGGAATAAATGATGGCTTCCAAATTAGCATTCTACACAACATGGTTGATGGCCACTATGGACCTAGCACGTGATCATATGAGGATTTCATTACAACATCCATTAGCATAGTCATTACCTTCTGGGCCTGAGTTTAAAACCTTGGATGTCTCTTTGAACTTAGCAAGTGTCCCTTTACCGCATAAAATAAACCTTCATCTGGGGGATATGTTATACAATGATCGCAGGAAAAATGTCATGACCATTAGCAAAGTTGAGACATTATTATAAAAGGTATCAAATAAGGTGAAAATGGAGAAGGCCAATTCCAGAGCCTTGCCTCGCATCTTAAGAATGAAAGCTACAAGGAATTGATAATCAAGCTAGGCGTGAACCCTGAAGACAAGACAATAGTGGAAACTATTCTTCAACAATCTTAGAAAGATGTATAGGGATTAAGGCATAGGTTAAAGATGTTGGGGAGTGAACATGTTCAGTCTAAAGAGTTGGCACACGTCAAGATGAAAAAGGAAAAACTCATGAAAGAGTTGGTAGAAAAAAGTGATGAGATACTGTCACTTAAATAAACATTGGTTTAACTGCAAGAAAAAATCAATTCTCATGTGTGTGTGGTAGCAGTGCTTAAGGATCCATAAAACATGACCAAGGAGCTCACCAAAGCCTTGACTGAAGTGAAACTCTTGGAAAGTGAGTTGAAGAGCGTATAAAGAGATTTAGATTCTGCAACCACAAGACTGGCTCAAAAAGAAAAATAGTTGTAGATCGCGGTAATGAATGTTGAACTTTCCAACAAGAACCCGCTATCTGCAACATAAGAGATTACCGAGCTTAAGAAAAAGTTGAAGGGGAATATGTCTCTTCTAGAAGAAAGACAACTGGTATGGGATGATATCATCAAGGAAATGAATCTCAATTGGGAACATGTGACAATAATGCATGAGAAAATTTTTTGAAACCAGGGATTATGAGAAGTCCATCATGAATTCCAAAGAAGGAGGTGAAACAAATTACCAAATTTCCAAGAGATTAATTCAGTTTGTGAATGAGAGGCCCATTGAGGAGTTAAGACCCATTGATGTGGAAGACAGGGTTAGTGTTGTAATGGATATATCAAAAGTTGTTTTGAAAGACGAACCCAGGGTTAGAGCTGAACAATGCCTTGGGCTAGTTGAAAAGGAATTGGCATCCTTTAATGTTGAATTCGATAGAGTAGTGCAAGATAGGTTTCCTAACTATTGGGGATACTTCTTGGGTAGTTTCTCTCTTAGGAACAATACAATGAAAGGCTTGTAGAAGCCAAAAGTAAGGTAGGTTTGTCCTATGAGAAAACCACCACTCTTAAACGTAAAATAGTAATGAAATTCCTGAAGAAAAAATTCCAATTACTTGTGAAGGTTAGAAGTCTCTTTTATCATAGGTTGGATTACTCTAGCATAATTGAATTAAAGGTCAATTATCAATAGTTTAGCTCTTCTCCTGACCCACCTCTATCATTCCAGCAATGATGTGAACTATTTGTTAATCCACCAACTATCTGTGTCATCGATCCTCAGGTACAATGAACTCGACAATGTGTTTCTTCATCCTACCATCCTTGAAAATATTTTTAATCATGTCAATATTAACATATCATTTACATATTTTATGTTATTCGCATTATAGTCTTTATTTTCTTCTATTAAATGGTTACATTTCAGTTAATTACATTTGTGTAGTGAGACATGCTGAAATTTTGAGGTTCTTAGTCATCATGAACTAAATCAATAAAAGGATATTTTGCAATGGCCTCTCTCTTTAACAAAAGGCACATATGACCAACTTTGAAAGAAGAAAATAAGGTTCAAAATTTTTGGAAAATAACTCTTGGAAAGAAATATTTTTTGGTTTCATGAAGACAATGTTATGAATCTCGATGTATGTATGTTTCTCATAAAAATAATGAGATATTTTTGGTGATTCCAACTTATTGGATTTAAGTATATTCATATCCCTTTGTTTTCTTCATATATGTTGAATATTCTTCTCAGATTTCATGTCACGTAGCTGCCAAATATATTTCTCATAGGAAGCAGATTCATTTAGATCAAGTTATTGATGTATAATGGTTGCATGAATATGGAAATCAAGTCTTTAGATCCGGTCCATGTATCTTAGCATTCCATGAACATTTCCTTTCCCTTGTTTCTCTCTAAATATAAATATATGGAATTCTTAAATTTTAAGCTCTGTATGAAGGATGTCTCCTCTACTTTCTTCTACAATTGCATGTCTTAACAACTGATTTGCTACAAGATCTCAATTTGGATTAGCCACCACTGGTTGATGATTATATTCATGTGTATTCTTGTGTATGTGTCGGTTCATGCATTGTATCCTTATGAATGGATATAAATAAAATTGATTTGAATTTTATGCAAAAACGTAAAGGTGCTATGAGCTCTTAATACAAATTTGATAACATTAATTCCATTGTCCTAGGCATTGGTATCCTCTCAACCCAAAGACTATCTCTAGGAGTGACAACACTACCATTTACAAAAATGATTTTCTGTTGTTGTAATGAGCATATATGTTCATGATGCATATTTTGTGGCTCGTCCCCAAACCATATCCAGATAATAATATCCCAACGCATATTTGATAATCTTGAAAAGATAAGATCAATGGGTCGTAGATTGAGGTGAGCCCACCCGAGTTTTCATTTGAACTAGTGGCACAAGCACACCAGGTTGGATAGATTTCGAGTAAAATTTCCAGTGCTTTATCTTTGGATTCCATGGTCCCTTTCAATATTACAATGGAAGGACTTTTTGATTTGATGCAATTTTTTAGGGATTTGATTGTTTGGACAAATCCCAACCCTCTTATACTTAGGGACATGATCCTCATGGAATATTTTTTTTAACAAAAACGATGCTCTAAGGTCCCAGTCAAATGTAGTCTTATATGATTCAATTAATATGTTGGAGGGCTCAAGATCAAAAGATGGATACAATGTCTCCTCCACCACTCCAGAGAATAGAATATTAAGGTCTGCCTCTATCTCTCCATAAGGTGTAATATTCCGATATTTGGCCACTTTTTTCCTTCTGCTACTTTTTGTGCTTTATCCTTTCCCTTGCCCTTAACCATGTAATCAGTTACACCTTTAATCATAGTCATGCCTTTTTTTCCAAGTTCATCAACCATCAAGTTCAAGTCTCTATAAACATGGAAGAAATCCACTTGTTCAAACTGGGAGGTTGATGTGAGAATTTTTTGACTTAATGATGAAGATTCAAAGTTCATGGCCTTTTTTGGCTTTAGTAGACTAGGGAATAGCAAGCATGGAATCACTAGAAATAATTATCCTAGGAATTTTGTGTTTATTGGAAATTTCCAATCCCTTCCATAGGGCTAAGTATTTCTCTTGTTATACACATACATGGCGAAGAGAAGAATATATAGGATAAGCATGAGATTGCATCTATTATTCATAATCGCACACACACACACACATATATCTATATATAGTACATTGTTGTGACCCTTGGATTCATATTCCAAGTGGTCTCTTGGACTCCAGTGGCTGTTCACATTCCACACCAACCCATAAAGGATTAGGTGTCCAACATCCCCCCCTTAATCTGAGGGGGTCTGTATGAGTCCAAGAAGAGAGATATAATACAAAGTTTACAAAAATGAATGGTAGCACTAGGTTGAATGTGCTCTTTGAAATGTCGGTATAAGGGAGGTGGTTTAAGGATGACCACGAACACTATAACGATTAGTGCAGTTCCTGAAACTTTTCCAAATCTAGCATGAAGCTGAGGTCTTTTGCTAGAAGAAGTGATCCTCATGTTTTGAAGAGGGTAACCTTCAACATTGAAAGGGAGGTTTCACCTTGCATAAAAAGGGAGAACCTCAACCTAAAAAGGGAGGTCTCAACCTGTGATGGTTTAAGGCTAACCACCAATTGAAGGCATTCTTAGGGGAATCTTTGTCTCTGGCTACAACTCTGAATCTGGTATGGCAGGTTGTGGCTGAGTCTTGCTTGATGTGGCTTTGAAGCCTATAAACGACCATCATTTCCCCCCTTGTTAGATACAAGGTCAGATGATGGAGAAAACACAACTGCAAGATTGTTTAATACTCTAGAACAAGTTCTAACATATGACTGAAATATCTTCTCGGTTGTTGATGCCCTCTGCCAGGAAGCAATCCATCCAAGATGAATCTTTGTTCTTGCACGAAGCTTGTTTTTGAAGCATCTGTATGAATAATGAGTATGATAACCACAATGATTTCATGGATAAATACCAAAACAATGATCTTTCATATGGCCAACTCGGTCATAATGTTGGAATTTAACAACTTTTGACTGCGAATGTGGAGGAGAAGAATCTAGAACAGGTGAAGGTGAACCATCAAGAAGAAACCCAACACAATGGAGCTGAATGGGCTTTGAGTAATCTAGAATATGAAAGGAAAACTCCTTGTCATATCCATGTCCACTTTTATGCTTGTTATAAACAATCTCTTCCCAAGGTCTAATGGTCGACTTGGGAAGTGCAGTCTGAATTTATGCATCTGCATGTAACTTTGTTGCTTCATTGGGCACTAGATGTGAATCAACTGTAACATTATTGACTTGCTATTTATGGGAGTCTATTTCAATGTTTTGAACAGAAAAAGGTTCAAAATGATGACTCCACTGCTATAATTCTTCTTGTTGTATCTTTATCTCAAGGCGCAAAAACTCAATTTTGTCATGTGCATTTTGCAGACAAGTATGAATTTTTGAGAGAGAGTCTTTGTTGATTTGGAATGTGCCATCAGTAGAAGATTATATCAAAGTTTTCAAGAAATCTAATACTTCATAAATTTTGGCCATTTTATCCAATTCAAGTAACATAATAGGAAATATGGTGTAACTAATGAATGTTGTCTCCCTTAGGACTTTCTGAATTTTCCTGAGCGGAAAACTCCTTTTTTGAAGAAAATTTAAGTACTTGAATTCTATTGTAGAGTCTAGAGATTGTCCTACCATGACATCCTTTCTACCTAAAGATCCTCTCTTTTTCATATATATTTACCACTTAAATAAAGCCACATCTACTAGGTTTTGATGAAGGTATGCATTAGTATGTTTTCTTGTTCATATTCAACTTTATACCCTATTGTTTTAATTACAGATACAATTGGCTACCGAGTCAGTTTGTTTCCACAGCTAGTCCAAGATTCCGTAGTTGTCTTCATCACTCGCGAGGTTCTAGAGTTCCAGGTCGGCAACAAAAGGTGTGGATGGATAGGGGATGACTTCCTCATGGATACCTTCCTATCCACTCAAAATTGTTTTCTAAAAGAAGAACAGGAGATCGTGGTCAAAATCCTAGTCAACTGCTGGATTAATGCAGAAAAAAACTCGAGATTAGCTGAAACCTAATCATTTTGATTTCAGAATAGCAAAACAACGATTTAATGATATAAGTTTAGATAGGATTAAGAGATATTAGGCTTAAAATCTTCATACAGTTATGCCAAGGGACCTTCTATGAAGCTAATGGTCGCACTGTTATTTGGGTGTGCGCCGAATGATATGTTTATGAATAGTTTGTGAATTTTGTGTAAATGAAACTAGTTTTTTTTGTGTGCAACCATTGTGTTGATTTGAATCTATGAATTTCTATGTGGAGGGCCCCTACAAATAGGGGTAGGTTTTAATCAAATACAATTTGATTTCCTTTAATTCTTCAATTGCTATGTTTTATGTGACAATGCTACATAATGATCTCACCAATGAATTGTTATCTGCATAAGAACTTTAATTTTCTTTATACCTAGTTTAGATTGTTATCTAATTTTCTTTATACCTAGTACTACACAGTTCTTTATTTTCTTATTATCTAGAGTAATTTAAGAGTGTTTAATTCACAATATAAATATTTCTTGGGTCACTTTGTTTGAGCAGAAATTGAACAAGCGAGAGGTCCTCTCCTAAAACAATTGAGTTCAATGGTATTCATTCATTGCTGATAAAATAGGTTTGATTTTTCACTTAGAGAATTAGGAGCTGCAACATAGAGATTTAATGTTAAAAATCCCAAAAAATCTAACATAAGAAAGGCCACTCTCACACCATCCACAAACTAATTGGATAGGGATTAATTCCTAGGAAACTTAATCAAAATCCCTGAGAATTACAACACTAATACAATTGACAAACACCACCCCCATCTTGAGTTTAGATCTTAACAAATACCTAACGACCTAATGAATAACTTCTAAGCACATATTGTGCACCAGTACTTCATCAGTCTACGCACCCTGGTTGACAATTTATGATTTCCAATTCAAGGACATTGAATTGACCAAATATCTATGGAAAGAAATACTTAGTTGCTTGCAACTATTAAGCTATTTATCAAAACAATAGAGTCAATTGTAGTGCTGGACTATTTTCCTCCAATTTATAATTTAATGTTCTTCCATTTTGGATCGTTCTTCATGGAGTGGAAGCCTTCAGTTGTTTTTTTACCAAATTGAAATGATTTCAGCAGTAGTAGTATGTCTATCATGAGAAAACAATTTCCCTAGTTATCCTTTGCATGAAACAATCTCGTATAAATAACTACCATAATTTTCTTTGGCATAGAGATAGACTGCAATTGCAAGAATCAACATTTCTAGACAAAATAAACCCATGTATTTATTGAATTTCTGATTTATTTCCCTTACTCATTATATTTCCATCTTATCTTCTAATGAAATTTCCAATCCTTGTTTTCCTTTCTTACCAGATCTTTTGCATCTTGTTTCGACATTTTTGTCATGAAGATCATAAAGATTAACTTCACACATTAATACCAAACCTTTTGAAACACCCAACACACTTTATATATGCCATAAAATTTTCAATCTGCTAAGTAAAATTCCTTTCAACACACATAAGAATCGAACGTAGTCATACTATTCAACATAGAACAGATTTGGAGGCACTCAACTTCGGCTCAAATCCTGTTAGGATATTCCGACACATGGGAAATAGTTAAGTATAACTTGGTCTAGTGTAGAGTTAAGTAAAGTGTTTTTCTTTACTATGTAATTTTGTAACTTACAATCAATGATCATGATATGTTCTAGACATGAAGTGATCTAACGGTTCATTCTCTCCTCTGTATTACCGACACATGATTTGTGGATTATGATTCGATTGGTCCATGATCTCTACTTAAAGAGAATGGAGGGTCATTTGTAAGGTGACTGTTCATGAGAGAAGCTTATGTAAATATTCTTTATTTTACATTAATAAGTTGCCTAAAGTGGCAGTTGGCTCAGGCCGTGGACTATTTCCCTCTTTGAGGTTTTAACCACATCAAGAATATTGGTGTACTGATATGTGATCTATTTGTGAGTGATGTCCCTTGGTGTTCTATGTAAGGAACTTACCTTGTAAATTCCTACATGGTATCAGAGCTATTTGAGGGCTGCATCCGTTGGTGATCCAAATCCAAAGCTAGTACAACTGCATTCTAGTGTCATTTCCTAAACCTAATGTTGGCATTATGGCTAAAGTGTTGTCCTTGATGGCAACCCATTCAGGTGATAGATCACAGTACTTAAAGTCAGCAGCAGAGATTGATGATCAGTTATCAAATATTGAAGAAAATAAGGGGTACGCAGGTACACCTTACAGAAGGTGCGTACACGCAGGTCGGTGTTACATAAAGTCCGTACATACCTGCAGTTATCCCGTTCAGGAGGTGTGTACCCCCAATTCACTTACTTCAAGGCAAAGAAAAGCACACGTGAGGTTTCTTATGTTTAACTCTTGGTATTTAGCCGACGGAATTGTGTTATTATGGTTTTGGCCTGTGGTATTGATCCATGATTTGAGGAAGAGCTTGCCTATATAAAGCAAAGGAGATCATTTGCTGAGTACTTTGGTTGAATATCTTAAGAAGCTAGATCTGAAATTCTAGTGATGGGATATGAGAGATAGCTAGATCTAAATCAAGGAGAAACATGAGAACTACAAGTCGCATCTACTAATGGGTTGATATGTCCTCGGCGCATGTTCAGATCTGTAGATCTGACAGTCTGGGTTATTCTTGAAGTCTTGAAATTATCTATATCTGCAAGTACAGTGAAAGAAAAGTGCGGAGATACGCAGGCACAGAAGCGCTGCAGGTGCGCAGATATGCAGTCCCAGAAGCGCTGCAGGTGCGGAGGGGCGAAGGCAGTTCATTGGACACAGAGCGCACGTATGCAGGAAGTTTGTGAGGCAGAGTGCGCACGCACGTAGGGAAGCAGTTGGAAACAGTGCGTACTTATACACAACTGTTATATGGGTGAAGCTGCGTACTTCTCATGAAATCTACTTAGCTATCCATGTTTATCATTGCTGTGTTCTGGGTTTTGAAGTGATGTCTAATTTCTGGTATTAAGTTCTGATAACAGCAGTGATTGATTAAATGTTTACACATTGATGGATAAATGGATCAGGTTCTTAAAGACTCATCTTTATGTAATCTGACGGACTAGATTTGGTTGATGACTCACTTGTATATGTATTGATCTAGTGCTTGGGTAATTCAGAATATTGTTTATGTGCTTCAATGTTGTTGTTGGGACCAGTATGAAAATTGGATGAAACGTGGCCTTTCAGATTATGTGTTGTGCTTCAGTGTATCCAATATGAAAATTGATGAAACGTGGTACCTGGAGGAGAGAAGATTGTAGGTTAGTGCCTACGTACTAGTACTTAAGCTAGTACAAAAGCAAAGGGGAATCTTTGGAGCATTGCAGCAGGTAGCAGCCTGTGTACTAGTAAATGGATCGGCTAGTACAAGAGCAAAGGGGGTTGTAGCTCCCGTACTGGTATAAGACTGCACCAGTACAAATATTGTAAAAGGATTTTCTTATTAAGAAGAAGATTGAGATGACTTGCAGCAGGTGGTTTTCTCCCGCATTGGGTTTCCACCTTATATCATGGTGTTCATGTCTGTGCCTTATGTGTGATGATGTATTCTATGTTACTGCATTTGTTAACTGATAATATGGTTGATAATGTTCTAATGCACTCATTGAATATCAATTCACTTAATCATAAGAAGTTGTGGAAGTAGCATATATGAATCAGAGTTCGGAAATGAAAAAGTTTTATTAATGTGATAATACTAATTCACCCCCCCTCTCAGTATTATTTCCAACATGTTTCTGCTACAGAGGCTAGTAAAAAAATGATTTGGTTACAAAGGTTTTTGGATGAATTGGGTAAGAAGTAGGAGTTGGGCAAGTTATACAGTGACAACCAGAGTGCCATACATCTTGCAAAGAACTCTACATTTCATTCCAAGACTAAACATATACAGCTCAAGTACCATTTGATACGATCAGTGTTGGAAGATGGAAAATTAAAGCTGGAAAAGGTACACACTAGCCAGAATCTTGTAGATATGTTATCAAAAGTTGTAACCAGGGAGAAACTAAGAATTTGCTCAGTTTCAATTGGCCTTCAAGTATGATGAAGAATATGAGAAACATCCAGGTCAAAAGTAGAGTCACTATCCAGCAAATGAAGTAGCAGTGGAGTTGCTATAATCAGTCGTCAAGTGGGAGATTGTTGGGTGTGGAGCCTGATTATCTTCTCTATTAAAAGGTATCACCGCATTTGACCCCAGTTCGTAATGGGGTGGAAATGCCACCCATAAAATATTCGCTACAAGGGGGGTCCAGGGGGGGCGGCTGCGACCTTTGGGATCCCCCCCGTGGTGGGGGGATCGGGGGAAGCACCCCCGAAGCTAAGAATAGATGTAAAATTTCCTTGTAAAATGTTGTAATTTCATAGTCAATCTGGGCCATTCATTAGGCAGACATATAATGGTAGAACTTATGTTTAATTTAGGGTTTTGTGCCCTAGAAGGCAACCCCTCACTATATATGAGGAATTGTATTGCGTCTATGTAGATCTGTATTCTAAGTGAGAAAGAGAGAGGAGATTGAGAGTGAAGAGGTAATTACAACAGATTTGTTGTAGGTTGTATCTCTTTAGTTTGTTGGATAATATAAAAGGAAGGACTGGCTGTTTGTCCCTAGACGTAGCCCAAACTAGCTGAACCATGTATATCTGTGTCTCTCTTGTTTTATGCAATTTTTGTGTTTATATTTCTTCAATATTTTATGTGTTCCATTGCTCTGTAATATATAATTCTCTAACAATACAGTTGTAATTTCTGGTTAATTTTTAATCTCGTTTTCACCCTTGTTCTGGGCTAGAATTGAAATAAAATGTATATTTGGTGATCAGAATTAATACAATGAATTGTGCCATGATTTTCTTATTCTCCGTTTTAATTATTCATTGATATGTTATTAATGTGATGAAGGTTTTCACTTCCTAAAATGGGAAATGGGCTAGTTGGCTAGGGTTGAGCCAATTCATCTCCTTTACCCTCTTGCTTTCGTTATCTTAAAGGTGTGTTAACTCTATTTATTTGCAGAAGCGTGGTTTGAATCTTAATTTCGTTCTTGCTTACGAGATCTGATTTATTTCATTAAATAGTCAAAGTGTGAATGGATCCATTGTGTGAAAGTTAAATTGATTCACTTTACTTCTTGTAATTTCTTTTGAGGTTTTCTTTCGCTTGGATCGTGCAAGTAAGATCATTCTTGCACTAGTTCATGTAGGATCTTGCACTCTAGTTCACTAGTTCATTTACAACAAGTCTTTCATTATTTTTCCTTTATATGATTTAATCTATTTCTGCAAAGCAAGCATTCATCATCAGAAGGAAGCACTTCTAGTACTAAAAGTTAAATTCATAAAGATTAAGGATGACTTCATGAAAAAGAAAAGAGTGTTGTTGCAATAACTTAATTTATATTTGCATCTCACGATTTAAGGAAAAAGATTAAAATTAATCTGAAATATTATAGTGAACCCGTTTCGAGTTAGATTTGATTTCATGCAAAACCCTTTGACTAAAGGAAGTATTCTTTAACTTTTGAAGATTGTTTTCATATTAAAAGGTTTATTCTTATTTGCGAGATTCGGTTGATTAAAGATTCTTTTTCCTGTGCAAGTTATTTCAAATTTTGCTCACATTTGAAATTCTTCTTATATTTAACATGCTCTTATATTTTTCTCAAAAGTAAGTTCGGATACTTGGTGTAGGAAGCTCTGTTCCAGTACAAGGACCAGTGTCTTGTCATAGGAACAGATTTCTCCAAGCCTTGAGGCTTAGAGCCCCTACATGAAAACATAAGTCTTTAGTATAAGTGTAAAATATACTTCTCACATAAGTTATGTACCTATACTAGTGCAAGAAGATTACAAGAGTACAGGGATGACCAATTAGTGTGAGAAGGAAAATCATTTAGAAGGCATATATTTTCAAGGGCCCACTTGTTAAACTGCCACCGTCTATACTGAGGATAAACATAGAGTTTTACTTCAGAATTTAAGATTGTTTACAATAGCGTGAAAGTTCCTTTATTTGATTTCTTCACAAATTCATTCTTTTACATTCCAGCACTAGAAATAATTTGGTGTTAGTCTCCTTTGAGATTTTTCTATTTGATTCTATAATATATCAATTTAGAAGTAGGAATAGAAATAGGAAAACTTCATACCACTTATGGCATTACCTTTTCTTCGTCTCTAAGTTTATGAAACCCCCAAATTGATAATTAAGTGTTGAAGGAGCTTTCTTAAGTGCAATTCCTGCACCCAACATTTTGGCACTATTGCCAGTGAGGTGATTTGAATTGGCAAGAATTTTCTGTTTTTTCTACAATAGGGGTAAATCTATTATTATTATTTCTGCAGAAGGAATTTATAGGTGTTTAGTTATTTTTGAGTTGCAACATTTCATTGGAATTTTGTTTTTTCATTTTTTGAAATGAATGCCTAAAAAAGGAGGGGTCTGAAGCCAACTAGGGGCTGAGGAATTACTGATAAATTTGAAATCAAATCTCATATTGGGCCTTCTTTTGCAGGCAGAAAGTCCAAACAGACCTAGAATCATCACATAGGAATAGTCTACTTGAACCTTGGAGCAACGGTCTAAGTGTGATATAGCTACAAAGGGGAAAAGGGGGACTATTAGAACCCATAGCCAACCTTCTCATCTTGTTGAGAGTGGTTCTCTTAGGGGAGCAACAATGGAAGATCATGGAGACCATGCAGAAGGAGCTAGTGAAAATCAAGTAAATGAGGAACAATCCATTTTTGGATTCTCAATTGTGGATCGTGATACACAAGTACAAATGAAAAATATTCCACCATCAGCTCTTCCTCATTTCTATGGTAAAGTACATGAAGACCCGGACTCTTTTTTATTTGAGTTTGATATTTTATGTAGGAGTTATGATTATTCATCTGATGATTAGAAGTTAAAGTTGTTTCCTACAACTCTCAAGAGTGAAGCACTCCACTGGTTCATGGGACTAGGAGGAAACACTATATCTTCTTGGGAATAGATGAAGAGAGTGTTCTTGTCAAAATATCAAGAATATTGTAAAATTAGAGATATTCAGGATGAAATATTTACTATTGTGAAAAAAGATGATGAGACTCTAGAGGACTACTTATGGATATTTTGTACATCCTCCAGAGGTCAAAGCACAAATTTGATCTAAGTACCATTAGAACCTTGTTCTTATGTGGGCTTACTCATGATGCTAGGAATAATCTAAATCTATTAGGACAAGGGGATATTGCTTAGAAATCTTTTGATCAAATATGTGACTTGTGTAGGAAATTCTCAAGCAACCAATATAGATCTGGTAAAGGAATTCAGAATATAAATAAGAAAACTAAATCTACTGATGCTATGATTATTGGATTAGAAAACAAAATGGAAAATATGAAAATTGAAATAATGAATACTATTAGCAAAAAAATAGAATCTTTGAAATTTCAACAAAAACTTGTAGAGGAACAAGATTCATTGTCTATTTTTTGTCCAAAATGTAGAAAAATACATATTTTAAGAGAATGTCTTCTGATATTAAAGGAACTAATAAATGTGAAATTTGTACAGAGAACCATGCCATGGAAAAATTTCCCTCCATACATGGGCTAAAAGCTATATTTGAAGGAGGGGAACCTGAAGCCGAATCATTGCATGATATGGGAACACGAAGAAAGTGGCCTTAGGTAAGTGTAGGTATGGCTCCTGAACTTCCCCCACATTTTTTTGGTTATAATGCACATCCATATTCTTATCCTAACACTAGTCACTCTCAACATTGGAAGCATGGGAACCAATATCATTATGGAAAGCCCTCCCAATCTTGGCAATGAGGATAGAGAGGGCCAAACCATTCACACCATTCCTATCCCGCACCTATGCAATCATACCCATCTACATATACACCTTACCAAATGCTATAACCATCATTACCTCAGTTGAGTAAACGAATTCCACAACCATCATTACCTCAGTTGAGTCAACCAATGCCACAACCATCATTACCTCAGTTGAGTCAGCCAGCCACCATTGTCTTTACCTCCACCGTTTTGACCTCCTCAGCTGCTTGCCCAACCTTTACTCAACCCCAATAAAAAAGTGGTAAGAATGATCCACTCTATGAATCTACTTTCCTCATCCAAATACCAGTCCATGCCAGTTGGATTCAATGATCTTTAATTGATATCGGGGAAGATAGTAACCTCAAAAAATTAGAAGTAGCCTATGGTGATTATCGACAAGGAAGGTGAGGAGGAAACTCCTAGTCATTCTGAAAAATATTTCACCATCGATCCCATCCCCATACCCTCTAAGCCTTTGCCATCTTCTTCCAACTGGCCTCCCTATCTGGAGAGGTTATTCATGGACAAGAATGACCCCATTACCAAGTCTAGCATGGCCTTTGTGCTTAGGAACCTTTTCATAAAGGTACCTTTTCTCCAATCTATCAAAGAGATCCCCATTTGCACAAAAATAATTAGGGATATCTTTCTCAAAAATCCAGGAAGGAGAAGATTTGAACCTCAAACTATTCAATTTGTTGGTAGAGTAGCAAAGTTAATGACGGGGTGTATGCACATGGAGAAATATACCGACCCTGGAAACCTTGTTGTCTCTGTTCAAATAGGTGATGTCCTTGTCTCTAATCTAATTATAGACCTAGGGGTGTCCATTAATGTTATGACCAAGCAAACCATGGATCAACTTGGATTGCTCCATATTCGTCCAACTCCCATTGTGCTTGAACAGGCAGATAGATCTAAAATCAAGCTGGAAGGGGTGTTGGATGATGTGGTCATTTCATTAGACTCTTCACAATACCCCATAGTCTTCATTGTGCTTCAACCAAATAATCCTGTGGGAGGACATCCCTTGATCTTGGGATGACCATGGCTTGCTATGGTTGATGCTTATATTGGATGTCATTCTAGTGACATGTATATTTCCCATGGAGATTCTAGGAAGAAGGTCACTTTGTATCCACTCACTAGATCCATTCAAGAGCTCCAAGTCACTTTGTGGTTAGACTATAGTAGTGATGAGGAGACTCAGTATGTTTCGTTGATATATCAGTAAGCCGAGTCTTCACAAGAGGATGAGATTCAAGACTTCATGAACAATCTAGACACCATACACAGTTTTGAGTCATTGAGTATGATTTTTAGTCTAGAATTTCAAGAAAGTCACAACTGTATACCTCCCTCACAATCATCTCTAGAAACACCTTTGTGTACCCTTGAGTATGATACCACTCTTTTTGAGATTAGTCTAGACAAATCCTTACATATCAGTTCAAACTTGGATTCATCCTAGCAAGAGTAGCTTGTGAATTTGTTGTGAAACCATCTTGATGCCTTTGCATGGGGTTATGAAGATATGAAAGGCATCCCTCCTGAAACTTGTACGCACCATATTTGTATTCAGGATGGAGCCCGACCTGTCCGACAACCCCAAAGGCATATGAACCTAGCTCTAAGAGATGTTGTAAAGGAACAATTGCAAAAACTCTTGGATGTTGATTTTATTTATCCTATTTCTGACAGATAGTGGGTCTCTCCATTGATATTAGTCATGAAAAATATGGGAGATGGCGCATTTGCATTGACTACAGAGAATTGAACAAAGCCACTCTTAAGGATTACTTCCCCCTTCCTTTCATTGATCAGGTACTCTCTACCCTTGCTGGTAAGAAGTACTTTTGTTTTCTAGATGGCTTTAGTGGTTATAACCAGATACAAATTGCACCCGAGGATGAAGACAAAACCACTTTTACATGTCCATGGGGTACATTTTCCTATCGTGTTATCCCCTTTGGCCTATGTAATGCCTTGACTACCTTTCAAAGGGTAGCCTTGGCCATTTTTGTTGGCCTTGAGTGTGTGGAAAGCTATATGGATGAATTTTTTGTGCTTGGTGATTCATTCCAGGAAGCCCTCAAAAATCTAGAAAATGTGCTCATTCTTTGCCAAGAAGCTCATCTTTCCTTGAGTGACAAAAAATGCAGATTAATGTGTAAGGTGTGAGTGGTTCTTGGCCATCTTATTTCTGAAAAAGGTATCCAGGTTTACCTTGCAAAAATAGAAATTATTTTGAGTCTTCCTATACCCAAAACTCAAAGGGAAGTGAGAGGTTTGCTAGGACATGCGGGCTACTATAGGAGATTCATTGAGAATTTCTCAAGGATAGCTACCTCCATTTTCTGACTTTTGGATAAGGATACTGAATTTTCTTGGTCCACAACTTGCCAATAGTCCTTTGAGACATTGAAGGTAAAACTAGTTCAGGCACCAGTTTTGAGAGGACAAAACTGGTCCCTGCCATTTCATATTTCCTCTAGTGCCTCACATACTACTATTGGTGCAGCTTTAGGACAAGAAGAGGAAAAACAATCCTATGTTATTTACTTCTTTAGTAAAACCTTGTCACCCACTGAACTAAATTATACAGTTACTGAGAAAGAGTTTTTAGTTTTAATTCTTTCCATTAATAAATTCAGACATTACATTATAGGATATGAAGTCTTTATGCATACTTACCATTCTGTTATAAAAATTTTGATGAATAAACCATTAATTAGTAGTAAAGTGGCTAGGTGGTTATTATTGTTGTAGGAATTTAACATTACTATTGTTGATAGACCAAGAAAATCTAATGTAGTAAAAGATTATCTTTCAAGATTAAATAATCCTAGTGAATCAATTCCTATTGATGATGATTTTCCTAACAAACATCATTTTGTTGTGTCGATAGAATCCCCGTGGTTCACTGACATAGCTAACTATTTAGTCACTCGAAAAACACCATCTCACTTATCTGCTCATGAAAAGTGGAGTATTATATAAAAAAGTGTTGCATATGCTTGGATTCAAGGAGACCTCTTTTACACTAGACCAGATCTTATTATCCGTAGATGTGTAAGAGAGGAAGAAGTGTTTCATATCTTTAAATCTACCCTTGATAAACCTTTTGGATGTTACTTTGCTGATAAGTGGATTGCATACAAAGTGTTACGAGCTGGCTATTTTTGGCCCTCCTTGTTTAAGGATACCAAACAATATGTCAAGTGATGTGATAACTGTCGGCGAATTGGCCAACCTAACCAAACCAATGAAATCCCTTTATGTCTCAGGTTATGATTGAGCCTTTAGAAAAATGGGTCATTGATTTTGTAGGACCAATAAATCCAACATCAATAAATAAAAATGATATTTTGGTTTGTACATATTTCGTTACAAAATGGGGAGAAAATAAAGTTGTTTCTTTTGCTACTGAAAAAGTTGTTGTTGATTTTGTCTTTACTGAAACATTTATTAGATTTGGTGTGCTTAGAGAAATTGTTTCTGATAATGGACTGCAATTTATGTCTAATCTGGTACACGGTGTGATGGAGCACTACGAAATCCGACACAGGAAATCTACACCATATCACTCGCAAGAAAATGGTTAGGTGGAGTCCACAAACAAGGTGATTGAGTCCATCCTCACAAAGATAGTAAATATCCATAGAAAGGATTGGTATGAAAAATTACCAAAAGCCTTGTGGGCATACATAACCACTTGGAGAAATAGCACAGGACACACATCATATGGGTTGGTGTACAGGAAACAATTCCTCTTATCGATAGAATTCCAGATCAAGACTTTTAGGGCCGTAGTCCAATTGGGGGTAGATCTCTCTGAAGCACAACAACAATGTCTTCTACATTTGAATGAGTTAGATGAATTTCGAAGGGATGATGTTCAGCAGAACATATTGGTTCAACAACAATGCAAGGAGTGGCATGACAAGTCTATATGGAAGAAGCAGTTCCAACCAAGTGATTGGATACTCCTTTACAATTCTAGATTTAAATATTTTAAATGAAATTCCATACATGTTGGATGAGACCTTATGAGGTGGTCAAAATGTTTGAGAATGGAGCAGTAGAAATTAAAACTATTGATGGACAAAATTATGTGTTCCTAGTAAGTGGGCATAGATTGAAGGTGTATTTTCAGCCCCTTACTAAAGGAGATTTTATGCAACAAGTCGAATAGCAATCTGAAAAGGAGTTGGTAGGTGGAAACACCAACCTGTTGAACATATAATTCTTTCTTTTCCTCATATAATAAAAAGTAAATAAATTAAAAAGAGAGAGAGAGAGAGAGAAAAAACGAAAAAAATATAAAGCTATAAAATAAAATAAAAAATAAAAAATCCTGTAACTATGAAAATTAGTTGACTGAAATGATTGCAAAAGGATCAACCTGAAAATCATCATGTTGGAAGGAACATCAAAATTTCAATAAAAGGGGAATGTTACTTGATTTTTAAATATGCTAGTTGTCACCAAGAAGAAGCGGGTTCAAGGAACCTAGCCCTTACCCAAGTTTAGGCTAACTAGCAAGGAAATATTTATCCAAGTAATGCTTAATTCCCGGTACATTTACTTTTTTTGGAACTAGTGTAGGTAGATCTTGAAGATAAAATTATAAGTTTCTTCTATTTTCCTGTTTTGTAATTCCCGCTATTTTTCTTTTCTTAATCCGATAATGATCTTCTAAAAAAAGTGTGCCTATCCAATTTCATAAAATCCCTCTTTTCACCCTTGAATTTTTTCCACATCCCATTTTCATTTATCCCCCTTGGTATTATTATTCTTGGAATTCCTGTTTTGATATTCCTTCCCATTATGAAAATTACCCCTTCCCACTTCTTTGTTCCCTCATGGATCGACTACAGGATATGATGCAGTCAGATTAGAAAGCATGCTCATGAAACACCAAAGAATGGCGAATAAAACTTCTCTTGTATATCCAGGCAAAATTTTTAGTCCACCCAAAGAACTGAGTTCTATCAGAATTTTTTATCCCCTCTTTCTTCGATGCTACAAAAATGCCTAGTGCAGGAACATGCATGATCGGTGCAGGCAGGTTCAGTGCAAGCACCTTGCACTACAAGCAGGTTCAGTGCATGCATGTTGCACTGCAAGAAGGTTCAGTGCAAGCAAGTTCAATCCAAGCATGATTAGTGCAAGAAGGAAGCCGATTGTGACAACACAGTGCAAAAATGGTTAATGCAATATAGGAGCACTTGATGCAAAATGCTTGATGAAATTTACTTTTTATTTTTGCAAATGAATGACTACCACAGTAATAGATAATAGCATTGTATTATTTAAATTTAGGTTAAGACTTTTCATTATCACTTACTAATTTAGGGAGAAATCATTTAAAGTGCAAGATATTTAAGGTTATGAGGTCTAATCTTTTTAATGAGTGTCGAAGTACATCTTATGTGAATTATTAGGCAAACAAGGATAGTACAAATTTACCTGAAATCCCACACTTACCTTCATTTGAAAAGATCCTCCATCACTTGTTCATGATAGCCTTACCTCATATTCTGATCCCCCATGACTGTTACACCACTTCCATAAAAAATTCAGCCTCCTCCAATTATCATTGCTTGTGCATAGCAGATTGATATGTCTGTGCATCCATCCTGAAGGGGTGATTTTAATGATTGAATTTGATTGGATGGAAGGGATCAAAAAGACTGTGGAATGACCAGATCTCCATCATAAAATTCTCGGCAACTCCTTTGCACTCCATAGTGTGAAACTTCCTAAGGTTGTGGCAGAGAATTGAGGTGGATTCAAACAAATATGGCACTCGTGAGACATCAATAGTCATCTATGAAGGAGATAGAATAGATGGTCAAATATCAAAGTAGTCTTACACTATTGCAAGAATAGAGATTTCTCCCATTTTTGCATAAATTCGACAGGTTCGATACGACGTGGCTCTCGAATTTTGAAATACATTCAAGGAAGGTCGAGCTAAGCTAGGCTCACTAGAATTTGAGGTCACGGAAGAATCTATAGTGCAAGCTACAAGCTTGTCAACAACATGGTAAAAATGGTTCAAAAAGGAGAGGATCAAAAATAAAAGATGGTGTCGATTTGTGGTTGATCGAAAACTCAAAGTCGACTGGAAGAAAGGGCTTCCGTAGAGTGCCATTCTTGGAAAATGGCGAGACCTCTTGTACATATTATAGAATTTTTTGACTTGTGAGTGACATTTCACATTAACATCCATGTACCATATCTGATTGTTGTTGCATTTTGAATCAAGGAGATGCATAAATATCCCTTATTACCTACTCTAAAGTTTAGAGAAAATGGCTAAAGGAGTGCAGAACGGGGGTGTGAGCTGGGTTGTAGATAAACTGTACCATCATGGGCTCATTGAAATCCTGGTTGAGAAGGAGATAGAGGCTAAGGAAATAACCTGGGAGGCGTTCTTAAGAGAATTTTGAGAAATAAGTTCAGGGGATTCAGCTGGAAGGAGTGCAAGCAAGAAGTGAAAAGTCCAGACTCTGTGCCCTGCCAAGATAAAAAAAATGACAAACAGGTGCAAGCAGAGGAGAAACCTATTGAAGAAACTCCATCCTTAGCAAAAACAAGAATGACCAGGACATCAACCAAGAAAAGGATTGTCTCTTCAGGGACAAGTCAGGCTTAGTCGAGCTCCCTGATTTTGATTGACATGTCACCCTAGACTTCACCTGGAGCTCACAACCTCTCAGTTCTTGCGGATGCAGCAGCTCATACTATGGTGAATGAAGAAAATGTAGAGAACGAGGATAACATACGCTTGTCGGCCTTCCTTCATAAGTTGAAGAAGAAAATAATGACATCGAGTGCAAGTAGAGATGAGGAAAAGGGTTAGGTAGATGACGAGGCTCTGCACATAGAAATCCTTGACAATTTTGATGAACAGGGTACTGAAGCCCCTGGCTAGGTGAATGAACAGGGTACTGAAATCCCTAATGAATTGAATGAACATGGTACTGAAGCCCCTGCTGAGTTGGATGTACAGGATACTGAAACCCCTGATGAGTTAGATGCACAAGGGGCTGAGACCCTTGGTGACATGGAAGCTCTTGGCACAGAAACCCTTGGTGATATTATGATGCAAAAGTTCGATGTCCAAGGTAACTTTGATCTTCGCAACGACGATACATGTTTTGAATATGTTGCAGAAAAAGTGCTTGCACCAGATGATATGTAAATAGAGACCTCTACACTCTATCTGAATAACTATATAGTAGAGCTTGAACAACAACTTCATGACTTAGAGGCATTAAACCAAGTCATGAATGAGCAAACCTCACAGAAGCAAGGCGAGATAGAGTTGCTAGAAGAGGTCAAAGAACAAAAATGTCAAGTGAAGTTATTGAAGTTTCGGGCTTCTAAATGCTACAAGCGCGTAAAGAAGGTGACCAAACAACTTAAGGAAAACTGAGGTAAGAAGATGAAGGTAGTAAAGGCCGGGATCAATATCCAAGTGCAGGATTGAAATATGGCTCCCTATGTTGAAGATTTTTGCAACAGGTAAAGGTTGTGTGAGGACACACAACAACATAGGGATGGGATGATGTTGGTAGGCCGAAAATCTCTATTTTTACCCCCTTCCTATTACAAATCCACAATCATTAACCTCTATTTATCTCCATAAACCTCCTCATTCCTGCACTAGTCCAAGAATATTGTATATTCGTACATAAACTTCATATTTCATGTTCAAGGTTTATTAGGTGCTTAATTAATCATTTTAAATAGATTTCATGCCTTTAATATTTCTTGTAACTTATATTTACCTTCCTAAAGTATTGGATAAGCTAAAGTATTAATCATTAAACTAGTTTGATCTAGTGCGGGTAGATTCCTGCACTACCGACAAGTATCCATTCTGTGATCTCCACGAAAGCTTGATCGCTTCACGCGGGAATCTTGGTCCATGTCATCCAGTTCAGTTGCAGTCATCTGAAGTTGATTTCAAAGTGGAGGATAGTCATGGATATGGCCAAGGATCAAGTCTATGGCCAATGCATAGTCTACACCTTATTATAGCTACTAGCTTAATTTTGCAATTTTGTTTGATATTTTGTTTCAGCCAAAAGGCTTGATTTGGAATGACTATGTAAGTTTTAGTTACGGCCACAGGCCGAAGGTTGTATAAAATATAGCTTGATAGAACTAAGTTAGCAAGTGATAGTGATAGCAATATAGTTGTAATTTCTGGTTAATTTGTAATCTCGTTGTCACCCTTGTTCTGGGTTAGACATGAACTCAAATGTATATTTGCTAATTGGAATTAATACAAAGATCTACGCCATGGCTTTCTCATTCTACATTATAATTCTTCATTGATATGTTATTAACGTGCTGAAGGTTTTCATTTCCTAAAACGAGAAACAGGCTGGTTGTCTAGGGCCAAGCAACCCTAACTCGTTTACCCTCTTTCTTTCGTTATCTTAAAGGTATGTTAAATCTATTTATTTGTAGAAGCATGGTTTGAATATTAATTTCCATCTTGCTTACAAATTCTAATTTATTTCATTAAATAGTGAAAGTGTGAACAGATCTGTTGTGTGAAAGTTAAATTGAATTATTTTACTACCTGTAATTTCTTTTCTGGTTTTCTTTCACTTGGATCATGTAGATAAGATCATTCCTACACCAGTGCATGTAGGATCTTGCACTCCAGTTCTCTAGTTCATTTACAACAAGTGTTTCGTTCCCTTTCATTTATATGATTTAATCTATTTCTGCAAAGAAAGCATTCATCATTAGAAGGAGCCATTTCTAATACTAAAATATAATTTCCTAAAGACTAAGGATGACTTCATGAAATAGAAAAGAGTGTTGTTGCAATATCTTAATTTATATTTGTGTCTCATTATTTAAGGAAAAGGATTAAAAGTAATATGAAATATTACAGTGAACATGTTTCGAGTTAGATTTGATTGCATGCAAAACCCTTTGACTGAAGAAAGTCTGCTTTAACTTTTGAATATTATTTTCATCTTAGAGGTTTATTCCTATTTTCAAGATTCAATTGATTAAAGTAATTTTTTCGTGTGCAAGTTATTTCAAATTTTTCTCTCATTTTCAATTCTTTTTATAGTTAGCATTCTCTTCTATTTTTCTCAAAAGTAAATTGGAATACTTGGTGTAGGAAGCTCTGTTCCAGTACAAGGACAAGTGTCTTGTCACAGGAACAGAGTGCTCCAAGCCTTAAGCCTTGGAGACCCTACATGAAAACATAAGTCTTCAGTATAAGTGTAAAATATACTTCTCACATAAGTTCTATATCTATACTAGTGCAAACATGTAATATTCCTAATTAGCCATGGCTAATTGGAATATTCGATTTTGTTCAATTTTTGCCTTCTATAGTTATTTGTAAATAAAAAGTGAGAAAGGGGGGAATAACTCACTTTTAGAATAAAAAGTCACTTCCTAGTAGCACAAAGTTGTGACTTAAAGGGGAGCCAAGGGGGCCAAAAGGGGATGCAGAAATGGAGCCCACGTAGACACATGGAGGAACTGCGCAAGAGGAAAGGAACACATGGCAAGAGGGGAATCACACAGGAGGAGGTGAGCCTTAGGATTAAGAGAGGCAAAGGCTATAAAAGAGAAAGGAGAACCCTCATTTTGATCATTCTAGTTATAAGCATTTGTGATAGTCATTTCGACTTAGAGCACACTGGCTATTTAGCTAGTCTGTAGTACTATTTAGTGCATTGAGTCTCTCCGTTCGAAGATCTCACCCTTAGCCCTGGGGGACTTCGAGTGCCTGCTCGGGAAAGATATTTCAATTGGAATTCCAAGAATAGTTTCATCAGCATTTCAACAGCAGTTTCATCAGCATTTCAGCAGCAGTTTCATCAGTGTCTTTGAGGAACTGTGCAGAACCCCAAGGGGGTGATTTTCGAGGGTCGGCCATTTCAGAAAATCTTTCTGGGTTTTTTGAGTAGAGTCTGATTCTAGAGTTTCAGTCTTTTCTAAGGAGGGGAGCAGCCTCAAATCCTCATTCGATTTCTAGCAGTAGTAGTACCACAGCAGTTTCCTAGCAGCTGGGATG
Organism: Pinus taeda; assembly: GCA_000404065.3. Lineage (NCBI taxonomy): Eukaryota > Viridiplantae > Streptophyta > Pinopsida > Pinales > Pinaceae > Pinus > Pinus taeda. The sequence goes on from APFE031475153.1 coordinate 68,898, forward strand.
TAGATCAGTGTGAGACCATTCCAGGAAATCTTTTTGGGTTTTTCTGGGTTTCTTGAGTAGAGCCCGAATCCAGAGTTTCAGATTTTTCTAAGGAGGGGAGCAGCCCCAAATCATCATTTGTTTTCTAGTAGTAGCAGTAGTAACACAATAGCAGCATCCATGCAGAGAGGCCATTCTTGTCATTCTGAGAGTATTTCTTCACTGGCCTTGTGCAAGTCGAGGTGCCATCTGTCTAATCACCTCTTGTACTCATTTATTGCTCAGTATATTAAAATGGCTTAGCATTTCTCACTGCATTTCTTGTGTGTCTACTTATATTCTCAGTTTACATTATTATATGTTGTTCCACTGTTATTTTATCACTTCTAGGTTATTATATCATTTACACATATTTGGTTGGAGTTTTTGCTGGAGTTTGAGGAATATTCTAGGTTAGGAATATTACAGTGGTATCAGATCATAGATCTAGCTCAGCCTAAGGAGCTAGCAATCTATGACACTGGGGGAAAAACCCTATATTTGTTACAAAGGTCAGAGATACAGCGACACTGGGCATAGGTTGGAGAACACTTACAGAGAGGGAGACTGTGTTCCAGTGGTGGACGTAGAATAGGAGGAGCCTATGCTGGACGCAGAGCAGGAGGATTTGATGGCAGATGATGACGAGAAGAGATTTGCGGATATGCTCCTCAAATCGGTGTAGGATCAATTAAGGCAGATTGAGGTGATGGGGTAGAGATTCATGACAGTAGAGGCCAGACAGTGAGAGAGCCCACGAGTTTGTCAGATCAGTGAGGGATCAAGTACATCCCATCACTTGCTAGAGCAGCGTGATACTGTGCAGCAGGGGGCCTCACATTCCCCTACACGCTCTACCATACCCACCTTCTTAGGAGCAGACACGGGGGCCGCAACCCAGCAGGAGGTAGAGCCCGGACATATGGGTGATTATTTTGCAAAGTACGAGGCCTATGGGTAGGAATTCAAGGATGCCCTCTCATTCAGAGATTTTGTTCAGCTCCAGCGGGATAGCAGGCCCCGCGATCATCACAGAGGGTACCGACATTACCATGATGGTGAAACCCACCATGTAGCGAGTAGATCCCACTTGCCTACATTTGATGGTTCATCAAATAGTTCGGCAAAGTCTTGGGTGGAGAAGCTGGAGATTATTTCCAGCTTAACCAAATGTCGGAGGCAAAGGCCATCAAGGTGGCAACATTGCATTTGGATGGCGAGGCCTAGGATTGGTGGTTTCATGGGATGGCTACATTGGGGCACTCCACAGTGATGTCATATGCCGAGTTTACCAGGAGACTGATGGAGTGATTTGATTAGAGGGATCTAGAGCAGCATTTTGTTGAGCTGACGAGGCTCAAGTAGACAGGGAGCCCAAAGACCTACATTGCAGATTTCTTGAGGGTCTCCGTGATGGTGCCAGACCTCTCCACGGCACGGAGGGTCTATATGTAAGTTGGGGGGTGAGCAAAGCCACTTTGGGGTCTAGTTCGATCCACTAGACCAGCGATGCTCTAGGACGCTATCAGCAGGCCCCGGGATTTACAAGATGTCTTACCCAGGACATAGACACCTTACCGCCAGAGACAAACTTTCTAGTCTAAGGGGAAGGATGTGAGGATTCCACCTCCAAAGGGAAATCCAGGATGAGTATAGCTTGACGATGATGCCAGGAGGGAGCTAAAGAAGAAGCGGTTGTGCTTCACTTGTCAGGAGCCATGGGCACCAGGACATAGATGTGTTGCTGGTAAAGCACATTTTATTGAGGTCTTCTTCGAGAGCAGTGGAGAAGAGGATGACAAGGAGGATGTGGAGGCAGGAGATAGCCATGCCATATAGGGACCTTTGCCACCTCCACCACCAGCAGTAGGTGGTGCATCTTTTGCACCCACCGGAGGGGCCCTTGCAGCGTTGCAGGGAGTTCCAAAGTATTTGACGCTACACATACGAGGGACAGTACCTGGCCAGCGCGTATTAGTTTTGGTTGACAGTGGGGAAACCCACAACTTCATCGATGCCCAGATGGTTGAGCGGCAAAGTATATAGACAGAGAGCTTCGATGGGTTTTCAGTCTTGGTCCCAGGAGATCAAACCATGACATTTGCTCATTATGTTCCAGAGCTTTCAGTGACGATGGGCACCTACACATTTACTGACCACTTTTTTGTGGTTGATGTTTCGGACACCAACATGATACTAGGTGTTCAGTGGCTTATCACTCTAGGGAAGGCCACAACAGATTGGAAGACCCTCGAGATGGAGTGGGGTGATGAGAAGACAGGAAGGCATGAGAAGATACAGGGACAACACACATATCTGCCTCAGACTGTCTCGGCTCATCGGATGGAGGCAGTCTTCCAAAAGGGAGACATAGAGTGGGCAGTGGAGCTGCGTGCATGAGAGACAGGAACTACAGGGCAAACGATACACCTAGAGATATAGTCTATCCTTGATCAATATGCCATAGTGTTTCGGGAGATTCCACCAGGACAACCACCAGATTGGGGGTTTGAGCACACCATTGAGCTTGAGCAGGGCATATAGGTCATGATTACCACCCCCTATAGGAACCCTAAGGCCTATCGGGATGAGATTGAGCGGGCTATCCAAGAGTTGCTTGCATTGCCAGATTTCATGCAGCCATTTGTTTTGGAGTGTGATGCGTCAGGAGAGGGGATCGGTGTAGTATTGATGCAAGGAGGTCACCCTATAGCATTTGAGAGCCAGAAGCTCCTTCCGCACGAGAGGTTGTATTCCATATACGAGGAGGAGATGCTAGTCATCATGCATGCATTGGCTAAGTATCGGCAGTATTTGGTAGGCAACAGGTTCAGGGTGAGGACTGGTCACAATAACCTCAAGTTCTTTGTGGAGCAGAAGCAGCTACAGTAGAGGCAGCAGAAGTGGATCAGTAAGATCCAAGCATATGACTTTGACATTGAGTATGTCAAAGGTAACAACAACGTGGTAGCAGATGCCTTTCACGTAGACTAGCCACGTCGTCTCTTATGAGCTTGGATACAGATTGGAGGGCTCAACTCTTAGTAGAGTACTCCAAGGACACATTTGCATGTGAGGTTCTGGATGGGTAGGTGGCAGATGATAGGTACAGGGTGGTCAATGAGATCATCTACTACAGGGACCAGATCTTCTTAACTGAGGGGGTTCAGCTCAAGAAGAAGATACTCCAGGCATCACATGATTCCCCATTGGCAGGACATCAGGGTTTTACCAAAACCTACAGGGCCATTCGCAGCTAAATTGGGGACCATTGTAGTGCCAGTTTCCCCATTCTTTCCTAGGTCTATTTAGGAAACACATTTGAATCAAATCCCAAATATGGGATCACCTGGTCCATTTCAAATTCTCTAATTTGTGCATTCAACCTCATTTCTTGACCAATCCTCTTCTTACCTCTGTCTACTTTATGCACTGCATGTTGTTTAGGAAGTGGCTTAACCTTTCCAGCATAATTGTCTATCAACTCTTGCAGTTTCTCTACTGATTTTTGGTCCCTTATGAGCTTCATGAAATTCTGTAAGAAGGATGTCAACACTAACGAATTTGTTTCCTGCGCACTAATGACTTCTTCAGGTTTCTCCATTCAGGTGCTCTAAGCCTTTGATGTGGAAGCTCCTGAATCCGCAAAGCTCCTCTTCGCCTCCATAAAAGTTTCCTTTTCCTTATTTAAATCGAATCCAACATCTTTTTTAGTAGTCTTACGTACCCATATATTTTCTTCTAGTTGTTTTCTTCTGGATTTATCTTCCCCAGTAGTTATACAACTTCGCATAACTATATTAAGACTGGGCCCATCTTCGCGCAATTTTGATCTCATCATCTGGATGTTCTAAGTGGGATATTAGGTCTTCTTTTCTTGCATATTTGCGATGAGCATGGGACAATCTTCTATAACGTGATCAAATTGTTGGTAATAATGACAAGAGGGGTATGTCAGGTTCTAAAAATCTCGCATAAAGTGTCTTGGTTCTCCATAATTGTAACAAATAATCTGTCCACGACCTCTTCCAGCTCCTCCCCCTCATCCTCTTCCTCGTCCATGGAATCCTCTATGCGCTGCAGTTGTGCCTTGATCCTGTTAAGGACGTGTCTCAACCTATACTCTATATGTCTAAGTTCTTCCCATCATCAACTCATAGCTTCCAAAGTTGTGCTCATCATGGCCCACAGACTTATAGAAATTGCAGAACAATTGTTGAGGAGTCTGTACAAACGTTTATAACAAATGGAAATTGTCTGTTGAATGTTTTCCTGTGATTTGGAAAATAGCGCACCATGGTACTACACCGATACTCGATCCAGCAGTATTTTTAGGCTTCAGGGGGATAAGACCTCCCCTAATTAGATAGTTTTGATATACCGAGCAATGATCCTTATTGTGATCATGGCCTTTGCACTCTAAGCACCATACTTCCGTGCAGGTCTCTTTTTGGACATCTTTTCCCTTTTTGAGATCCTACAAATCCATATGCAAGCTAGCCAATTGCAACTAAATATGTTTCACTCCCAGATTCGTATCCTGAATAGGCAAAGCCCCCAACTTCATAGAAATTTCCAACGCTTCAGCCTATATTCCAAGATTCTGCTCTGACAATCGTAATCTTAAATGAGGTAAAAACGAAGCAATATACCAATCCTTATGTTTCTCATCCGAGATCTGCAGATTAGACTATTGTAGCAGACATTTCAGCCTTTGATCAAAATCCCATGCAGATTCATTCACCTTCTACTTAATTTCTTTGACCTCAGTTACAGGATAGGCTTTGACTTAGGCTTCTTGAATTCATTATTCAGTGTATCTTTCTTATCCTTCAATGGCACAACTGGATGAGTTGTATTATACTTAATATACCAACTCAATGCCCTATGTTGTAATGTTGTGACCAGCTGCACTTTCTTCAGATCATCATCTGTTATTTGCTGTGATTTCCACACAGTATCTGCTACAAACCAAAATTGTTCAAGGTCCTCTGTCCCCAAACCCTTGAATATAGGCATTTTCATAGTGTTTTCCATACTAAATAGTAGAGATGGAGGTGGAGGTGGAGGTATAGGTGTGTGAGGTGGAGGGGATGACGGAGGTGGAGTGGATGGATGTGGTATTCCTGCAATAACTTGATTTACCCTTTGCGGTGCACCTTGATGTGTCTTTAGACTATTACTTTCTTCGTCACTATCATATGCTCCCAACAAATTACTGTAATCAACACTTGAATCTAGATGTCTTCTAAATTGTCTTCCACTCTGCATAGCTCCTGCGAGTCTCGTCTAAACATCAATTTAATGACATAACCCATTTCTCACACAATAGCATTTTAATCCAAGTTTTCAAAGACTTCAGACACTTACCTCTTGGTCCTTTTAAAAAATGGCATTTAGCTTCACTAACTAATAAATGTACCAATCGCGAACTCAAAATCAATCCACCCAAGATACTATTTATCCAATAATCGACAACCTTCGATCCAATAATCGACAACCTTTGCGATCTTGTTTTCTGAACCTTCTAGGCGCCTCACTAACTCTGGAGTCCACACAATAGGGTTATCAGACTTCCAAGAACATTTACCATCTGCTAATTTATCCAACCATTCGTATAATTTGCTCGGAAAAGAGCAGAAGAAAAATTCGTGTTCTTCAGTATACAGGTATCTCTGAAACCACTCTTCTTTCGACAGACGAGATTCCTGTTTTCTTGGTATGAAAACTCATATAGCTTCTGATCTTTCCACTTTTCTATCTCCTTCTTAGTCAGTATCCACTTATGCCACATCACACATTCCTCAGATAAATCTCAGTCCCAACAACAGAAACATTTTTTGAATTGAGGGGGCTTGGACCTAGGTTCAGAGTTAGTTGTGCTAACCAACAAAACCCTACACTACCGGCCCTTTCGGCAACAACCTGCATAGCACATGCTGTAATCTCACCCGAGGCAATATTGGGGGATAGTAGAACTAGGTTTTTGCATCCAAAGGACTATGTGTTGTGTTTCTGTCAAAATTAGGGCTTTATCTCGACCTTCGCTAACCCTGACCCTTAAAACTCAGAAATGACAACAACTAACAGTTAGCAAATCTGAACCCTTCACCGATTGCACTAAACATTCATAACATCATGTAAATAAACATATCTACCTCACACCTCTATTAAGTACTTTTCCAGAGTAATTGCATTCAACAAATCAACAATACATTAAATTCAGAGATAAACAATAATACATAGATACATGGATAATTCTTCAAAACTAGCCTTTATTATGCTTAGATCTTCAATTATAGTCCTTACCAACCCTGCGCACACAGTTGCAGGGGCCCACGTAGTGAGCTACAAACTTACCAAGGTCTCCACACACACAGTTACAGGAGCCTTTCCCTTCACCCAAGTACAAAATAGACCCAAAACTTGTCCTTCTATTCTCTTCATTATCTAGGCTATCTCTATGACTCCTTTTTATATCCTTCTTCATTATAATACCATGGTCCGTGAACCATGGGCGGGTCACAAAACAACTTAACTCTTAATAAAATAAGGGGCTTTGACCTTCCTAAATCCCCTTTGACTCCTATTGAATTGCGCTACTCGTGCTCCACTCCTCAAAATGTGGAGACTTTACAATAATTGACAAAATTTTACAAAATTTGACCCCAGAGGACCCCATACCAACACCAATAATAAATAGAATTTTCAATAGATAACTTAATAGAAGAGATTCTTTTAAGTTCACAATAATATTTTACCTACTCGCTTTGATATTTCTCAAGAGAATTAATGAATAACCTCATGAGAGCATCATCACAAACCATATTTATCTCTAAAGCATACTTGATGAATTTTATCTCATGATTAACTGCTAAATAAGGATCACCATCAAATTTTTGAAAATTTATCAAATACTTAGTAACATAATGATTAGGATATATAGGACTATCCTTAACATCCAAAAAAGGGTACATTTCATGTAAACCCCAAGGATCCATTTCCCTAAAACTTGCATAACATTCAATTGCAGAATCACCAAGGTGAATTTAAAATGCCTTGAAAGATTTTTGCTTCACCTTATAAGCATGGAAGCTTTGAAGCCCAATGAAGAAATAGGGCCTCATTCTTCCAATGGATTTAATAGAGGAAAAGTTCTAACTTTAACTTTAGGATGTTCTCATCCAAATATTTTGAAGCATAGAATTTAGATCACAAGGGGGTAGACTCAACCCCTCCCTAGAAACAATGCCAAAGATGTTGTCGCAAAATCTAGTAGGTCAAATGAAAAGCCTCAGTAGAAAAGGCCGGACCTTATGGAAACAATAGAAACAGTTTGTTGGACAATTAGCATTGTTTGAATGGTTGGTGGTACTTGGTATGTTGGCATTGATATCAACCAGAATGGCATTGAGGTGAGAGGCAAAAGATGTTAGCATTAATGAGCATGTTGTTCAGGAGGAGTCCCATGGTTGCTACAATGTTCTATGGAGAATCAACATAGTAGCAGGTTTAGTGGAGAAGCTGTAAAACAATGATCATGATGGTTGGAAGTCCCAAATTTTGGAGGAGATAATATCTCAAGAGATCATCTTAGTTTGTCCTGAAAGTGGCATAGTTAGATAGTGTTCTAGAATATATTTCCAATGGTATGTTGAAGTCTGTAAAAGGCCTTTTGGACCATGAGTAACAGACAATTGAATTTTGCAGATAGAAAAGCTCATTCCTCAGGACTTAGGTATTTTTTGAACCAAGGTTAGGCCTAGTCAAAGGTTGATGACATGTAACAGAGTTGGCAAGAGAACATCCCGACCCTCTGACACTTGACCTATGTGGGACTATATCTAAGTTAGAAGTTAGGCCTAGTTGAAGGTCAACACCGCATAGAAGATTTGGTAGGACAACACCCCGACTCTCGACCCCCGACCTAGGTGGGACCCGGTATAGGAAGAGTTATAGATGATGTCAGCATGGCGTAGTAGTACAGAGGACACATGGTAGGAAAACATGACATTCTTGGGTAGCCTAATGGGCCAAATCTAGGTGACACATGTCACCATACATAAAGTGCCATGTGGCCTAGATGATGTCAACATGACATAAGATAATGATGTGGCAGAACCTTAGAGTTTGCACCAAAGGATTGTTTTGTGAATTTTTTCCCGTGTATTTGGTCTTTGACATTGAATCGATAAAATGGTCCCAGAGCATTAGAAAAGGCCTTTAGTCAGACTTATAGGGAAGTTAGGGATGAGGAAAATGAAGGTGCATAAGTGAACAAAGTGGCTAACTCTCAACCTCTCGACCTACATCAGAAGGCGTGCCTAGGTCATGGTTATTTTTGAGAAATGTTAACAAGAAATTCCAGTTTAATTTTTCCTTGAATTAAACTGTAAATTAGAATCGAATTCTATTCTCATAGAAACTTGTAAATAGTTAATTAAGTTTAATTGGCTTAATTAGCTTAGGAAATTCGAGTTGGAAGTCTTTTGGAAGTCATGTAAGTGTTCTCCCTAAATTTTAGGGGTCTGGTATGAGTTTAGATTGAGTTGTAATTAGATAACTCAATTTATTGAGTTATAGACAATTAAACTAGTTCTAACTGTTTATTGAACTAGTAGAGGATTAGTAGTGAGTTAGTGCACTAGTGAATCCATAGGTGCTACTCGAGACAACTAAAGATTAACTCATCAGAAACTCATGCATGTTAGTTATGAGAAAGGCCTAGTTGAAACTAGAGTGTAGGGACAATGTACTATCAATTGTATGCTTTATTGAGTTGTATAGATCATACATGAAATGAGGAAGAGGACCTAGATTAGATTGCACAGTTTTGGAAGCACTATATTCCCATTAATATGGGATATTTAGCCAAGGAATTGTGCAAGGAAATAGGGGCTTGGTAGGCAGTGGAAATTGGCTAAGTGTTGGCTAAGCGCAGGCTTGTGAGGTATAGTTTGAGCATACTTGTTCGAAATTGTTCTAGCGAGAAAAACCTTTGTATCTCCACTCATATTTCTGATTAATGCAATATAGATAGGCGAGGTTTTGAGTAGTGGCTTTCCCTAGAAAAACTTATTGTGTTATGTGCCGTTGATTTGTCTTCTTCTTGTTCATATTGTTTTCATTGATCTATTAGCTTATGTTGGTTGAAAGTAGAAGTATATTATTGTCTCTTGTTTTAATAGATTACATGATCTTGTGAATCTATAGGAAAATATACATGGTATCAGAGCTAAAGACAATATACTAGAGGAGATTTTGAAGTTTTTAGTTTTGGGTTACAAGTGAAATTCGAATTTGCAATACACACTTTAGGATCGGTAGATGGCATTCTATGGTTTACAACTCAAGCATGCATTGGAAGGTAGCTCGAATTATATAGCCTGGAAGGATAGAATGAAGGTTGTGTTGGAGGATAATGGGTTGAAGGAATTTGTTGATCAAGACATTCCTAAGCCAACAACATTGGATGCATAAAATCTATTTGAATGGAAGAAGTGTGTGGGGAAGGCGAGGCTGATAATCCTTGAGGGAGTTCAAGACCACATTGTCTCGAGTCTCCATGGAAAGGAAAATCTACATGATATGTGGAAAGAATCGATGGACTTGTATCAAAACAGAAGTGACCAAAGGAAATTGGCACTGAAGGACAAACTGCAAAAAACCAAAATGGAGAAAGGTGAGACTATTCCAAAATACTTGACCAAGTTCATTCAATGTCGTGATGAACTTGGAAGTGTTGGAATCAAAATTATCGAGGATGATATGGTGAGTCTTGCTCTTCTGGGACTCTCAAAGAGTCGGCATAGCTATTACAAATTTATCAATGGTCGGGAGAAGCTTCCAGATTGGGAACAACTGTGGTCGTATTTGATGCAGGAGGAGATCAGGAGGAACACCAAGGATGGCTCTTCATCAAAGACTAATGATGAAGAGAACTGCACCTTAGCGATTAAGGAGAAGAGGATTAAAGGAAATCTTCCCATTCCAAATCGAATTCTTGTCATGGAGGCAAGAATAAAGACATTGTGAAAGTGAAATGCTTTCATTTTCATGAGCTGGGACACTTTGCTACAAATTTTCCTCTCAAGAATTCCAAGAAGAAGTCTTGAGGAGGAGTGGCGTGTGAGGCTTTGACCTCTCAATTAAAATTGAACTTTTCCCTGATTCCATGCATGGTGTCATCAATGATGGGAAGTGTATGGTACTTAGATAGTGGAGCTTCATTCCACATGACTGGTGATAAGGAGTTTTTAGTGACCTAGAGGAGAAAGATCTCCAGATGCATATCGATATGATGAGAGGTATAGTGCTACTGGATTGGGCATGGTGACTTTTTAGAGGGAGCATGGGGCTCCACTCACCTTGAAAAATTTTATGTATGTGCTTGGGCTGAAGAAGAACTTGGTATCCATTGCCATTCTTGAGGATAGAGGCTATGATGTGATCTTCTCGAAAGTAAAGGTGTTCCTTTGACACATAGTTATGGTTCAAGTAAAGAAGATACGGATTCGAGTGAAGAATATATAAAAGATAGAGTAGAGGATTGTTTTTCTTTGAACATGAAAATAGAGATGGTGTAGAGCCAAGACATTGGCGAGTTGTGGCGTAGGTGATTGGGTCACTTGCATCATGAGGCTTCGAAGATCACACAACAGATCTCCACTAGTTTGGCCAAAGGTACACTAGAGGAAGTTGATACATGCAAGGGGTGTAATTTGGGTAAATACACCGAGTCTTCCTTTCACGATAGCGACAGGCGAGCAGAGGATATTCTAGAACGAGTCCATTCAGATTTGCGTGGACAATTATCTATAGCATCCATGGCCAAGCACAAGTATTATGTTATATTTTTTGATGACTTTTCTTGAAAATGATGGATATTTTTCATGTAGAAAAAGGATCAAACCTTCACAAAGTTTTGTGATTTTCAAGCATTGTTGGATAAAGAGTCGAGAAAGAAGGTTAAACTTGACGGAGTGATGACGGTGGTGTGTATGTCTCAAATGATTTTAATAACTTCTTTGTAGCGGAAGGGATTAAACGGGAGTTGACGGAACCCCATATGGGTCTCCCATTACACTTGTGGGATGAGGCATGGAACACAATGGTTTATTTTCATAACCGTAGCCCGCATCATATTCTTGGCATGAAGACACTAGAGGAGGCTTATTCTAGTAAGAGACTAGATGTTGGTCTCTTCAATATTTTTGGGTCATCAATATATTTCCATGTGACCAAAGATGCACAGAAGAATCTTGAGACAACATCAGATTTGGGGATATTTGTGGGGTACACTAATACACCTCATAAATATCAGGTGTACTTGCCGACCAGTAGGATGATAGTGGTTCGCAAGGATGTCAGATTCGATGAGGAGAATTCCATGTGAGTTTCCCTTGCGAGGGAGCTTGAGCTACATGCAATTGAGGATTTTTAGCTCCTAAGTTTGAGGAGCCTTAGATTGATGTGGAGCAGCCACATGCAGAGGATCTGGGAGTGGACGCAACCACTCAGGCAAAGTCTTCCAGAGATGGGAGAAAGCGCACCAGAGAGGTTGATAGGTTGTTGCATGATGCATAGGAGAATGTGGGAGCACCCACATCCCAGCACAGGCAAAGGAGGTCACCTGAGAGGTACACTAGATACAAGGCTCTTTTGAGCGGATTGTTGAGACATAACCATATTCTTTTAAGGAGGTAGTGCAGCAACCAGTTTGGGTTGATGCCATGGTGGAGTATGACTCCATAGTTCGTAATATTGTTTGGGATGTTGTCACAAGACTAGAGGACAAGTCATTAGTGAGCTCACGATGGCTTTATGAGGTAAAGAAAGAAACATATGGTAGTGTGGAGAAGCATAAGACCAGGTTTGTGGCCTATGGCTTTTCACAGGTAGAGGGGATTGACTATGATGAAACCTTTACTCCTATTGCAAGGTACTCATCGATTAGATCTATATTGGCATTATTAGCATAGATGATTTGGAAGATACATCAGATGGATGTAAATACATCCTTCCTTAATGACACGATTGAGGAAGAGGTGTACATAGAACAACATGAAGGCTTTGAGACCTTCGACCGTGAGTTGCATGTGTGCCAGCTCAAGAGGGAATTGTATGGGCTTAAGCAAGCACCCGTGCTTGGTACACAAGGATTGATATCTCCTTCACTGGGCTAGACTTCACCAAGAGTGAAGCGGATGTGAACCCGTACCACATAGTGGTGGAAGGTTAATGATTTGATCATTGTGTTATATGTTAACGATTTGATTCTGATAGATGATGATCAAATGATCAAGTCTTGCAAGGAGGACCTTACAAGAGAGTTTGAGATGAAGGACATGGGCATCATGCATTACTTTCTGGGAATAGAAGTATGGAAGGGTGATGGGGAATCATTTGTATCTCAGGGAAGGTATGCCAATGAGATACTCAGGAGGTTCCGCATGGAGAGCACCAAACCCATAGAGACTCCTCTAGCAGGCAACTAGAGGAAATAGGATGCTACTTTCGGGGAAGTAGTTGAACCTATTGTTTATAGGCAGCTTGTGGGTTCACTCATGTATTTGGTGAACACATGATCAAATATTTTCTATGCGGTTAACTAGCTTAGTCAAGCAATGGTTAGGCTTACCAAGATGTATTGGAAGGTGGAAAAGCATGTGTTGAGATACCTCAAGGGCATTAGTTAGTATGGATTGTGGTAAAGATGGACAAAGGGAGTGAAGCTTCAAGGTTTCATGGATGTAGATTGGGTAGGGAGTCCATCCGACAGGAAGAGAACATCAGGAGGGATCTTTAGTATTGGGTCAGCAATAGTTTATTGGTATAACAAGAAACAGACATACGTTGCACTTAGTTCAGCAGAGGCAGAGTACATGATTGCATGTCAGGTAGCATGTGAGGCCATCTGGATGAGGAAGATTCTTGTTGGTTTGTTTGGTCAGTAAATAGATCCAACTGTTATTTATTGTGATAATCAGAGTTGTATCAAACTCTCTGAAAATCCAGTTTTTCATGAACAGTAAAAATCTTATAGATATATGTTATCATCATCTTCGAGATTGTGTATTGAGGTAGATTATGTTGTTAGAGTACATTCCCATGGAGGAGAAAGATGCAGACATTTTGAGAAAGGCATTGTCAAGATGTAAATTCAAGTTTCACAAAGGCAGGATCGGGGTAGATTATAATCCCTTTCTTGTTGAGAGGGAGTGTTGAGAATGTAGGTTTTAACCCAGTACAAAAATTACCTGCATACGAATTCTAAAACACAAAAAATAAACAATAGCGAGAGCATAACACATAAAATAAATATACACAAAGATTTTCCCTTGGATCCCAAAACCGGGACTACCAAATTGATTTTTCATTATTTTCCTTTTAATGTTATAATACATATATATAAATGCTGATGCATCCAATACCATGGACCAAAAACCATCGCGCCCAAAACCATGTGCGAAAACTATCGCGCCCAAAACCATGTGCGAAAACTATTCAAAAAACCATAGGTGGGTTCGCCCACCTAATATAGGGTCCCAAAAAAATTTCCGTAGAGTGGAGCTAACTGCCTCCCTCAAACCCCCTCTGACCCCCAGCTATACAATTGGTGCAATGAAGGGGGGGCTCCGGCCCCCCTCTAACCCCCCCGTAAACTAGGTAGGCTAGTCGTGGAAAGAATATAACACAACCGAATAGAGAAATGAAAACAAGAAATTTCATTTTAATTTGTCCTTGAATTAAACTACGAATTAAAATCAAATTCTATTATCACAACAACTTGTAAATAGTTAATTAAGTTTAATTGGCTTAATTAGCTCAGGAATTTCAAGTTGGAAGTTTTTTGGAAGTCATGTAAATGTTCTCCCTAAATTTTAGGGGTCCAGTATGTGTTTAGATTGAGTTGTAATTAGATAACTCAGTTTACTGAGTTATAGACAATTAAAGTAGTTCTAACTGTTTGTTGAACTAGTAGAGGATTAGTAGTGAGTTAGTGCACCAGTGCATCCACAAGTGCTACTCTAGATAACTGAAGATTCACTCATCAAGAACTCATGCATGTAAGTTCTAAGAAATACCCAGTTGAGACTAGAGTGTAGGGACATTGTATTATCAATTCGATGATTTAATGAGTTGCATAGATCAAGCGTGCAATTCGGAAGAGGACCTAGATTGGATTGTGTAGTTTTGGAAGCATTGGATTCCCATTAATATGGGCTATTCAGCCTAGGAATTGCGTAAGAAAATAGGGGCTTGGAAAGTAGTGGAAATTGGCTAAGTGTTGGCTAAGAGCAGGCTTGTGAGACAGAGAGTTGAGCATACTTGTGTGGAATTGTTCTAGTGAGAACAAGCTTTGTATCTTCACTCATATTTCTAATTAATGAAATACAAATAGGTGGGGTTTTGAGGAGTGGCCTTCCCCAAAAAAACTTAATGTGTTGTGTGCCATTGATTTTTCTTATTCTTGTTCATACTGTTTTCATCGATCTATTGGCTTCCACTAGTTGAAAATAGAAGTAGATCCTTGTCTCTTGTTTTAGTAGATTACATGAGCTTGTGAATTTACAAGAAAATATATAGTTATGTGTTGCTTTTGTGTGTTATACACTTGAAGGCCTTTGCGCTAAATTTAATGTATTGCAAGGCTAATTCATAGGATCATATGACCCAAGGCTTAGATAGCATACTAATATACCCAGAGTAAATGGAGTCGATAAGAAAATTGAGATACAAGGAAATAAGGAACTTGACCCTACCTCAGGCTGAGAAAGGTAAGATATAGGAATAACATCAAACCATGCTTAACCTGGTAGCTAGCCCTACCAGGTCGAAAGAGGGCTCTCTCCTTGTCAATCTCAGCAAAGATGATCAAGGAGGCTTGAGATGACTAATGTGAAGACTAATTTAGGCTAGGTATGTGTGAAAAAGAGTTTGATTAAATTTGATGATGTTTTGTTGGCTCAAATGGAAAGGCAGATTTTGGATCTGGGGAATGAGGCCCAATTTTGCAGAGATCTCTATGGGGCAAGGTAGGCAAATGATTTGATATTTCAAATTGAATGAAATAGAGAGCTTTTAGATAGGTGAGGAGTTGAAGAGGGCAAGAAAACCTCATGGATCCTCTTCAAACAACTGAAAACATAAATAACTAAGCAAACCCTAGGTAGAGCACTGCAATTTCAATGGATTCTACCTTTATCCTTGTTTGTTTTAGTTAAGATGAAGCAAGAGAGATAATGGAATACATAAAACATATGTAAACTTACAATTACAGAAGGAAACAAAATACCAAAGCAAGATGCTACATAAATCCCATAAAGTGTTGCAAACCCTGGTCTATTCCTTAGCCAAAACTGCTGAAATGTGTATATAATGAAGCTCCAAGCTTTCTCAAAAGTCAAACCTTTGCTAATGAATGAAAAATCACAAGATATAGGAAAACAACAACTCATCCTATCCTCAAGGGGTCGAGCTCATAAGTTTAGGAGATGTTCCAACAAATTCTCAATTGAGAACTAAAAAGTAGGCAGTGGAACAGCTTGCCTCTAAAAACTAGGGAACCGATTCATTCAGTTGCAAACTACCTTTTCACGAATGAATCTACCTCTATGAGTGAAAATTTAGCATAATTACATCAAAATCCATAAATTCACATTAAATTACATCATGATTCTGACAATCATAAGGGAAAAAGTCAAATTGTCAAGAAACTAGGCGAAAAACAGAGTATTTTTGGTCAAACTGAGCAAAATTCCTCCAATGCGTTGCACTGATTTCCCTATACATAATGCTTTTTTGCAGCTACTTTTGGAGGCCTTCCCAGTGTCCAAATTTACTCTAAGTGTGCTTGTGGGAAAGGTATGCTTGTCTACTTTCCAGAAAAAGTGAAATTTTTGAATGTGACCTCCATTTTCCCCTCCAAAACTTAGTTCTTCCAACACTGTTTCCTGTGTGTCCAAAAAGGGGCAGAAAGGTCATTCTTGGGGTGTTTTTGACTTTTTTTGGGGCTCAAAACTTGTCAAAATTTCTTGGCCATTTGTGAGCATGCATATTTTTTCATGAAAAATCCAAAAATTCTATGTTTTCATCAAAAGGAGACCCCCATCAAAAGCAAGCGCCAGGTGGCGCAGCGCATTAGGCAAAAAAACCTGTGTTTTGGCCCAAAAATTCCAAAATTGCAACATTTGTCCCCAATTTTTTGAAATTTGGGCTGAGTGTTCTCCATTAAGTGCTATGTTGGACCAAGGAAGCCTCAGCCAAGATTTGAAGTCTATCTTTCTCTTTTTTCTTTCTCGATTCCTTCTTCAACTTGCCCTTCAAGTTCCTGATTCTTGCCTTGCAACTTTTGTTTCTCGCCAAGTAATGGTAGGCCATGTGCCTCAACATAGTTTTATCCCTATTGGCCTTCTCTAGAAACTTTTCTAAGTGGATATTTTTTCGCTCAAGCCAAGACTCACGATCAGCATTGATTTCTTGTTCAAGTGGGGTGAGCTTCACTTTCCTCCTTTTGGCAGCTTGCCAGTTTTCTCGTATGTTTTGCAGCTCCATAATGGTTTGTTGATCCTCTAGTTGCTTGTTTCTTTGCTCCAAGTATTTGATTATCCACTTAGCTCTTTCTAGTTTGAGGGACAAATCATTAATGTCCACCTATTGCTCCTGAATGATCTCTTTGAGCTTTGAGCTTTGTGGGCCCAAATCAATGTCTTCATCTTGAATGAGAATGAAATTTGTCTCCTGCTCTCCTGAAGGACCCTAATCATGTAATGGCTACTTGCCCTTGTCCTGAACCTGCTCTGCTGATGGAGGAAGCAAGACCCCTTCCACCCTGGGTGGAGATAATACTCGCTTTGTTGCTACAAACAACCTTCTAGTTCCCTTTTGATAGGTGACAAATACTGGCACACTAGCGGAATCTAAAACATTTGGCAAATTCTAGATTCCATGTTTGCCAAATTTATGAGGGACTGTGAAGGGAGAGGGTAAGATGGGTTTTGGGAATGTTTCTGACTAGATTTTAGGGAATATAAGGGTTTTAGGGACAGTAATTAGACTTTGGGATAACAATTAGGGTCTAGGAATTTGTAGCTAGGGTTTGGGATAGTGAGAATTAGGGATATGGGGTTAGGGAACTTAGGGATATGGGGATTAGGGAATGATTTGATGAAACTGGACAATAAATCATGGAATCAAAGGGAGAGGGAGTGATGGAGTGGATTTGGCAGCAAAAACACAAACTGCAAACCCTAAGCAATTATTTTTTGATCAAAAATTGCAAGGAGGTAGGGTTTCAATATTTTCTCACTAAATCACCATAAACATCTAGAGGCACACATTCATTGATAGTGGAAGAATGTTTGACTTACTTGGATAGGTGGAAATTGAGCAAATTTGGCAATTGGATGAGTTTCGTGGGTGAAATCAGGCTTGCAGCTCTATGCAACACACCACAAACCCAACGCGCCGCACCAGCTCTATGCGCCATGCCAGTGTACTTTTTGCATTGTGGAGAGCAGCCCAATGCACCATGCTAGCTCTATGCACCACGCCCACAATCCAATGCGCCGCGCCCCTGAAACTTGCATAGTTTGCTACAATTTTTCCCTCTTTTCTCCAACACGACCTTGCTCTTATTTCCTTTTTCTCCTTTGGATGCAAATTAGCTCTTTAAACACAAGAAATGGTTTATATACAAAATATTTTAATTTTTCCACTCATAAAACCCACTTTTGTAATGTTTGCATTTGACATTTGCTTTTCAAACTCTGTTTTTAGGCAGTTTGCTTTATTTTTGCCTTTGAAGAACTGAATGATTTGACTTTTTGTTTGCCCTGCAGGTGATGGAGATGCTAAATCTTGGCAAGGTGACCAGGGTTTCCATTGAAGCTGTTACATATGAAAAACTAAAATTATATCAAATTTATACATGAAAACATAGAATACTCTGTTTTTCCTCAAAACAGAATTTTGAGAAAAAATCAGTCTTTGAGCATGTGATTATGGAATTTATTGGTACTGGAACTTTATTCAACCTCCTCATGCACTTGCTAATCATTATTGAACATTTTGAAGACCTTTTTGACGAAAACCTAGACGTAATGAAACTGAAACCCTAAAAATGACTCTTGCATATTTAAAGACAAAAAACAACTGCAGATGATCTTGATGAATGGAAATGGGCCAGCAGGCAAAGGACATGAGGGAAAATGTACAACAAGCCACTATCGTTAGATGATCCATGATCCTAATGGAATGCAGCTAACTGAGCGAGACACCTATTATGCAATGCAACAAGAGAATTTGATCATTGAAGGAGGGATGAAGATACCAACACTAACAGGCCTGTGGCATATTAATGTTGTCTGGTGTAGTCAACCCTGAGTTCTCCTTACACCATGAAGAGATAAATGAGAGTAATGGAGATTAGACCAAGCCAATAAATCCATGTCATTTGTACAAGAAAACTTTAATGGAGGATTTCTTTGAGTATGTAGGTGGATTGAGAATTAATTCTCATCCTGGCAGAATCACTAAAGCCCATTCTCAAATTTAATATAGTTAAAATGGGTGGTGTTGGGATGTAAAAAAAGAATGGAATTATTTTCATAAGTACGCACTCAGGTAGAGTGAAGCACAGAGTGATCCTTTCTGAAGAACCACATACATTGAGTGAACTAAGCCTACATGCATAATTGAATTAGGTTGTAGAGTGCAGGAAATCTAAAGGAACAACAACATATAATTTCATGTTGCAACACACTACCAGGTGTAGTGTGTACAGAGAATGCAGAGACAACATCAGCCACAACCTAGCTGAGGAAAAAAAATGATTAAGATCAGTTGAGAAATTTGGGGGATGCATAATTTTTGTGTCATAGAGGCAGTGTTGTGGATGTGTGACTGAGCTAAGTGTCACTGAGTGAAGGTGTGTCATAGGGTCAAGACTTGAGTTGGTTGAGCAGCAGAGAGCACACTTCGAAGGATAATTAGGGAGCTGAAGGAAGGGCATTGATACTGGAGCAGACCCGGTTTGTTTTTCTATGTATATTCATTCGCCCATGTTTTTAGTTTGAAAATTGTATGAAAAGCAAAACAATGGCTAGAGCGTGCAGTAGCCTACATTCTTAAGAGGTTGGTGCCTCTTGGAAAGTAGTGGCTTTTTATCTTAAACAGGTTGGTAACTCCTATGAGTGGGTTCTCACAAACAAATTGATGTAATTAAGTAGGTGCTTAATTTACATCATAAAAACAAACATATTGGTGTTTTCATCCCTTTGGGTTTCCACGTAAAAATACCTATGTCAATTTGTGTATGATGCTCTTGTGATGGATTGCATGTACATGTGAATGGGTTATCTTGTTATTCATTTGTATTGTGTATGAAATCTCTCACAAGTAACTTACTATAGTGAAAATAATCAAATACTTATACAAATTTTTAAGAACCTCACTATTATTAATTCACCCCCCCCCCCCCAGTAATTCCTTATTCCAACAATTGGTATCAAAGCCAAGTTCCTTTAGGAACAATCTAACCACTTGAAGGTAGATCCATAAGGAATTATGTCCAGGAAAAATAGTCAAGATGGTTGCTCAAGCAAGATACCAGTATTTGATGGGAGAAATTATGCCTTCTGGAAATTTAGGATGGAAGCTTATCTTATGTCCCTAGGAGTATATGTTTGGAGCTCTGTGCTAGTATATTATGATGTCCTTGATGTCCCTCCCACTGATGCAAATGGTAAAAAATTGTATGGAAATAATGTTAAAGCCAATAATTCCATTCTCTTTGGCCTTAGTCAATCTGAACTCACTAAGGTTATGCATTGTAAGTCTTCTAAGGAAGTGTGGATGAAGCTCAATCAAAGTCATGAAGGAGATGATAAATTCAAGCAAGCCAAACTTCAAACCTTCAAAATGAGATTTTAAAGCATAAAAATTAGTGAAGAAGAAATCATAGCAGAATACTTCCTCAAATTTGATGAAGTAACCAATATGATTAGAGGACTTGGTGAAGAAGTCAAGGAAGATATGATTGTTCAAAAAGTATTAAGATCTATACCCATGTTATTTAATACCAAAGTCTCTGCCATTGGAGAGATGGCTGATTTAAATAATCTCAATATGGATTAGTTGCTTGGTACTCTCACAGCCTATGAGATGAGAGTAGGAAGGAGAATTTTGAACACAAGGAGGCAACATTCAAAGTGTCCAAGAAGGCCAAGTAGAACAAAGGTCATCAAGGTTGCTCCAACTGCGAATCTGATCAAGAGATGGATCAATTTGTGAGGAAAATAAAGCATGGCTTAGGAAAATATAAAGGGAAGCTTCCCTTTAAATGCTTTGACAATGGAAGAGTTGGACATTTTTTGTCCAAAGTGTCCTTACAAAGAAAGGATAGAAAAGGAAGATGATCAAAAACTTACAAAAAAAATATCAAAAACATCAGAAGAAGAAGTTATATAAGAAAAATGGGCTCTACTCCAAAGAGGAAATATTCGCACCAAATTTAGATAGTGAAAACTCTTCATAAGACGGTTCAAATGAGTATTTACTCATGGTATTTGGAGTAGACTCCAAGATATGAAATATTACTAACTCTGAAGTGGAAGAAGAATAAATAGGAGTAGTGGAATTTGAAGGGGAACTCATCAATGCTCTTGATGAGTTAAAGAAGGTTGTGAGAAATAATAAGCATCTAAAAGAATAAATGAAACATATTGAAGAAGGTATGTACAACTCAGAAAATGAGGATTTAAAAAAAAAAAAAAAAACCCTTTAATTTAGCCCTTCTACTGGAAGAAAAACAAGGAACATGTGAGAAACTAGAAGAAGAGAACAAGCATTTAAAACATGATTTGTTCAAGGTAAAGAAGGAAATTACCTAAAAAAAAAATGCAAAGATGAAATTTTGTACTTGAACATCAAATTAGAAGAAGCTAAATGAAAGGAATAAGTTCTTCATGATTTAATCTGTGGATAGGAAGAGAACTGGCAGAGTCTCGAGGCAGAGGTCGTCTCTCTGAGAATGGATCTTGAAAAAGTGGAGACTGAGAAAGGTATAAAAAAAAATTTGCAAAAGGACCAAGAATGCTAGATCAGATTATAAATAGTCACATGTATTCGGGAAACAAAACAAGCCTAGGATAATCTAGAACACATGAATCTTCTATGGGAAAGATGAACTTATGGTCCATAGGATTTGATGAACCTCAGAGTTGCACAAATATGTATCAAGAAAGAATCAATGAAGAAAAAAAGGTAGCAATCCAGAGAGGACCCCATCATTGGAATAATAACTCCATCCACACCAAGGAGCCATACCGATGGAAAATGAATCAATCAACTAGACAACAAAGGTACATTTAGGTAAAAACTTATGAACTTTCCAAATTTAGGTAATCTCATTTATTTTATGGTCATTGTTATAAATGTCACATCTTTGTACATAAGTTTATTGATTGTAGAAGGATCAAAGTTGAAAGAGATGAAAATCCTAGATACAATCAGTATCATAGTTTTAGGTCTCAAAACTCTCCTCTTAGATCGAAATACTTTCTCTCCCCTAATGAGTGATGTTGAATGTTTCAAATGTAACAATTTTGGGCACAAGTCAAGTGAGTGCAGAAGCAGGTTTGAGTACCCATCTAAGTCCCAGAACACTTGGTAGCTAGTTTTTCAAAAAGATAAGGAGAATTGGAAACAAAAATATGGAAATAGGATGGGATGTGGACTTTCTCTATCAACACATAATCAAGAGAATAGATGGTATGTGTATAGTGGTTTTTCCAAGAATATGACTGAGGATAAGAGAAAAATTATATTTCTAGCAAAAAGGAGAGAGGGAACAATGTCACTTTTGGCAACAATGCCCCAACAAGAATTAAGGGTAAGGGAATAGTCAGCCTTGATCAAAAGACTAAAGCCCAAAATGTGTTGTATGTATAAGGTATCAAGAAAAACTTTCTTAATGTAATCTAGGTGTGTGATAATGGTTATAGTGCGACCTTTCGATCTAAGGACTATGAGATTCGAAATGAATAAAATGGAAAGATGGTAGGAAGAGCAGTCAAAACTCACAATAATGTATATGTGTTTAATGACCCAAAAGTAAGTTGTTATTTGAGAAATACAAATGAAGCCCGGTTATGGCACAAGAGACTTTTTCATATGAATTTTGGCAATCTGATAAGAGTCAGCAAGCTAGGAGCTGTAAGAGGATTGTCAAGGTTGTCAAGGCATGATAGTTCAATATGGAAGTCATGTCGATTTGGCAATCAAACTAGGACTCATTTCAAGAAAAAAAAATTGTCTTCATCTAGACCACTAGAGCTAATTCACACATATATTTGCGGCCCAACCAAAGAAAAAATTCCGAGAGAGAAAATTATTTTATGTTGCTTATTAATGATTTTACCAGGGCCACTTCGATCATGCTCTTAAAAGAAAAGTCAGAAGCATTTAAACATTTTTAAAAATTTAAATCTCAGGTAGTAAATGAGAAATATATAAATATCAAATGCTTAAGATCAGACAGAGGAGGATAATACATTTCATCAATAGAGTTTGAAGAATTTTGTGAAGAGCATGGCATAAGGAGGCAATATTTTGTGGCTAGAACTCCACAATAAAATGTAGTTGAGAGAAAGAACAGAATAATATAGGAAATGGCCAAAGCTATGATAGATGAAGAAAATGTACCTCACACCTTCTAGGGAGAATAAACACAAGTAGCAATGTACCTATCAAGCAAAATACAACTCAAATATAATAGTGATAAAACTCCCTATGAGTTTTGGAAGGGAAGACTTGCATCAGTTAAATAATACAAGGTATTTGGGAGCAAATGATTTATCAAAAGGAATGATAAAAACCCTTGAAAGTTTGATTCATGTGTTGATTAGGGTATATGACTCGGGTATTCTACTCAAAGTAAAGGATACAAGTGTTACAACAAAAGGAAAAAAATGGTTGAGGACTCCATTGATGTAGTAGTAGATGAAATAGCTCCACAACCTGAGTCCTCCAAAGGAAACCCAAATTCATTTGGAGAAGAGAGTCTGGCCATTAGACCCTTAGACCATGAAGAACAAATTCAGATAATGAAGAAGTAGAAACAAGCACAACTCCAAGGGCAAAAACACCTTCCAGGTATGTACAGAAAAAACATCTTGAGAGTCAAATTCTTGGAGATCAAGGGCTTGGTGTTTAGAAAAGGAGGAAATTTGTTGGCCGTTCAAGTTGTACAAATATTGCTCTGTTATCTCAGTTTGAGCCTAAAAATCCCAGTCAGGAAAGTGAGGACAAGTTTTGGGTGAGAGCTACGAATGAAGAACTTGACCAAATTGAGAAGAATGACACTTGAGAGATTGTTCGAAGACCCAAATAGAAAAATGTCATGGACATAAAACGGGTCTTCAAAAATAAAATAAATGAGTAGGGTCAAGTAATTAGAAATAAGGCTCAATTAGTTTGCAAAGGCTATGCCCAGATAGAGGGGATAGATTTCGAGGAAACCTTTTCACTAGTAGCTAGACTAGAAGCTATCAGAATGTTTCTTGCCTTTTTCATTCATAAAACATCAAGGTATAGCAGATGGATGTGAAGTCAACATTTATCAATGGAGATTTGAAAGAATTTTATATTAAATATCCAGAAGGATTCCCACTCACCAAAAATGAAGGGTTTGTGTGCAAAATGAAAAAGGACTTATATGGACTCAAACAGGCTCCCATATCTTGGTATGCAAGACTAGATAGATACTTTCAACAACAAAGATTTAATAAAGGCACTGTAGACAATAAACTGTATATAAAATCTGAAGTTGATCATCTACTAATTGTAGTATTATATGTGGACAACATAATCTTTGGCAGTGAACTCGAATGATTGGGACATAAATTCACAAATTGTATACGAACGGAGTTTGAGATGTCCATGATAGGATAATTTTCCTTCTTCTTAGGATTTCAAATTTATCAATAAAAAAAGGGGTATTTATCTCCAAATCCAAATACCTACAAGAAACCCTGAGGAAGTTTGGGTTGGAAGATTGCAAGCTAGTTAGCACACCCATGGTTACAAGTTGCTAATTGTGCAAAGAAGATGAGACACCACAAGTAACTTAGGCTGACTACATATCAATGATAGGAATATTTGTTGAAGAAAGTGTAACTAGGTTCCATCTTCATAAATGTAATTTTGAACTTTGTACTTGTAAAAGAAAAGAAATATTACTTTTGTAAATTATAAAAATGAGTTTCTTGCTCATTGGATAGGTCTAGCACGTGTCAAAGTGCTATAGGAAAGTCAAAGAGTCAAAATAAATGTTGAATACCCTTAAGGGAATGTTACACCATGTATATTTATGTATTCGAGTCCAAGAAAGAACTCCAAGCAATGTTACAAGCGTCCTACACATGTCGGCCTCATAAAAGGGACTAATTCACATCTCCAAGTCATGTCGGCCTAAAGTCATCAAGTCGGCTCAAAAGGAGGGACAAACCACTATATATAGGGTCACTCGTCCTCACCAAAAGGTAGAAAAATCACCTCTGAAATCAATGAGGAAGGAGGAAGAAAAAAGGGTATAGAAAAGGAAGAAGAAGGTATCTCTCTTATAGCGAAGAAGGAGGGATAGAATACCAAGTTCACAAAGCGTATTTCTAGCCTAGTTACATTCACACGTGTGAAGAGAAGGAGGCTCAACCTACTATCGCAACTAACCTCTGAGTGCATTCATACAAAGAGGCTTGGTTGGGCTAGAAAAAGGGTGCCAATTAGGCCTCTCACTCAAGCGAAGGTAGGAGGGCATTCAAGGTTTCTATTCTCAAAGATATCCTCCACATGTGTGAAGAGAAAGGAAGACCTACTATTGTTGTTCCTAATCTACAATCACATTGAAGAAAAGAGAACTTGGTTAGGGTAAGGTCATCTCCTTGTTTAAGAAAGGCTCTATCTCAAGCATAGTAAGAAAATAAGAAAGGTCCTTCTAGGGCATACGATCTAGGGTTGTCGTCATAAGACTATATGTTTCTAGAAGAAGGAGGACAAAGAGCTAAGGAAGTGATCAAAGGAGGGCTTGACTTGTGCTTGGAGGATCTTCTTGTCAAGGGTCTATGGTTTGGCATTTGTCAATTGAAGCTTCAATAAGACAAATTTGAAAAGGGTTTTCCTCTATAGGAGAGAGAGGTTTTTCCTTGATGAAGAGCCAACATCTTGTGTTCTTGTCTCTTGCATTTTGGTAATTTTTTGATGAAGTAAGAAAAATACACATTGATAATAATAAGAGAAGATGTGGTAATAATAAAAGTAAAATTACTTCACAAATTGTTATCATTGAATAGAAGATTCTTATTATAACTCAGATGCCCTAGATTCTTCAACATGGGATTAGATCTATGGTGACACGTCAAGGAAGGGTATCTCAATAACACATAAGAAGAGCGAAGCATCATGATCATGAAAGGTTGAAGCATCAGATCTACAAGCAAGGGTTCTATATCCATCAAAGACAAGGACGATTACCATCGTCTCTCCTAGATCCATCAAGGAGAACTACTATCCTGGGAACAAAGAAAAAAGAAATCCTTCCATCTAAAGGCATCCACAAGAAGGCTCATTCAAGAAGTAGTCTCCATATTCAAAAGGAAATCACTCTAGATCAAGATTCATCATTGAAGGACTCTACACATTAGGATTTCTCATCACCAAGCAATCTCTCACAGGGCACCTTGAAGGAAGCATTTTGAATATCTCTAAGATCGAAGAAGACAAATCATCTAATCTTCAAGGAAGTAGCAATACCTTTTCATCACCAACACTCTCAAGTAATTATTTGTATGTCCACTTTTGAACATATCAAAATGTCTTTTTGCAAGGAAAGCAACAAATTGGTTGGGACTACTAGTTTCCTTGCATGGAAAAAGAGGACTGGTCTACTTCTCAAAGAAAATGAACTTCTAGACTACATGAAAGGGAGTGTCATTGTTCCTACTAAGGAACAAACTCAAGCCCTAGAAAAGCATAATAAGGATGAAAAAAGAGCTCAAAGGATTCTGATAGAATCCATCAAGGACCTTCTCATTCCTTATGTTTCCAAACTTGAAACATCCAAAGAAATCTATGATAAGATGGTGGAGCTATTCTCAGTTAGTATAGCTAGAGAAGTGATATCATTTCATAATGAATTGTATAAATGAATATGTCCAAGGAAGAAGGAATAGCTCCCTACTTCATGAAAATATCTAAGATGAGAGATCAACTACAAGAGCTAGGAGAAGTTATGTCTGATAGAGAAATGACTATTGTGGTACTCAATGCACTAGTTGAGGAATGGGGCAACTTCACATCAAGTATATATGCCAAGGAGAAAGCTACCCCAATAAATGAACTTTGGTCTCTATGAAAAAATGAGGAGACTAGACTCAAGGCCAAAGATGATGTAGGATCAAAGGAGAAAGAATTTGCTACTATGGCCAAGAGAAGAAGAGAATTTGGAAAGTTTAGTCCACAAATAAAGGTAAAAGAGATATGTCTAAACTCCAATGCTTTGGCTATCAAGAGTATGGAAACTATAAGAGGTATTGTCCCAAATTTAAGAAGGACAACAATAAGAGGAAACGAGAAGAAGCTCACATTACTCAAGAAGTGAAAGAAGAAGATAAGAAGCAGAAGAAGGAGGACCCTACATATCTTTACTATGATTAAAATCAACTTCTTCACAAAATTATTCTTTAAAAGTTTTGGGTATCATAGGAACATGTATCAGTAGGATAGAATGCATGGTTTATGAAAATAACATCTTCAAGAATATAGGAGCATTATGTAGAGATAGCTCAAATAAAGATATTCATGTAGGAAGGATGTAGCCATTGAATGACCTCATCAATTCAGAAAGGAATGATCGCGAAGAATCATCTTAGAAGGCCACTATCATCAATAAGAAGGAACATTTGCAGAATAAGGACTATAAGGATCCTCTATGGAATCTTCAATAGAAGATTCATGGTTTCAAAAAAGGAAAATGTCTTGATGGGAATCCCACTTATGGCAATTCAAGAAAGGATGATAAGTAGGAAGAGAAAGATGTAGCAAAGAAAAGAAGATCGAGATGATATCAATCAAGGAAGTTCTCAATGGAAGCTAAAATTATCGAGGAAAGAACTAAGATGAGGTATGTATGCATCTATTTTTTTAGTTTAAAATTGATGTCATCATATGTGTTAATCAGCATGGCGAATGGCTTTAAAAGCATGGTAGAAAATAGGGAATATCTCTTTCATTAAGAATATGCTCGAAGACATGATTCACGCATTGATAATGGTCAATGTGAGAAATGTCCTCATAAGAAGTATGAGATGGTTGACTAACCAACCTACAAAGAAGAATATGGGAAAAGAGATCTGGGATAAAAAGGACACCATGGACACTAGGAATCAACATCCGACAGATTTTTTTAAGGCATATCATAGGAGAAGGCATGATAATTCTGATTAAGGAAGAAAAGGATCAAAGGACCCTTGACACCTCGAAAGGCCTTGGAGATGTGAAAATGTAGGATGTTGATGATTCAAGCCAACAAGATGTCATGATGGAAAGCCATCTCATAAGGTACTATTTGATTTATGTTATTTTTGAATTCTTGAGTAATATCTTGATGGAGTCATGTAAGGCTACTAGAACAAGAGTTATAAGTGTAAGTACAACTAGCATTCATGTGGTGGATGGAAATATTTGAAAGAAGCATGAAGAAAAAGAAGTAGCCATATGATGAAGGTTCCACATATGTATCAAGAAGATCACTTTCCATGAAGAAATGAAAGACATGACAAACTAAGAAAGTGATTGATGGTTGATGCCCTACAAGGAAGAAACTTGACTGATTTTCATGACATCAAGGAAGGAAATTGATCAAGCAACTGGAGGATCCACAAAGAAGAAGTTGTTGATGAAAAGGAGAGTCCTTAGTTAAGAGGGAGCTCTGAAAAGTGCCTAATTAAGAGGGAGCTTGGGCAAGTTCTTGGTCAGAGGGAACTTGGGTACATTCCTTTACAGGAATGGGCATATCTTCCCTAGTTGAGAGGGAGAAATAGACACAACATTATTTTCTTCACTTGGGAAGAAATAATGGAGGATTGGGTAATCATCTGGCATCCGAGGATGTGTAGGGAATCCAAGACAAGAGTAGGCAAGAGGGCTAATATTCTTTAAGGGTTGGGAACCTATGATGAGAATAGTCATAGAAGGTTATACTCAGTGAACACCTGGGTGGGTATGTACCTTGAGAGACAAAGATGAAGGTGTCTATAAGCATTGGTCTTGCCAACATTATGCTCTGATCTATTGAGAGATATAGATGTTAGTCAATGCCTTGTTGTGAAAACAATGTCGGTTACTATGATGCTATAACATATGGATTGGAAATCTAATTTCTCTTACGTAAATTCTTTAGATTGAAAATGGCCAAACACCTTGTAATGAATTATGAATACCTCCATAGTTAAGAGGGAGTGTTGAGGAAAGTGAAACTAGGTTCGGTCTTCATAAATGTAATTTTGATATTTGTACTTGTAAAATAAAAGAAAAATTATTTTTGTAAAATAGAAAAATGAGTTTCTTGCTCATTGAATAGGTCTAGCACATGTCAAAGTTCTATAGGAAAGTCAAAGAGTCAACATAAATGTTGAATACACTTAAGGGCATGTTACACCATGTATATTTACGTATTAGAGTCCAAGAAAGACCTCCAAGCAAGGTCACAAGCCTCCTACACATGTCGGCCTCATAAAAGGACTAATTCACATCTCCAAAGTCAAGTCAGCCTAAAGTCATCAAGTCAGCTCAAAAGAGGGACAAACCACTATATATAGGGTCACTCATCCTCACCAAAAGGAAGAAAACATCACCTCTAAAATTAGCGAGGAAGAAGGAAGAAAAAAGGGTATGGAAAACTACGAAGAAGGTGTCTCTCTTGCAACAAAGGAGGAGGGATATAAGACTGAGTTCAAAAGGTGTATTTTTGGCCTATTTACAGTCACACGTGCGAAGAGAAGAAGGCTCAACCTGCTGTCATAACTAACCTCCTAGTGCAGTCATGCAAAGAGGCTTGGTTGGGATAGAAAAAGGGTACCAATTAGGCCTCTCACTCAAGCGAAGGTAAGAGATACTCAAGCTAAGGTAGGAGGGCATTCAAGGCTGCTATTCTTGAATATATCATCCACATGTGTGAAGAAAAAGGAATACTACTGTTGTTCCTGATCTGCAATCACATTGAAGAAAAGAGAGCTTGGTTAGGGTAGTAATAGGTCATATCCTTGTTTAAGAAAGGCTCTATATCAAGCATAGTAAGAAAATAAGAAAGGTCCTTCTAGGGCATATAGTGTAGGTTTGTTACAGTAACACTATCTGTTGCTAGAAGGAGGACAAAGAGCTAAGGAAGTGATCAAAGGAAGGCTTCAATTGTGCTTGGAGGATGTTCTTGTCAAGGGTCTATGGTTTGGCATTTGTCAACTAAATCTTGAATAAGAGAAATTTGAAAATGGTTTTCCTCTCTAGGATAGAAAGGTTTTTCCATGGCATGGAGCCAACATATTGTGTTCTTGTCTCTTGCATTTTGGTAACTATTTGATGAAGTAAGAAAAACACACATTGGTAATAATAAGAGAAGATTGTGGTAACAAGAAAAGTCAAATTACTTCACAAATTGTTATCATTGAATAAAAGAATCTCATTATAAATTAGATGCCCTATATTCTTCAACAAGATTGTTGTATCTTGCAGCTTCGAGACTAGACATCATGCAAGTAATGGCTCTTCTAACCACATTTCAAGCCCACCCTCATGAAAGTCATGTTATCACTGGCAAAAAGGATTTTTAAATATTTTCAAGGAACAATAAATTATGGACTGTGGTATGATAAAAGAAAATAGTTTAAGTTGAAGGCCTATATCGATGTTGATTGGCCATGCAATATTGATGACAGGAAGAGAACCTCTGGTGAAACGTTATTTTTGGGAAACTTCTTAGTGTCCGGGGTCAGCAAGAAACACAACTCCATTTCTTTATCAACTACTAAAGAAGAGTATATTGTAGCTGCCACTTCTTGCTCACAAATTCTATGGATGAAGCGGACCTTGAAGGACATTAAGGTATATTTGAATGATCCCATTCCAATCATGTGTGATAATACTAGTTCCATAAGTATCTCAATAAGAATCCTATCATGCACTCAAATATCAAGCACATCCCTCTCAAGTTCCATTTCTTAATAGAACAGGTTGCAACTAATGTTGTTCGACTTGAATATGTGGACATTAAAGGCCAATTTGCAGACATCTTCACTAAGACACTTGCAAGGGAACCCTTTAAGTATCTCAGGTAGCAGATGGGGGTTGTGACTCCTCCTCCCAAACGACTGAATCATAATGTGTGTTGGCAGCTACTTAGCATGTGGGATCAGTTGAAGAATAGGTTGCAATGGTTCAGGGGGAGTTTTCAAGAGCACCCTTTTCCATTGATGTCAAATGGGGAGAAGATTACTAGTGCTCAGGAGAAGAAAAATGATGAAAAATACCATTCCTGGTTTTAGGGGGAGCTTATGTTGTTGCCATCAATGCCAAAGCGGGAGATTTTTTACAATTGGCATTGTCTGAATGGTTGGCAGCACTTGGTATGTTGGCATTGATGTCAACCAGACTAGCATTGAGGTCATAGATAGTAGATGTTAGCATTAATGAGCATGTTTTTTAGGGGGAGTCCCATGGTTGTTGTAGTGGTATGTTGAGAATCATCATAGTAGAAGGCTTAGTGGAGAAGCCATAACAAAATGATCAGGATGGTTGAAAGTCCCAAAGTTTTGAGGAGATTATGTCTCAAGAAATTAGCTTAGTTTCTCCTGAAAGTGGCATGGTTAGATAGTGATTTGGAAGATATTTCCAATGGTATGCTAAAGTCTGGAAAAGGCCTTCTGTATCAGGAGTTACAGGTAGTTGAAGTTTGCAGATAGAAAAGCTCATTCCTTAGGACTTAGGCAGTTTTTGAACGAAGGTCAGGCCTAGTTGGAGATCAAGGCCATGTAACAGAGTTGGCAGGAGAACATACTAACCCTCCGACCACCGACCTATGTGGGACAATTTGTAAGTCATAAGTTGGGCCTAGTTGGAGGTTGGTGCCACATAGAAGAGTTGGCAGGAGAACACCCCAACTCCCGACCCCCGACCTAAGTGGGATCTGATACAGGCAATGTGACAGATGACGTCAGCGTGATGTGACAGTACAAAGGAGACGTGGAAGGCAGACTCAACATTCTTGGGTAGCATAATGGGCCAAATCTAGGTAACATGTGTCACCATACAGAAAGTTCCATGTGGCATAGATGATCTCAGCATGACATAAGATAATGATGTGGCATAACCTCAGAGTTTGTGCCAAGGGGTTGTTTTGTGAAGTTTTTCCTGTATATTTCATCGTCGACATTGAATTAATAAAATAGGCCCAAAGCAGCAGGAAAGGCCTTTAGTCATAGTAATAGACAAGTCGAGGTTGAGACAAATGCAAGTGCATAAATGAATAGAGTGGGCCAACTCCTGACCTGCATTGGAAGGTGTGCCCAGGTCATGGTTATTCATTGTTTTTGTGTGTTATACACCTGGAAGCCTTTGTGCTAAATGTAATGTATGGTAAGGATATTGCATAGGGTCATATGACCCAAGGCTCGGATAGCATACTAATAGAATCAAGGCCTCCTAAGAAAAATGTACAACCAAAATAAACTTTATAAGAACCAATAGGATTCAAGATGATGATGTCAACCATGGGGGATGATTCACAATTTTTGGAGTAAAAGAGTAAAAAGATTAAAAAATAATAAAACTAATTTTTCAACTCGTATTTTCAACTTATATCCCTAAGGTTTTACTCACATTTCGAGTAGCAGTACTTCTTGGATGAAAAATTTAATTCTTCATCCAAGGTGTACACATGTTGCATACTTTTGATGGACCTTGCTACACGAAAAATGAGAAATACATGAAAAACATTATTGCAATCACATTTGTAATGTATTTCTCATTTTTCACGTAGTAGCGTCCATAGAAAGTATGCAAAATTGATACTCCTTGGATGAGGAATCAAATTCTGCATCCAATAAGTGTTGTCACTCGAAATTTGAGTAAAACCATAGGGAGATGAGCTGAAAATATGAGTTGAAAAAATAGTTTTTTCTTTTTTCCCTCTAAAATTTGATGATGTAATATAATATTATTTTATTATTTCCACTATTATTTAATAATTTCCTTAGGAGGTGCATTTTAGACCTCAAAATTCCCTTAATGGATTGAGCCTTGCGGAAGAACCACAAATGAGTGAACTAAGCCTACCTGCAAAATTGAATATGGTTGTAGAGTGCAAATTACTTGAAGGAAAAACAATAAATAATGTCATGTTGTAGCACACTACCATGTACAGAGACTACAAACACAACATTGGCCACAATGCATCTGAGGAACAAAATGGTTGAGAGAAGTTGAGAAATTTGGGGGATGCATAACTGATGAGTGTCATAGAGAGGAGTGTTGTAGGTGTGTGAATGAGCAAGTGTCATTGAGTGAAGGTGTGCCATAGGGTTGAGAACTGATATGGTTGAGCCACATACAGCACAATTTGAAGTAGAACTAGGGAGTTGAAGGAAGGGAACTGATACTGAAGTAGACCATATTTTTTTTTCTATGTATATGAATTCGCCTCTATTTTCAGTTTGAGAATTGTATGAAAAGTAGAATAGAGGCTAGAGCAGGTAGTGGCCTGCATTCTTAAGAGGTTGGTGCCTCTTGGAATTTAGTGGCTTACTATATTAAGGGGTTGGGTGCCTCCTATGAGTGGGTGCTCACAAACAAATTGATCTAATTAAGCAGGTGCTTAATTTAAATCATAACAACAAACATATTGGTGGTTTTATCCCTTTGGGTTTTCACGTAAAAAATACCTTCATCAATATGTGTATGTTGCTCATGTGAATGCCTTATCTTGTTTTTCATTTGTATTGTGTATGAAATATCTCACAAGTAATTGACCGTAGTGAAAAGAATCAAAGACTTGCTCTTAAAGTTTTAAGAACCTCACTATTATTGATTCCCCCCCCCCCCCAATAATTCCTTATTCCAATAGGGTTTCCATTGTCACCTTATGAATATTTCTCCTACTCTTTAGTGGATTTAAGCCACAAGGAAGTATTCCCTAAATCACCAAGAAATATGCTCTAATGTTTTGGATCAAGGCTATGAATAAAAGGTATATTGCTTGATAGAATATCAATAAGGCTGAAGGTGGCCTAGATGTTCTATTCTAGGGTTCAAATACTCTATGTTTAAACCAAGAAATAGATTTCTATAAGTTATGGCTCAAAAAATATGTAGATATGAGGCATTTAAAGTCATATAGTAGCCCAAGAAAAGAATTTAGAATGGTATTCAACAAATAAAGGGTCAAGATCTTCCAATAGAGACTAGGCCCTTAGACTAGGGAAATTAATTCTATGGATGTTAGGTATGTATAAACAACAAAAAGAGAGTAATGTTAGCCCTATTTTGGAGGCATATACCATACACTATGCTATATTTTTCCATTAAACAATTTATATATGCAATTCCTAAATTATGAGTCACAAACATCCACTCAAAATTCACTTTTATACATAAATTTTCCCTAGAAACCCTAGCAGGTGCCGTAGCCATCTAGGAGAGAGAAAAAGGAGTTAAATTTTGATTAAATTTATGGTTATCAACACACCTAACGATTATTGTCTTATCCTACTAGGTTTTAATAGATTCTTTAAGATAAAAGTTCAAGGGGAGGACCTTCGTTTATTAGGGGATGTCTAAGGCATCCACTTTTAAAACCCTAGCTACTATTATTGTGAAGAAAGAAATTAAGTATAGGGTATGCACATTAAGAGTTTCCCTATAGGCCTCAGAGAGATCAATTTTACATGTAATGATGAAGTGATATTTTAGAAATAATTAAAATAATTGTCATTTCATAATAGAAACCCTCCTTTAAACAGTCAACATGAAAAATATCAAAGATAAGACAATAAAATTACAAAATTATCTACAAAAGGAAGCTCTTTCAATCTGAAAAAAAGGTCTCCATGCAAAAATAATGCACAAGAAAGCCACATCAATAAAGTTCACATCTTGTCCACATTAGCAATAAAAAGCTGGCTTGCACACTTTTAGAGAGGAAAAGATAGAATGTGTGATGATGAACAAATCAAATGAGGGGATTCTCAATTTATATGACACCTATCCCTCTCATTTCTATAATAATACAACTAAAGAACACCTATTGACAAGTTTACTTTAAGTTTTTCACAATATAGAGGTTACAAGCCAACCTCGTAGCTCTAAAACATAACAAATATGCCAAAACTGCCCCACACATATGTGAGAAGAACCCCCTAATGCATGGCATCATCCTCCAAATGAGCTCTAAATTCCACAAATAAGTGTCATGCATGCAAATGAGTACTCCATACTCTAAGATGTAGCTACTAAATCATAGGCATGCCTCCAAAGTGCCTCTATTCCAATAAGTCATACACATAGTGCCCAACGTCAACCTCCAAAAGGAAAGAGGGGTATCATGGAATTCTCACTCAAGTGTTGGGGATTAAAAGTGATTTCCAAGGCCTCCCTTACCATCATAAGAATGACCATCATCATCCATGTTGTGGAACAAATGATTCCCATCAAACAGTGTCAAGGCTAGCTTGTGGGCATCTTGGGTTCACTAGGCACATTATCGATATCTCCAACACCAAAATTCATGGGCTTAGTATTTTAGCATCTATGGGTACCTCGGAGAGTCAAACATCATATGGAATCATCATGTAGCCCAACGCTCTACTTTGGATGGGAAAATTGCTTTAACAAGTTCATACTCTCTCTTTGGAATGGATAAAATGACCTTAAAAATATTTTTGAGAAAGTGGGGCAATTATCTCAAGAGGCATCTATTGATGTGATGAAACCACCTGAAAGTATCCTCTCAAGATCAACTATCACTAATAACCATATATGCATCAGAATGGACCATACTTAATGTTGAGGGAACAATAATACTTCATAGAAAGCTCACCTTTAGATATCTAACGAGATTGAATCCCATAAGCAAGTTACTTCCTTTTGTTAGAGATGGTTAAATGGATAACCCTACTAGGTAATTCCAACCCCTAAGGAGAAGTAACAAGACCCAAGTTAACTGATCAATCCATACGTGTGTTTGAAATGGTGGCAACAAAGTGCGCATGACTTCAAGGCAGGGTACCATATCCAAGTGACCAGCTAATGATGCTCCAACATCCTAAGTGTATATATGTAAGGAGGGAACAATCGTGGAGTAATAAGTTATCCCTTTCCTCGGCTTTCTTTTTCCACCACTTTGGTGCACCTTCTACTTCATTATGATTTTATTTGATTTGGGGGCATGGCGTAAGAGCCCAAGCTTACATTTTTTAGATTTAGCATTTAATATCCCTTAATGATGAGTAATTTTATCGCTCATTATAGTTGGGACAATACAAGATTTCCTTTTATATATGGAGCTCTCAAATGCTCAAGGAAATAGGTGATGGCTAATGAGGGGTGTAGAGCTCATGCTATGATTTTTTTCCCACGCCCTAATCAAAATGTGTTAGCTATATATTTAATTTTAATTATTCTTTCATTGTGGATTTCTTATGATTATAAATTTCTTTTAGCTACACTAATGTCCATGGAAACGTTTTCCAACCCAAACCCAAGGATGAGGATGAAAAGTTTCCAATCCCCATGACCAATGACCACCAACCCAAATAATGGAGATGGAAAAATGGGAAAGGTGAAAATTGGTATGGAATAGCATGGAGAAAACTACTTCAATTAGAGCCTCCATAGTATTTTCCTTCATAAAACCCTAAGGCTTCAAAAGAAGTCCCATTGGACTAGAGTCAATGATTAACCTCCTAGGCAAAGTGAGGGAACACAAATAAAATAAATATTGGTCACTCACCCAGATCACCCCTTAATCCATAATAGTTTTCTCGAAAAATTAAGTGAAAGAACATGATTACAAAATGGTTGAAGTACCTATTGATGGACGACCCACCTTCCTTCAAGAATGAATTCCAAATGGGAGAGAGAAATGTGACTGGAGTGAAAATATTGGCATCATGTCATGTGCGCATCATATAAGGATGCTAGTTGTTCAAGGAGGAAATTTTTTTCTCCTATGGGTTACCCATGTTTTGGTGGGGTAACAATACCAATTGTTAAACTCATTCTGGGGGGGGGGGGGTGAATTTATATAAGGTCCTTTTTTAATTTTAAATGAGTATTTATCAATCATTCATTAACATCAAAACATTAAATGCGTGTAAAATCTAATCATAACACATAAAATTTAACAGAAAAATCTCATAATGAAATCATAAAAAATTATCTTTATAAATCCCTATAGGCACCAACCTATTATTACAAATATGGTAGGAACTAACCTAATGGGAAACCATTCTTATTATCTAACCACCAACTCAACAAGATATTGAGTAAGCCCCAACCTATTGGAGACATCAATCTCCTTGGCTAAGCACCAACTTAGCAAGACATGTATAGGCACCAACCTGAGGTATTCATATACAGAGTACTCTTGAGTTCACCTACATATTTCATACTTCATGCATTTCACGAAATTATAATATCCTTAATTTTCATGCTTCAGTGCCTCTCCTTACTTCATACCCTAGACATAGCTTCGAACCCTAGTCATGTTTAACGTTCATGCCCTAGAGAACATCATAGTATCATTCCCCATAATATAATCCCAAACTAGTGCACTTCACATTATCACAACCCCAAAACAACATGCTTCACAACATCATTGACCATTTTTTCCTTCATAGTGCACTCTTAACACTCCAAGAGAACTCAGACTCCTCTTGCATGCCATTAAACATCAATAATACTCTTCATCTCCTTTTACACACCTAAAATATACTTTGTGAACATGTAATTAATATTATTACTTTGATATACTTCAAATGTGCTCATCTATACTTTATTTATAGTTTTTCTCTCTATACTTATGGCTTTGACTTGTAAAAATTGGTTGAGCCAGCCTATACTTTCTAACTAGGCCAACTTGACAAAATATTTCATATCTCCTCATTCCTATGGAGTTAGATGGAGTGCCATATACCATTAGAAAGGTCTTGGAATGATATTTTCAACCATATATCCTATTATCCAATTTGAGCTAAATATTTAGAGTAAAAGGACCTTCAAAAATGGGGCATCCAAACTAGGCATCAAAAGTTCAAATTCATTGTTTCCAACAGACTCCATCTTGCAATCTTTTATCTTCGACATCTATAGTCTCTTCCTATCTTTGACACTAATGGAAACAATATTTCCAACACTTAGATCCACTCTAAGCTAGTTGGATTTGCTGATATGTATTTTGTAGGATTGTTCTTGAAGAAAGGAAGTTTATATACTTGTTTCTCTAATCTATCTTGTCCTTTCTCTTATTATCTCACTAAGACTTCTAAAAAATATGGTTTGACTTTCTTCTTGTCACATAAGCATTTGGCCTCCTTAATTGTCTCTTCAAGAGCCTTAAGTTCATCAGGAATTTTATCTGTGTATAATGTAGGCAATGCACTTAAGAATCTTTATATATACGTAGTCTTATATTTGATATAATTAACTTACTTCAGCAACTCAAAAAACTTTTTCTCGTATTCTTCCACGGTAATATTTTCCATTTTAAGTTCAAGAAATTTATACGTCTTCTTGTCATAGTGCTCATAAAGATATTGTTGTTCGAAGTACTTCTTGAATTTGTTCAAGAACTCTCATCAATGTACTTGCTTCAATGGATCCCACCAAATAAGGTTTTTACCATGTGAGTTGTATATAGATTGTATATGGTGATTCTAATGTTTAGATTAAATGAATAATTATGTTGTGAAAGTAATTTCTTATTTCCAAAAACCAAGCTTCAAGATCCTCTCCCATATTGTTTAAACCATCAATAGTTGGTGGCTTAATCTTCCTAAGCGCTCCTTGTAAATGGTTTTGCTCATACCTTCTCCTTTGATGTTTAAACAGGGACACTAGTGAGCTACTCTATGATTCTTCAGATGCATATGGATTTCTCACTAAATGTATTGGTGATTAATGATGTCTTTGAGTTCTCGTAGTGCTACTTTAGTGATTGGTTCTTCCATGGTTTCCACTTCGTGAATGGACTATGTCTCCTTCCTTATATCTTGAATATGATTTATTCTTCATTCACTTTTGTAAAATTGACATAAGGTTTATAGTAACTAAATGTTTGGCTAATTTTTCCTCTGTTGAGCTTTCAACATCCTCTCGCTACCATTTCTATAGCTTTGCACCTCCATTTTCAAGCTCCTGATAGTTTCTACTAGTTATAATGACCCCATTCTCTTGTTATGCCTATTATGCTCTATCTCTTCTACGCTAAAATTTAGGCCTCTAACTATTTTTTCTTGAAAGTGACGTTCTTGTCCTTATTCCATGTCTCCTCTTTAATCCTATTTTTCACTTGTCTTTGTAGCACTGAATCCACTTAGATACATATCAATTCTAGGTCTATAGCATTTTCTTTCAAATGCTAATAAATATACACTTTATTGATAAATTTATCAAATTGAGGTTGCTACACTCTTTCTTCTAAAGTTTTAAATAATTCTAAAACACTTTCTGAAATTCAAGCCATTGCATTTATTCCCTTAATTAGTTTTTTAATTACTACACCCACACCTAATATTTGGACATCTAAGCAAAAAATTATGGCTTTTTGAATTTGTTTTTCTTTGCTCGACTCAATGGACATGCAACCACCATGAAATTCATGGACATGATTTCTATAATTTGATCCCAAATCGAATTATTTTGCTTTTATAACGAAATTTCACCCAATTCTCTACCAATTCAACACCACTACAAACAATTTAATTCTCGTCCTGCTCTCAAAGTGGCCATTTTGGGCAATTTTCTAACATGTCCAATTTCTTACATATAATTGAACTATATATATTTATAAATATCCTCAACAACCACTTCAATTAAAACTCCATTGTATATCAAAAGACACCACTCAAACATTTTAAAACTAGGAATTCTCAATTACGACTCTATACAATTTTTTTTGTTAAGAGCATTTTATCAAATAAGTAGCCTATAAACTTCGTTTTTACTCAATTTCCCTCGAGTTTCTCTACAATTCATGATTAAACCGATCATACCTTTTTAACCTATCCACATACTATAAACGTGTTCCAATTTGAGAATTACAACTGATTGCAAGTTTCCGCACATTTTCCCAAATTCTTCTCATGGATACTTTTGGTCAAAAACTGAAAATACTATCGCAATTTCTTATTGTACAAATTGGTTTTTGGCCCATACAATCATTATTTTGTAACCAATACCTTCAATACAATATTTTAAATATGTTGTTTTGATACCATATCTTCGATTTTCTTATTTTGATACCTTTTTTCACTACTTTACTATTAATTATTTAACATATTTATGCATTAGAATGCAAACTTCTACAATATAATCAAGTCAAGTCAGACAACTATGATGGCACTACAAATTTAAAATGAAAGCTTAAACTTGAAAATAAAACTAAACAAGCTAGAAAATGATATAATCCATGAAATGAACAACACTATTCCAACATAAACACAAGTAAGTCATGACCACTTATCTTTTTGGGAATTATCCATCAATTGGATGTATAAGAAGAATGTTCCACCCAATCATAAGGTCCTTGCTACAACAAATTTCTCTACAATAGAGGCCACCATTGCGCTGATGCTATGAGTCCACAAGGGTGAATTTATCTATGGTTGACTCGTTACACAACAGAGCTCCCATGCTCATAGCGAATTTTCTACCTACAAAGTCCCAATCCATAACCCTCTTTTCCTATCACCCTGCACAACCCAAAGAATTTGATTCCTTTTATGTTGTGTAGTCCCCCGAGTTATCTCACTTCCCTCTACGTATATATCACAAGTTGGATAGGAACTCTGATTACTGGGATTCCAAAAATTCTCAGTTGTAGTTTAAATGCTTCTCATTGACAACAATTAGTCTTACACAATATGAAATCATGCATATTTCATGGCAGCATCTTTGTAAAAATGAAATTACTGTAACCACATGGTAATTTCACTTAGTGGAAACTCTCCCAAATTTCTCTAACAAAATGGTAATTTGATATTTTCCCAAATCTCTCAATCAAATAGCAATTCAAATTCTCTAAGCAATTGAAAATTTGAATTCCCCATTGAATGATAATTCAAATATGGTAATTTGAATTACTCGATACTTTGAACTGTCCATGCATGCCCAAAAAGGCATCGTATAAATTGCATAGTAAAAAGGGGCCACACATCTTTATGAAATGCCCATATACTTCCTACTACAAAAAAAATGCACACCATAAAATGTAAAGTTCCAAGCACCAAGCACTAGCTTTGGGTAACACAATGTCACCCACTATCACCTTAATAGCTCTTCCTCTCTTTAGGTTGGCTCTTCTTCGACCCATGGGGGTATCCCTATGTGGAATTGTGAAGGATTTGGAATGGAGCTTTTAGGTTATGATTAAACAGTAAGCCTAAAAAGAACAAATATTTGTAGGAGAGGTGAATATATGAATGATTTGAGAACAATGAGGGCGATGGAAACCCCAAGACTAGAGCTTACAAAAAGTTGGGTGAAATATTACCAAGGAACATCACTCTAAAGGGGGTTGTCTTGTGAACAATTAAGGAGTGAAGGGCTACAAACAACATGCCACAATGAACCTTAATAGTGTTGGAAATATCTACATAAATAACTTTTGAAAAGCCCTATTGGTTATTAGTGAAACTCTTGAACATGTTGATGATGGTGCAATCTTACAAAGATATAATGATTACAATAAATATTGGTTTGATAGGTGAGGGATTAATATATGTATGAATTGTTGGTTTAGTGGGTCTTGACCCAGGTTCAGAGTTAGTTGTGCCAAACAAATCCCTACACTACTGGCCCTTTCGGAATCAATTCGCGGAGCGCAAACTAAAGTCTCACCCGAAGTAGTGTGGGGGGTGTTGGAACCAAGTTTTCGCACCCAGAGATCAACGCGATGTCATTTTATGCCTTAAATATGCCTTTGCACAGATTGATAAACCTTGTTGTCTTATCGATATAACTCCATTTAATCAACCTCTAGGCCTCCGCAAAGGTCTATGACCGTCTTTCGTGGACCTTGAACAGAGTAATTAGCTACTTACGCGCATCAAAGATTACTCTTAATCCAACAATTACTTAGATCGTCCTAAGTGTTCAATAATTTTAACATACAACAAGATAATATTCATGTAAATAGTCAACATCAATTGCGTTCATATAACAATATAAATCATGTAAAGTCGCACATCAATACATCATTATTTCATAAACCCATCACAACATAAAGTGCATTTATATAAACAAAAGTAAATAGATAAACACATGTATTTTTGCAACAATCTTTTTTATTAATATTTAATTCATCTTACAAACTCAAGACTTCCCTACACACTCAGCTACAGGGGTCCGCACACTCACCTGTAGACTCTACTCTAGGTCTCTGCGCACATAGCTGCAGAGCCTTTCTTCCTACTCTTCTTCGCTAACTCCTTAGACTTCTCCCATAGAAAACTTCATTACTTCCCTTAAACATCCTAAGACACACCTATTTATACAATCCCATGGTCCACATACCATGTGTAAATCCTCAAAAAGTCAACTCAACTTACATAAAGAATGGTAAAAACCTTTATGATTCTTTAACTAACTACACGCTCTACGACCACAATTTGCAGAGACTTTACATCTTTATACAATAAAACTTGGGCTTTTGCCCCAAAATTGACCCTAGGGGACCCCATTCCAACAAAGCCCCAACACAAATATCGTGACTCACCCTCGAGTCACTCGGCTGGTGTGGAGATCTTACTGCTAAGATCCCCTAGCCCTACCTATACAACTGCTACCTCATCCGTGCTCTGCATGGCTGCCTGGTTGATCAGTTCCACCAATTGCTCTGTGGTTGGTCCTGCACTGTCCTGCTTGATTTTTTGTTGCGTATTTTGCAAGTTCGCCAATTTTTCGTGAATATTGGCAAAGACGATTTAGGCCTCATCCAACCAGAGCCCCAATATGGCCTTATGAACGGTATATTTCTTCTGCGCTACTTCCACCTGTGTAAGCAGTTGCTTCACCTCCTGCAGCTTTGCAAGGCGTTGTGATGTAGCAATGGTGTGTGTGGTTTCCCTCACTTCATCATATTGTTGTTGGAACTCGCAAACTTCTGTATTTAAGACCTGCAGGGTGGGATCTTC
Organism: Pinus taeda; assembly: GCA_000404065.3. Taxonomy (NCBI): domain Eukaryota; kingdom Viridiplantae; phylum Streptophyta; class Pinopsida; order Pinales; family Pinaceae; genus Pinus; species Pinus taeda. The sequence goes on from APFE031475153.1 coordinate 111,374, forward strand.
TTGCAGGGCCGTGACTACCTCCATAGCTTGCTCAAACAACATGGTGCAGTCCACCACTGTGGCATCCAACAGGTTCGTTGTTCCCTTAACTCTGGCAGGGTTGAAGGCTGCGACTTGAGATCTAGTTCTGTTATCTTCAGGTTTAGCTCAAAATAGACTCTAGCCACCTCTGCCTTGGCGTCGTGCACACTCGTAGCAAGTTTTCTGATCTTTGCCTCCAACGATGTGTCCTCCGGGATATGCAGTTCTGGCATCGTTCTACATGCTTTTGCCACTACAACTTCTAGTTGAGCGCTCTGCATCTGTATTGTTTCCTTTTCCTTTAATGTCTCTGTCTTTTCAGTGAACATATGCTCATTTTTCACTCTATATTTGCTTATGAGGCTTAGTGTGCACTGCTCCTAGGATCTGAACTATGCTATCACACCTGCCTATAGCGTGTGAAGGTACTCATTGGGGAGCACGGCCAGTATGAGGCTTTTGTTCTTCAGAGAACTCACGATGACCTTGTCATTGGCTGCCTTTGCGCTCAAGGATCCATCTGGCAGCGTGATTGCCCGGAGATCTAGTGATCGAACCATCTCTACTGCTTGAGTGGTCCTCGGTGCCAAACTCGTCGGTACAATGTTGATCTTCCCTGCGCCTACCTAGATCCTACTTGTCTGAATCTATAGCTCATGAAAATCCTTCTGAATAGTACATAGCACCTGCTGGTGCTGCTGTTCAAACTACTGGAACAGTTCTACGGTGGTATCATGCACCTTGTCGCCTATTTCATCCATGTCGTCATTTGTTAGAGTGACCAGATCTAGCAACGACTTTGTCACTTTTGATTTCTTCCGCAGCCCTTCCTTTCCTTCTTCCCTGTACCTTTTGATTCGGGAGTGCTCTGCTCATCCTGACCACCTCTGCCCTACTCTGACTGCTCTCCTCCTCTATTTAGGGCAAAGGAGACTTACCACTATGCTCGTAGTTGCACTCTTCCTGTTCGGCCTGCTGCTTTGCGGTGCACTCTGCTTCCACCCAGGCCTTCTCCTTGGCCTCTTTTCTCCACTTCTTAGCCAATTGTTGAACCTTCTACTTTGTTGCTTCCTTCTTCTTCTTTTCTATGGATTTGCTAGTGCCCACAACCAAATCTGACAGAGTGTGCCAATCTATTTCCCAGCGCTTGATGACCTCCTCAATAGCATCATCTATAGCGAGACAGGGTAGGTCAAACCATTTTTGTTGCGGATCCTTTTGCACCCAGATGTATACGCGGTGGAAGTCAGCTTTAAACTCCGCATATGTTATACAACAAAATGACCCCCTCATCAACTAAGAGGGGAAAGACATGATAGTTGAAGCAAAGACCAAGATCACAAGCCTTGTTTCCACAGTAGTGCTGGCTATACATTGACAACATGCTTTATAAAGCTTCTCTATAAGCCTAAGGGAGCATTAGTGACCCTACTAACTCTACTTGTTAGTTTAGGGACACTGTTGGTGGATCCTAATGAGCATCTATAGGTCAAAGGAGCAAATTGACTCATAAATATCTCTATATTTCCTTCTAAATCTACTCAAAAAAGCAAGGAAACATCTAAAGTTCGACCTATTTTTGGGATTTCTAATCGTATTGAAGGAGGAAAATGGGAAAGAGCTCAAAATCATGGCAACGTCATTTCTTTTACCTTAAGAGACTCATGGAGGAACTTGGCAACCATAACTCGATTGCTACATAAGCAAAGTTAGAGCTATGGTGATAGAGGTCAGATCATTGAAATGATAGCTTACTTGATTGTCGAGCATAGTTTCAAATCTAAGTATAAGAAGTTGGTAAGAAGGGAGAGAGAGAGAGGAGCTAGAGGAGTAAGGAAGGCTGATGCAACAGATGGTTGTAATCACTTTTCTAACATTAATATAGAAATGCAGTTGTACTGTCTACTCCATGATGTTGATACTATCATTCATTTAGTTGTTTGTCCAATACCTTTTAGCATGAGTAGCTTAGTTATGTGTAACTAGATGTCTTTTATATATTCATGTATTAGTTATCAAGGTTGTATGTTGTGATTATGCTTGTCTCTTCTATGTGCAGGACTTGATCTAAAGTTGGCTCAGGGGACTTCCACCTAGCTGCATTGTGCTCTCCAGCAAATCTACGCAAAGGCTTGAGGTAATGAATCTGTCTTACGTTAATAGTTAGTTATTGTTTATGGACATGCATGTAAACTTTGTAACAGCTGCAAATAATCTTACAGTCTGCCAAGGGTCCCGGGAAGACCCTTGAGGGTATCTCCATTCTCCATACACTGTGCATTTTATCCTATAGCAGCGTACTCTAAAAGCTGCTCAAACACGATTGGCGACAACTGTGGCTTCTAGTTGATGTCCATGTGAATTCTCGCTTCCATCAGCACCTAGAAGACTTTGGTCTCTGTGACGCACACAATGTCCTTTGTTGCCCAGAGGGATGCAAATTGTGTAGCCTCCGACAAATATTTCTCTACGGGAGGAAATTGATTGTTCTCTGGCAGATGCCAAGCAACAAGCACAATGGAGAGAAACAACCACAAATATTGGAATGTTTTACTCTCATCCTGTGCCTCTCGACAGTTCGCAAGGAAATCACTACAAAGGTAGTGTGACCAATTGAATTGCATGCCTTCCATGCACTGTGCAGCTAAAGAAATCACTGGCACTGAAACCTCATCTGTGTGACATTTCCTTATGACTTTGCCCGCAAGGATCTGCGTGGAAATATTTACCGTGGGATCGATGATTGAGGTAATAGATAACCCACACAATTTTTTCACGAGGTTGAACTTGTCTCTCATTTTCTCTACGAGGTCGTGCATGCTCATCTTTCCGCCAAACCCCTTGGTCGGATTCAACCTTAAGTGCGGCAACAATGTGATTTGATGGATCATCATATCAGTAATAGGGATCGACGCACTCAACCACAAGCATCTGTTATGTACCAAGGTCAACAACTGCTTGATAACAATAAGGTTGAGGTTGGAGCGGTGGTAGTGGGGTACCCACAACAGGTTCAGCAACCCCGATTGATTCACTCCACGAATCCACTCCATAGGCTCCAGTGTGGTGATACCTGATTCTTTGTAAATGACCCTCTTCATATAGTTCTTTGCTACCAAGAGGGGGAACCTCTCGTCGTCTGCCAGATCCTAGTCTTCCAGCTTGAGATGGGGAATCTGCGCCAAGCGTGGACCTTCAAAAGTGATGTTCTCCAATAACAGGAATGTATTGAGGAGGAATTTTCCTGCATCTCAGTCCTTAGGGACCTTCACTTTTCCCTTGCGTGGAGGGATATAATCCGACAACTTGGATATAGGATCCATCTCGTCGGTGTCTATGTCCTCTGTGCCCTCTTTGGCCTCTCAATCCACAACTTTCCCCTTATCATTCGTGGACGGTTTGTCTTTCTTCTGGGCCTGTGTAGCAACATGCTTTCTCAGTGACTCGTGCACCAGCATGGGCTTCTTCTGCTTTTCCTTCTTAGGTTTGGGCACTTCTCTCACTGGTGTGTGTTTCTGCCTAGGCAACCTAAGGATTCATAAAAAATCAACAGCTCAACACAGAAATTCTAAGGATGCAAAGTGTTTTTCGTTGGACGACCACACATAATTTATAAGTGAATTCAAATTCAAATTCAATCGTTGCCCCCAAAATCCATCCATAAATGTTGAATTGGTGGCAGATTTCCAAAGATTTCACTCTTAAATTCAACCTTAAATGCCCCCCACCTCCCCCCCTCCTCTAAAACCGTCCCTCACTGTCAAATCATGAACAGTGACTATAATAGCACTTTATGGGTGTGCTGCATAGTCTCTCCCCCTATAGCGCAACTCCCTTCGCGCTTCTTCTAGTACTGTGACAACATCCTATTTCGCGCAGCCCCCCTGTTGCGTAGCTCTACAACCCGAGCAGTGTAGTTTATAGTCCCACGCCTCCTTGCAGCTGCCTGGAGCGCTAAGACTGTGATACCATCATGTAGTCATTGGGTTGAATCCCCAATGTTTGGCTTCAATCCGCTTCCATTTACCCTTCCCAAAAATGGATCTCCATTCAACTTCGCAAGTTGAATTGTTCCACCATCTGTAATCTCTTTGATAACATATGGCCCCAGCCAGTGTATTTGAAATTTTCTTGGAAACTTATCAAAATTACTGTCATATAATAAAACCAAATCATTTACCTTGAGGGTGCGCAGTTTGATGTGCCAATCGTACCAAGCTTTTTCACGTTCCTTCTGAACTTGTTGATGGAATCCAGCCAAAAATTTATCTTCCTCGAGCTCCATTAGCTACGAGATCCTTTCTTCTAAGGTTTTGCGGTTTTCCATTCCTGTGAAAGTCGTGATGCATAGACTAGGCACGATATACTCCATAGGCATGACAGTTTCTATGCCATAGACTAACCTTAAAGGTGTCTGACCAGTGAGCTTCTTACAAGTAGTTCTGTACCCATAACACTACTGGTATGTGCATGTTGATGGGCCTCTAAATTATACATAAATTAAGGTCCATGCCTCTAATTTAAAACATAAATTAAGGCCTATGACCATCCTTTAGCACATTAAACCTCTATTTTTGCATTAGATAATTTTTAACTTTAATATATTTATTAGGAAGGTTTATGAATAACTGAATATTTGTGCCTAATATTATTTATTTTTGTAGAATATTATGAGAATATTGGGCAGATTATGAAGAATTGGAGGATGAGATAATTTAGGGACTTGTTCCCTACTACTGGAGGATCAATAATAAATAATAAGTCACAAGATATTATGGAATTAGGGCACAAATTGTGGAACTCCAATAATTGAGAAAATCTAGGAATGTGTTCCACTAATCAAGGGAGCAGATCCACCAATCAAGGGTTTTTGGTGGAGAAAGTTTCCTCCATCCATGGGGAATGATTCTTAATCATTTTGTATAAGTACCAAGTCGAATTTTCCTCTAGGGAATGATTGAGAAAATATAAGAATGTGTTCCCTGCCAATTAATACAAATTCCTAGTATTAGGGACTAGATCCACTAATCAAGGGATTTTGGTGGGGAAAGCTTCCTCCATTCATGGGGAATGATTCCTAATCATTTTGTATAAGTACCAAGTCGAATTTTCCTCTAGAGGGGAGATTTTCATTAGTGTTATTTTGGAGAGAGCTTGTATTCTTGTAGCTCAATTGTATTTTCTTCCAGGGCTGTAATTCTATTGATGAAAATAATGAAGATTGGTGTCATGTTTAGCTTATAAATCTTGTTCTCCTCCATAGGTATCTGAGTTTCCTTGGGACTGGCCATCCCAGGAGCCTCAGAGTCCTTTTGTATCATTTTCTTTCCTTCTTTTCATTGCTTATTCACATGCATCTCTAGTTTTTATTCCTTTCTATTTTTGCATTTAGGATTAATAATTTCTTGTTGTAGGATTGAGTTAAATGGTTGATGTAAGTCCTTTTGTAGGATCACAAGAATTATTTCATCATTGAAAAATATTTTGAAGTTCATAATAATCATTGAGTTTCTTGGATTAGCCTTTTCATTCCCAAATCTAGATTGATGGACCTCTTTTTTAGCAAAGAACAGTAAATTTCTGCTATTTTTTAGAGCATGCTAACGAGCTTTAATAGAATTGATTCCATTTGAGTTATATCACAGAAACATTCTAGTTCATAACAAAAATTACCCCATTGAATTTTCATTTGATTTGGTTAGGCATTTCTTAGATTTACTAGGTCACTAGTTCTCAAATTTCTAGATTTTCGACTAGTAATGTCCATCTTCCAACTTTGGTTTTGATTTCTGAGTGATCTTAGGAATTTTCCCACTCCATTCCACCCATCACACACCTTCCCTAAGCCTCCAATCACCTCCAATACCTCACATTTTTCTCTTTGTTGTATCCTATAGGTTTCCTGTAATTCCTACAGGATCATCTTGTAGGTTTCCAATACATCCTGTAGGTTTTCCTGAAACGGCTTATTTTGAAGCCAAATTGATGGAAAACCTTTAGGAAGTCACCAAAAGCCTCATAGGGATCCTCCACACCACCCAACCATCTCATAACCCTTCCAGCCATGCTCAAACATCCTTAATTCACCTGCCACATCTACAAAAGCAATTAATTTGCAAACTTGGTTTTGCATAAAAAGACAAAAAAAAACAGATTTAGTTCAGTCTCTGTACTTACACATTAGTGATGTTTGATGCTTCTTACTTCCATGCTTAGATAGTAGAATTTGGTTCATGATAATTTATCATTATTGCAAAGAATCATTTCTTAGAAATTAATTAGGAAATTGTGTGTTTTAGCATTTGATTTCATTCTCTTTCCTCGTACTTTCTTTCTTGCAATAAGTTAAGGTTCCATTTCGAGCATTTCATTCTTTACAATTAGTTTAGGATTTCACTTCAGTACATGCACTCCACTACATCATGACAACAAAGGAAGGACATATTGTATGCTGCACATATAATGCCGACACCTCTTAAGTTTGTACGAACCTCAGGTTGATAATTAAAGTCGGTAACCTTGGGAGTTGCAACATTCTTGTTGCAATACCGAGGCACATTATTTTTTGGCACCGTTGCTGAGGATGTGTCAAAGTATGCATAGTTTTCTTCCCTAGTTGATTCATTTCTTTTTAATTTTTGCAAAAAAAAAATCATTAGGCATATTTAATTTCAAAAGTAGAAAATTGCATTGCATTATAGTTTTCATTCAATCATAAAAACAAAAACAAAATTTTCCAACACCAATCCAACCCCCCATTTGATCACATGGTGCACTAAGAGCCACATCACCATTCACTTTTGCGGGTAGAATAAGAAGATGGCGAAGAATGTAGAAGAAATTGATGGCGATGATGACAATGAGGAAGATCCTATCAGATTTCTCATTCAAGATACTGATGGAAGTGTGCACATGAAGAACATCCCTTTATCTTTTTTCCAAAATTTCATGGTCTAAGGTCAGAGGATCCGGAAACCTTTCTCTTTGAATTTGAGATTGTTTGTAGATCTTATGGTTATTAAAAACTCAAAAATTGAGATTGTTTCCAGCAACATTGAAGGATAAAGCTCTTAAATGGTTCATGAGTTTAGGGACTAATTTAATAAGATCATAGAATGATATGCAAAAGATATTCCTAGAAAAATATAAAGATCATGATCTTAAAGAAGAAATCTTTAGAATGAATCAAAGAGAAGATAAGAGCCTTGAGGATCTAATAAAGAGGTTCATGTACAATGTTAAGAGGGGCAAACTACATCATTTAGGATCCGACACACTAAAAACCCTCTTACTTAGAACAATTAGAGATGAGTGGATTCATCTCTTTAATCTCATGAGTAGAGGTGATGTATATCAATTATCATTTGAGGAAATTTGTGAAACATGCAAACACATATCAAGAGGAAAAGCAAGAGTATGTAAATCAGCGTCAAGATCGGTAAGTCAAGCTAAACCTGGAAAGTTGTTTGATGATTTTAAAACAGAAATTCTTAGCAATCTAATAAAACAAGTAGAAATGTTAAGAATGCAAGATGAAGGAAACGAAAATGTTGATATTTGTATTGTAGAATCACAGGATATTAAACATTGTCCATCATTACCAAAATTGACGGAAGCTCACCAAGAGAACAATGGAGCAAGTCAATTGCCAAAGCAACAATGTTATGTAGCTCCAAGAGGACCATGGCAGCCTATTCAGCCTCATATGATGCAAGAGCCTACTTCCCAATTTCATGGTTATGCATATCCACCTCAAAGTAATTGGAACACACTCTTTCCTTGGCAACATTGGCCATCTCAACCCCAAAACCAATCTTGGCAACAAGGTTGGCAAGGAACTTATGGGAACCATATACAATATCCTCAATATTTTCCTCAATACCCAACTCCATGTTATCCCTACCATTCACCTCCATCACAACCACAACTCCATCCACATCCATCTCAAATATACACTCCCACTCAACTACCTATATCACCATTCCCAAACCCACACATTGAAGTAGATCAACGCACTTACAATGTTGAGGTACAACACTTCCAAACATCTCGTCTTGAGATCAATGGTATTCACCATAGCTCAAGAAGAGTATTGCAAAAAAGATACCATCTTGATATCATTGAAAGACCACATCCAAAAGAAGAAGATTCAAATAAGAAGACCATAGAACCATGGGCTACGATTGATGAAGAGCAGACATCAAAATTAGAAATCGAGAGAACTCCCTCATGGTTACCATCAAATCCTCTATGTATTCAAGAGAACAATCAACAAAAAGAGGAAGCTTTGAAGGTCATGGTAGAAGAAGACATGAAGAATGATCCAGATCAGCAAAAGGACCAAGGACATCACAACTATATTGAAATAAGATTCTAGACAGTCACTAAGTTGCAACATCACTCTTTTCCTCAACTATGCTTGATCCTTTCAAAGTCAAATCATTTGGTCTCTGAAATCCAGGTACACGTCAATGCATACATTTCAAGGCTCTACATCATTTTGTCTGTCGTCTTGATGTGCACATGGCTCTATTGGAAGTATTCTTATACTTGAAAGTGATTTTGTTTTCAAGTAGGGTAGGGTAGAAGAAAAAAAAAAAAGAGAAATAAGAGGAAAAAATAAAAATCTAAGGTGAAAACCTCATTAGAGGTGCCTCAGATTGCCTCATTGATTGAAAACCTCCATGAGGCGGTCAATGGGTTGAAAAAAAGAAGAAAAAGGAGAAAAAATAAGATCTTAGGTGAAAACCTCCTTTGAGGTGCTTAGGCAGATTTACTGGTTGAAAACCTCATTGAGGCAGCTAGTAGGCCTAAAAAAAAAAAAAAAGAGAGAGAAAAAAAAACCTTTCTCCATGCATGCATGTACTCTCCAACATTTGCAAGCAACAAGAATGAAGTTGGTACCAAAAAGAAAATTGGTTAAGCCTAGTCAAAAGAAGCCAAATTTTGACTTTCTCCTACCTCGCTCAAATGCTCCAACAAGGCCAAGGTCATGTCAATCCATTACCTTCATCTATTTTCACCATCCACCCATCATTCTTAAGCTTCTACCATTCGATTTGCTTGTTGTCCTAAAAAACTACAAGATGCATTGTTTTACTGCAAGATACAAAAATACATAGAGCAAAAATTTGTTTTTGCCATAACTTGAAAACCATGCATCCATTTTCCAAGTTGTTTTAGAAAGAGATGCATATGGATGATGGTAACATGCTCAAGCAGTTTCAGCAAATTCTAGTGCACAGTTTCCAATAAATTGGCCTCCATCACCTTTAGCCATTTTTGAATTTTCTCAATATCTGTGCATCCATTTAAAAATTTGTTTCATAGGCAGATGCATATGGATGATGGTAACATGCCCAAGCAATTTCAACAAATTCCAGTTCACGGTTTCCAAGAAATCGACCTCCATCACCTTCAGCAATTTTTAGTTTTTCTCAAGATCCATGCATCTATTGACCAAAATTTTTCTATGGGGAGGTGCAAAATGATGATGGAAACATGTTAAAAAAGTTTCAGCTCAATCTAGTCTATGGTTTGGGAGATATGGACAAAACAAGTTGATGTCATGTAAACCTACATGATACAGAACATCACCTATAGGATTGGCAGTGAGTAGTTTTAAAGGAGATCCAGAGGTCAAAAAAGCTCCTCTAGAGCTTAGCAGCAACATTAGAATCATCAGCATAACCATCCAATAGCTACACATCAACATCAACTCAGCAGCACCATGCATGTCTCTCCAACAACCCTCAGGTAGGTACAGGTATGCAATATTCTTGACCTCTTCTCTTGAGCATATTATAGTTAGAAATTTGTTGTCAATGCATGAGAGATGAGGTTTTATAAGCTAAGGATTGGTCAGCAATCTCAGCCACCTTCAGCTAGTTAATTGCAACTCAATCCTTCACTCATGCAATGTTGAAAAGTCAAATTATGAAGAGTGATGATTTCAAAGAATGAGAACAGCAGTTAAAAGAAGAAATTTTTGCAAAGGCCAAGGTCACCACAACACTCCAAGCCCTCCATACACTTCATATTCACTATCTATTCATCACAGGGTATGATCCAGGTCACACGCTTTAGTCCGTTTTTAGACAAGGGGTTCCCCTCCCTCAAAAAAAAGAAAGCATCCTCTCCATTTTCATGAAATTTTCATTTGTAGGTCTGTGAGAAGGATGGTCAAAGAGAAAAGGAGGAGCACAAAGAAACCCATGTCACTCACATTTTTATTTTACCACTCATTACCATTAATTCCTCCACCATTTACGTCATTTTTTCCACTCCTTTACTTCAGTTTACAAAGGGATTTTGTTTTCTACAGGATGATCTTGTAGGAATTATAGTGACCCAGAAATCCTACAGGAGGCATTCCTAAGGCAAATAAATGGTAGAACAAAGTAGCAAAATGTTGATAAGGGTGTGGAAGACCTTGCCAAACTGAAAAAACAATAAAAAAACCATCTTGAATAAGGGGAAGAAGGCAAACTAATGGTCTCAAGAAACAAGGATTTTTTTTTGCACAAAAATGTTTTTTTCGCTTGTCCTTGCAGAGCTTATAGCTAAGATTCTTAATGCATAAGAGAGAGGCCACCAGGGCCATGGATGAGGCACAATGAGGTTACTAAGTTGCTCAGAGGATGAACAACACTTTCAACATGGGGGTATGATGGGCCTTTAAATTAAACATAAATTAAGGCCTGTGCCTTTAATTTAAAACATAAATTAAGGCCTATCACCATCCTTCAACACATTAAACCTCTCTTTTTGCATTAGATAATTTATTTTTAATTTTAATATATTCATTAGGAAAATTTATGAATAATTGAATATTTGTGCCTAATATTATTTATTTTTGTGAAATATTATGAGAATATTGGGCATATTATAAAGAGTTGGAAGAGGATATAATTTAGGGACTTGTTCCCTACTACTGGAGAATCAATAATAAATAATAAGTCAACAAGATATTATGGAATTATGGCACAAATTGTGGAACTCCAATGATTGAAAAAATCTAAGAATGTGTTCCACTAATCAAGAGAGCAGATCCAATAATCAAAGGATTTCGGTGGGGAAAGCTTCCTCCATCCATGGGGATTGATTCTTAATTATTTTGTATAATTATCAAATCGAATTTGCCTCTAGGGAATGATTGAGAAAATATAGGAATGTGTTCTCTACCATTTGATGCAAATTCCTAGTATTGGAGACTAAATCTACTAATCAAGGGATTTTGGTGGGAAAAGCTTCCTCCATTCATAGGGAATGATTCTCAATCATTTTGTATAAGTACCAAGTCGAATTTGTCTTTAGAGGGGAGATTTTCATTAGTGTTATTGTGGAGAGAGCTTGTATTCTTGTAGTTCCATTGTATTTTCTTGCAGAGATATAATTCTATTGATGAAAATAATAAAGATTGGTGTCATATTCAACTTCTAAATTGTGTTCTCCTCCATAGGTATCTAAGTTTCCTTAGGCTTAGCCATCCCAGGAGCCTTAGAACCCTTTTGTATCATTTTCTTTCCTTCTTTTCGTTGCTTATTCATATGCATCTCTAGTTTTTATTCCTTTCTATTTTTGTGTTTAGGATTAATAATTTCTTGTTGTAGGATTGAGTTAAATGGTTGATGTAAGTTATTTTGCAGGATCACAAGAATTATTTTATCCTTGGAAAAGATTTTTAATTTAAGAAGCATTGAGTTGTTTAGATTAGTCTTCTCATTCCCAAATTTAGATTGTTGGACCTCCTTTTTAGCAAAGAAAAATAAATTTCTGCTATTTTTTAGAGCATGCTAACGAGTTTCAATAGAATTGATTCCACTTGCATTAGATCAAAAAAAAAATTATAGTTCATAACAAAAATTATCCCCATTTGATTTGGTTAGGCATTTCTTAGATTTACTAGCTCACTAGTTCTCAAATTTCTAGATTTTCGACTAGTAATGTTTTTATTTTTTTTTATAGGTTAACATAGTTCTTTTTGAGTGATTCCACTTGGAACAGGGACCTAAGAAATTCTAGTTAATAACAAAATTTGTTCCATCCAATTTGGATTTGATTTTCTGTCATTAAACCCTCACCAATTTCATCATTTCACAAGGAAATTTCTCCAAGCTTTTTGAGTGAATCCATCCCGACTTTGGTTTTGAGTTCTGAGTGATTCGAGGAATTTTCCCACTCCATTCCACCCATCACGCACCTTCTCTAAGCCTCCAATCACCTCCAACACCTCATATTTTTCTCTCGGTTATATCCTGTAGGTTTCTTGTAATTCCTAGAGGATCATCTTGTAGGTTCTCCTGGAACGACCTGTTTTGAGGCCAAATTGATGGAAAACCTTTAGAAAGTCACTAAAAGCCTCCACGGATCCTCCACACCACCCAACCATCTCATAACCATTCCAGCCATACTCAAACATCCTTAATTCACTAGCCACATCCACAAAAAAAATTAGTTTGCATACTTGATTTTGCATAAAAAGACAAAAAAAACAAAAACAGAAGTAGTTCAGTCTCTTTACTTGCACATTAGTGATATTTGATGCTTCTTACTTTCATGCTTAGATAGTAGCATTCAGTTTATGATAATTTAGCATTATTGCAAAGCATCGTTTCTTGGAAATTAATTAGGAAATAGTGTGTTTTAGCATTTGATTTCATTCTCTTTCCTCGTACTTTCTTTCTTGCAATAGGTTAAGGTTCCATTTCGAACATTTCATTATCCGCAATTAGTTTAGGATTTGACTTCAGTACATGCACTCCATTAGATCATGATAGCAAAGGAATGACACATTGTATGCCGCACATATAGTGCTGACACCTCTTAAATTTGTACAAACCCCGGGTTGATAATTAAAGTTGATAGCCTTGGGAGTTGCAGCATTTTTGTTGCAATACTGAGGTGCATCACACGTCCCAATCATTTTGTTGTGCATTGCAAACCTTCGTCAATGCATTCTCCAATATCTTATTAAAATCCTTAACCATTCAATTGGCTTGAGGATGATATGACGTACTCTTCTGATGGTAAACCTGGAACTCATCTGTAAGCGCGTTGATCGTTTCATTGAGAAAATGTGTACCACGATCACTCATCAGTACCTTTGGGCAACCAAACCTAGTCAACACATATTCGAATAGAAATTTTGTTGTTGTTGCCCCTATACAGTCCTTCATAGGTTGTGCCTCTGCCCATCTGGTCAAATATTTGGTCACGGAGATGATATACCGCGCACCTGTCTTTTTGCCTGGACGTTGAATTGTTCCTACAAAATCAATTGCCCATTTTTTGAATGGCTGCAATGGCACTTGTAGATTCAATGGCAGCTCATCTCTCCACGATTGCTTGCTCGTTCTATGACATGCATCACATGCCCTACAATAGGCTTTAGAATCCTTATGCAGCGTCAATCACGACAACCCAACACACAAAATCTTTTGCGTTGTTTCTTTTCTTGTATAATTCCCTCCCATAGTTCCTCCATGAGCTTCAACGAGGATACTATTTTGTTCAAAATCAGGAACATAACCTCGAAGTATCTCATCTGATCTCATCTTATGCAAATGCCCTGCAATTACAGATAAATATGTCGTGCACACAACTAATTCTTTCTTTTTCTGACTGGTATATCCTTTTGGATCCGTTTTTGTGGTCAATATATGGATAATATCCACAAAGTGATTATCCGCTATGCACACCGCGAAGATCTGTTCATCAGGCAACCCTTCCTCCAAATTGGTAGGCTCTTCTCTTGTTTCAATGCATGACAGATGGTCTCAATCTTGCTGGCTTCACAATTATTTAAAAATCATATTCTTAAAACAACAACAGCCATCTACATATTTTCCCCCCAACAAAGGGTTATTAACTAGATATTTTAATGCAGAATGATTTGTGTACATTTTGAAATGTCTGCCTAGCAGGTAATTTCTGAACTTCTGGAGTGTGTACACCATAGCCAAGCCTTCGCACTCTGTCGTTGAATAATTATTTTCAGCCTTAAACAACTTCTTGCTCACAAACGCTATAGGATGATCTAGTTCTCCTTCACCAGCTTGTGTCAGTACTGCCCCCAATGCAATAGACGAGGCATCCACATGCACATGGAATTCCTTCTTCCAATCCAACAAGACTAGGATCAGCGCGGTGACCTTTTTCTCTTTCAGTACATCCAAGCTGCACTGACATTCTTCATCCCAAACAGAATGTAGCATCCTTATTCAATAGCTTTTCCATAGGCACAGTAATCTGAGCATAATTTTTGATGAACTTCCAATAGTATCTAGTGTGGCCCAGTGTTGCGCGCAATTGTTTAACACTTCTTGGTGCTTCCAAATTAATTATTACCACGATCTTAGCAGGGTCCACCATAAGTCCTTGCCTGCATACCACATGATCCAGCAAGATTCCGAAGGAGACACGGAACAATCATTTCTTCAGGTTTAGTGCAATTTGATACCTTCGACATGTATCCAACATCAAGCGCAAACTAGTTACATGGCGATTTACTAGCCTAAACACTTCCCAATCATCAAAACATACCTCCAAGAACTTGTGAATGAATTCTTTGAACGTCGTGATGACTACGTGCGAGAATATTGTCTACGCATTCTTAAGTCCAAAAGGCATCACTGTATACTGGAAACATCCCCACTTTGTCACGAAGGTGGCCTTACTCCTGTTTTCTGGCACGATCTTAATCTGATGGTATCCAAAGAACCCATCAGTGAATGAATAGGCCTCTTTCCCTCCAACATTATCTAGTACTTCATCTGTGAATGAAGTTGGAAAAAAATCATGAATGCAAGCATCGTTAAGCTTCCTGAGATCTACGCAAATCCTTATTTCATCCTTTTGTTTCTTTTCTTGAACTACCATTGGAATCACGCAATCAGATTCCTCCACTAATTCAATAATACTCGTTGCAAGCATCTTGTCCAAATTCAACAAACATTTTTCTTGTATTTGGGATTAAGGCGATATGGCCTTTGCTTAACGGGCTTCGCGTTCGGTTTCAAAGTTATTTTCATCACTCCCAAATCGCCTATGATGCTTTTAAGCCTAAAAAATTGGTAGGAAATAAGTCATGATATTCACGGAGCAACTTAATGACTTTATTTACTGTAGCATCATCCTAGTAATCTCCAATCTTTGCAAACTTTGACTTCGCCTTTGTGCTAATGTTCACTTGTCTAGTCTTCAATGGTGCATTGATGTCTGGATTTCTATCTATGGTCCCTCAACTTCGCGGTGGCTTTCAGCCTTTGGGATGTTAATATTCCTTGGATCCTCATCATCATCTTTAGCGGTCACATTATAACACTCCAGCGCATGGTGCAGCGGGGTGCTCCAATCCGGTTGAATCAATTCTAAAGGATCCTGCGGTATTATGAAGATTGCTACCTTAACCTCCTATATCGCTTTGTAGATGCTTTCAAACCCATCCTCAACACTGAAGATCATCAAAAATCCTTCTCTCAAAATGTCCCACTCCACGGTACCGTGGCGGAGCTCTGTTTCCAATTACCAATTTGTAGGAATGATGTCGAAAGTGTGACAGAAAATATGCACCCACTTTGGTTGCAGCTTCGTTCCATAAACCTTAGTCCATTTTGCTACATGATCGCGCGAATCATTTTTTCCATCATATTTTTCAATTAGCCAAACTTTCGGCCGCAATCTCATCATTCTTCTGTATTTGCGCCATTCATCAAAATTGTCTTTATGTGTACCCCACCACCATGCAGGAGTAGTGTGTAGTGCCAAATCCAATGCTTGGAAGCGGTGCTTCTCTGGTACTTCCCTTTCAAATGCATCCAAAAATTTATCTACATTAGTCAAACTGTCATAATAAGATAAATTTCTTACCTCTGATGACACGCAATACAACGATTTAGTCATCATATTACAACGCAGCATAGATACTTTGTGCAACCTATTCTACCAGTGCTCCAATTCTTCATCTGAATCTGATGTACATGAACTTTCACGGTCCCATGCAATTTGTCCATCGGGTGTTGGATTAACCCAATTTTGGTCTTGCACTGTTATTTTATAGATTTGGTCCAAATCATCATCGCTTTCCTCATGGTCATGGATTGGTTTAGTATAGTGCGGTCTTTCTACAAGGTCCAATGGTATTACTACACGGAGTGATTTCCTTTCAAATGACATCGTCTGCTTCTTCAAATTGATTACCCCATTCATGTCGATAGCCCAATCAATTCCCAGGAGCATGGGGTATGGATAGTTGTCATCAACAATCTCTATCACTTCGAAATCGGCCAATGTGCTTGCACCTTCTATATCTACAGTCACTCCATGCAATCTCCCCCTAGGGATAATCTTCTGTTGATTTGCTATTCTTAATTGAATCAAAGACCACTGCAGTGCAAGTTTCCCCATTCTTTCCCATGTCTGTTTAAGCAAAACATTCGCATCCGACCGCAGATCCAAAATATCTTGATCCATCTCGTACTCTCCTATTTGTGTGGTAAGCTTCATCTCACGCTCTGTTCTTGTCTTGTGTTTTCCTATCTTTCTGACTGTGCGATGTCCTTTAGGAGCACCTTCCTTACCAACACACTTATTTATCAGTTCTTGAAGCCCATACACCGCCTTGTTGTTGCGCAGCAGCTTCATACAAGTCTCCAAGAAAGTGGTAAGCATGCAGGGGTCAACTTCTTCAGATAGCTTGTCTTGACTTTTTGAGGTAGAGGCCTCAGTGAAGCTTTTCTTCGCTTCCATCAACGTTTCCTTCGCGCGCACCAGATCAAACCTAACCTCATTTTCTCGAGCCTTGCGAACCCACTCACTTTCTTCAAGTTGCTTCCTTTATCATCACCAATCATCATTCTGCGTCACAGCACAATATTCACATTGGGATCCTCTTCATGGTGCTCGACCCTCTTCATCTGTAGATTTTGGGTAGGTTGTTGAGGTTGCGCCTTCTTCTCCTGCATCTTAGCTATTAGTATAGGGTATTATTCTATCGTGTGGTCAAACTGAGTGTAGTACCGGCACAACAGTTGCATCTAGCTCGTACATTCATGCACATATTGTCCTGGCACTCCACAATCATAGAAAATATCTTGTCCCCGACCTCTACCAAGTCCTCTTCCTCCTCGGCCTCGTCCGCGCCCCTGATATCCTCAGTGTGCTCCCCTAGCGCCTTGATTCAGAGGCCGAGTTTCTATTTGCATTTGATACACGGGCGTTCTTTCCATCATCAATTCATAGCTACGGCAGTTACGTTCATCATGGCCCATCAATTTACAGAAATTGCAAAATAACTATTCCGGCGTTTGTACAAATTTCTATAGAAAATGACAATTATCCGTAACATGCTTTCCAACCTCCTAACAGATAACACACTATAGCGTGGGCCCTGTACTTGGTCCTGCGGCGGACTCCTATCTCAAAGGCATTGGCCCTCCCCCTGTAATATATTTCACAAAAACAGGGCAATGATCTTTATCATGCCCCTGGCTTTTACATTTTAGGCACCAAACTTCTTCGTGCACCTTCGACCGAGCAGCCTTTTCCTTCTTCAAGCTCTGCAACTCCAAGCAGAGGTTCTGCAACTTCGCATGAATCTACTAAACTCCCAAAGCAGCGTCCTGGATAGGTGTTTCATTTAATCTCATCGCGATCTCTAGTGCTTCCGTCGGAGTCCCTATCTTTTGTTGTGATAAAGCAACCTTTAGGTGGGGCAGAAGCGAGGCTACAAACCATTCGCAGTGCTGACTATCTGTGAGATTCATGTTAGCTTCGTGGATCTGGCACTTCAGTGTCTGATCCAGCTCCTAGGGTGTTTCGCCAAGGGTCATCATGATTTCCTTGAATCCAACGATTGATTGCGATTCAAACTTCGGCCTACCGAATTCCTTATTCAGAGCAATCTGAGTGTCCGGTAACGATGCCAATGGGTTGTCGGTGTAGTATTTAATGTACCATGTCAACGCGCGATCTAGTGGAGTAGTGACCAACCGTGCCTTCTTTATATGAACATCTTTAATATTTTGTGTCGTCCATATAGCCTTCGCAACGAACCAAAACTGATCCGGGTCCTCACTTCCCAAGCCCTTGAAAACGGGCAACTTCTTGGTATTTGACATATTGAACAGTGGCAGAGGTGGTGGTGGTGTGGGTGAAGGTGTATGTTGTGGAGGTGAAGGTGGAGGTGGTGTGGGCGAACGAGGTATTCGCGCAAAACCTTGCTTTATCAACTGTATAGCACTTTGCGGTGAAGTTTGTACTGCTCCCTCATCGTCACTTGAAGGAGGCTTTATCAATGGACTATATTCAGGACTCGCTCTTTCCTTATTTCTAAATATGTGTCCACTTCACGTAAATCCAAACATCAAGGCAATGGCATAACCTGCTTTTCACGCAACAGCATCTCAATCCAAGTATTCAAATATTTCAAATACTTACCTCACAGTCGTTTGAAAAAGGGTTGCTCTGCTTCACTGTAGCTGACTGATGTATTGACTGCGAATTCTGTCACAAATCCTTCTATGATTCGCTCAAACCAATGATTGACAGCGCACGCGATCCTATCTTCAAAAGCTTCCAACCTTTGCACTAGCTCTGAGGTTCACACTATTGGACCATCCCACCTCCACCTTCCTTGGTCGTCTGCCAATTTAGCGATCCACTCGTACGGTTCAATCTGGAAGGTGTAGAAGAAGATTTCATGTATTTCCGTATATAGATACCTGTCCAACCACTGTTCTTTTATCGGGCGCAGATTTTTGTTTTCTTGTGCCGCAAATTCGTGGATCTTTCTATCCAACCACTTCTCAATTTCTTTCTTTGTTGAATTTTAGTGATGCGACATCACACATCTCTTTATGAAGATCCTAGTCCTGGCAATGAAATCATTTGTTGGCTTAGTGGGTCCTGACCCAAGTTTAGAGTTAGTTGTGCCAAACAAATCCCTACACTACTAGCCCTTTCGGTATCAATCCGCAAAGCGCAAACTAAAGTCTCACCCAAAGTAGTATGGGGGGTGTTGGAACCAATTTTCTGCACCCAGAGATCAGTGTGATGTCATTTTATGCCCTAAATCCGCCTTTGTGGAGATCGATAAGCCTTAATGTCTTATCAATATAACTCCCTTTAATCAGCCTCTAGACCTCCGCAAAGGTCTACGACTGTCTTTCATGGACCTTGAACAAACTAATCAGCGACTTACACGCATCAAAGTTTACTCTTAATCCAGCGATTACTCAGATCAGCCTAAGTGTTTGATAACTTTCACATACAACAAGATAATCTTCATGTAAACAATCAACATCAATTGCATTCATATAACAATATAAAATCGTGTAAAGTCGCGCATCAATACATCATTATTTCATAAATCCATCACAACATAAAGCACATTCATATAAACAAAAGTAAAGAGATAAACATGAGTATTTCTACAAAAATCTTCTTTATTAATATTCAGTTCAACTTACAGACTCAAGACTTCCTTGCGCACTCAGCTGTAGGGGCCCACGCACTCAGCTATGGACTCTACTCTAGGCCTATGCGCACATAGCTGCAGAGTCTTTCTTTCACTCTTCTTCCCTAACTCTTGAGACTTCTTTCCATAGACAAACTTAATTACTTCCCTTACACATCCTAAGACACCTATTTATACAATCCCATAGTCTGCAGACCATGGGTAAATCCTCAAAAAGCTAACTCAACTTACATAAAAAAGGGTAAAGCCCTTTATGTTTCTTTAACTAACTACGCGCTCCACAACCACAATTTGCAGAGACTTTACATCTTTATACAACAAAACTTAGACTTTTGCCCCAAAATTGACCTTAGGGGACCCCATCCCAACATGAATATAACAACAAAAGAATATATGAGGAAGAACCTCATCATGTTACTCCTATCCAAATGGAAACTATTTGATTACAAAGGCTTCATGAAATGTTCTTTGCAAGATGTTCATACAAGTATCTAACAAAACGATTTAAAGCATGCAAAAATTGAGCCTCACATATGATAAAACAATATTTCCAATCTTCCATTAAGCTTGCCAAAATGATGTACAATAGTGGAAATCTCCTCAACCCCCAAATTCCCAATAACCATTATAATGAAGAGAGCTCTTTTTTATAGTGAGCCTCTTCTCTCATATAATAAAAGATTATCATACTTCTAACTCTGAGAAACAAATAGTATAAAATTTTAGTTGAGTCTCTTCTTGAATCCACTGTTGACAAAATCAAGGCATGTGGACACTAGCTCTACAAGCCAATTCATCGCATGTAGAGATAGGGACTAGCATGCACCAAATATTGTTCATTAAGGGGGTGCACAAAAAAAATAGGCACCATACCAAGTCAAATGCCAAGTGTCCACATGGAATGCACCATCCAGGAATGCATGCATGCAAGATATAACAAAATAACTCTTCACATAGGAGGATGTGCTCCAAAGTCCACTTAGGAGAACCCATTAAGGCATCCTCCAAAAATACATGAGAATAAACAATACAATAATTCTTCTAGGAGAATGCTCTATAACAATCTCCTCCAAAACAAAAAGGAGTCCACAAGATGCATGCAACCAATCCACATGTGTGAATCCCAAGGTAACCAACTCCATGGATGAATTTGCAAGCTGCCATGCAAATGGAGTGCTCCACAAGAAAGGATGTGGTCAACTCCCACGAAAAAAGTAAAACCTCTCTCCCTAAGTGCAACCTCCACGATGGTAATCGAAAATAGCGAGAAAAGCCTTGTACATATGCACCCTCCAAGATGCATCTTCAAAAATAGAAAGGAGACCAAGCAAGAGCATGCAAATGCCATGTGTGGCTCTCCAAGTATGCCACATACCTCTAAATAACTTCCCTCAATAAGCACCTCAAAACAAAATAATATGTGCCAAATCAAAGAGGTGAGAACACACTCAAATGAATATCAAAAAATGATAGATGTAGCTAAAATAACCATGCAAAAAAGATGAGAGAGCACCTAAGAGAGGTGCGCCATAGAAAAGTGTGCCATGTAACTACCTCAACCACCTAACAAATAATATAGTATCCTCTAATGAAGTGTGCAATAGGAGAATGTGCCAAGAATAAATAGAGCTCCTCAATAAACAAATAGAATATTCCTCCATATGCCATGTCATAAAGATGTCCAACCAACCCAAGGGAGTGCACTTTAGAAATGTGTGCCAACCTCTCCAAGAAACAAAGTGTATACATTGAAAATTGTGGCCAAGAAGTGGGGCATACCACTAGAAAGCCTCAACGAACTCCAACTAATCCTTCAAGGATGAAAAGAAAGCCAATGAAGTAGGCCATGTGCCATTAACCTTAATATGGAGAAATAGATTAATTTAACTATGAATAGTTAAACCAACCTCAATAGTGTGCCAACAAGGGGTGCATTTTGATAAATTGTTGTATCATGTAAATAAAAGATGTTCTATGTAGCAAAGCCCCACCATGATAACAAAACATAAATCCCATCCTAAGGTGCACAACTATCAAGGGATTATTACATAAAAAAAAAAAATCATCATACAAGCTTAGGAAACGATAAGATCACCATTAAATCATATGTAGTAACCCCCACAACAAACTCAAACTTCAAACACATTCCCCTTGACCATTGTAAGTTGCACCCCTTGTCTTTTCCCTCTTGTGGAGTCATAGCCCACTTTGTCCTTCCTCTTTTGCAGTTTGTGATGTGTTTCTATCAGTGTTGAAAATATCAGTATCAGCAAAATATCGGCGAGGATCCAGAAAAAATCTTAGCGGCAATATCAGCGAAAATAACGGCAAAATATCGGCAAATATCAGCAAGCATAAAAAATGCATACTATATTCGTTTTTTTTTTTTAGATTTCTAAACATATAAAGCAATAACAACATGAACTAAACACATTGGCACATAAATATGAAGAAAGCACTGATATATAATGATGTCAAATAGAAATGATACATCAAACTTCAAAGGCGATACAAAATCCTATTGATCCCTAATAATTGTCCAATTAAGGACTCAAACAAAATAACATCACATATCCTACTGATCCCTGATAATTGTCCAATCAAGGACTCAAACAAAATAACATCACATATATAAAACTTTAAAAGTATTTCATCATCATGAGTTATAAATTATATGTAGCAAAAGTTGCAAAACAAATAAAACTAGCAGCTATCTATTTGAGACCATTGGCCTCTCCCTAGCAGCTTTCTTTCTGTCTTGTTCAGCAATTGCTTCAAGAGCTTTTTGTATAACCTCCGCACTAGAAACCATACAAGGCATTACATCTACATCATGTGCAGGGAGTCTAGCCAGATGGTAATTCAATCGTGTAACCCCTCTAGACATCTTGGTCCCACACAATTCGCATGATATATATGCCCAATTTGCCCCACCAACAGCCCCCCATACTCTCAAAATGGGTCCAAGGTTTTTGGCATATTTGACATTTGTAGTGAACTAATTCAAACCTAGGGCACAAAAAAGCAAAAAATTGGCATTAAACCCCCCAACACAAAAAAATAATAAGTAATAACCACCTCACTTTAAAAAAAATTACTACATTATTTGCATTTTGCAATGTGAATGAAAAATGGCAATAAGAGGGTGCATAAGAAAGTTGAAAAAAAATGAAGCTTGCTGTCTAAATATGGAGAAACCCCTTGCATTGGCTCATGGGCATGAAAATCATAGCAAATGGGAAAAAACAAAGAAATAAAATGTTGGTAGGCAAACAGGCAAGCAAGCATAATCCTATATCTATGAAATTAACATAGGGGTTTTTAAGAACATACCTGTTAATGGAAGAAATGAAGTTTGTCTCACTATTTTTCAATCTTTGATCCACAAAAAAAGCTTAGTTGGTGGTGATAATCGTTGTTTGATCCTCAAACCCTCCTTGACAACCACCACAAAATTCTTCCCCTTCCTTCTCCAACACTCAGAAACAGAAATGAAGAAAAAAAACGATTTTCCCTTTTTCTAGCCGCGGCATTACACGCCCGGCAATATTTTATGTTGTCTCGCGATATTTTGCCGAGATATCGGCAATATCTCGGAAATATCGCAATATTTTCTCGGTGATATTTTGGCTCACCGAAAATATCGCGATATTTCCGATATTTGGCGATATCTCGCCGATATTATCATCACTGAAAATTTAATACAATAAAAGAATTCTTCTAAAAATACTCAATGTTCAGTTACAAAATACATTATACTCAATGTTCAGTTACAAAATACATTTGACTGACTTATGCCATTCACCATGTACACATTTTACTGGTTTGGGGATAAAAACTGGGGTATTACAAATATGCATGAAATCTGAATGAGATAATGATTCGTGGGTGGTAATTTGCCAGTCGTGTTCACAGCCTCAAAGACTAACATTTAACTTGCATATATAATAATGGTAATGGTGAGTTTGTTGAGCAATAGGATTTCATGTGACATTTTGGAGCTCAAGCTAATTGGCAACTTGGGTTACTAATGTGATTGAAGAGTCATTTTTTAAGAAACACAATTCCCATGCCTATATAGATAGTCATTCTGTACTGGCGCAAATTCACCTTGCCTTGCAAATTGAAGTTTAAGGATATGGTTTCGTTATGGCTATATGAAAACATAAACTAGTGAACTTTAGTGGTCATCTGCTGTCTGTCCTCCTTCTATTCACTGAACACTGCACAAGGATTTATTCCTTGATGGCTCTGCAAATAGAAAACATCAAACTCATTAGATTCACTGAGAAATGATGAAATATATAACCATACAAATTAGCATCTTCTGTCGTGAAAATAACTGAAAGAAGCTTTCAAACAGGAGAAATAGAGAAATGTCAAAGCATTGGGAGCTTGTAACAAATGCATGAGATTATTAAGCTGTCTTCTCAGCATGGGAAAACTTTGGAGGGCTACATTGGCTTAGAACACATCTGCAAATTTCCATCAATCTCACGATACTAACACATTATTATACAACTGGAATAGACCTTTCATCGATGAAAACTAAGTTCTTTATAAAGTATATGGTGGAAAAACGTTTTCTCATTTCCATCCTCAACAAGAATTTGCTTTTGATAACATCCGGCCGCAAGAAAAGGAAGCACTTATTAGTGCATACTTACAAGCTGTTAAAGATGTAGAATGCAATCATTGGAACTTTACTGAAGAGCTTAATCTTCAGATTTACTATTGAAGAGCTTAATCTTCAGATTTACTACTGAACAACTTAATCTTTAAATGACACTGACTAACCACAATTAACTATCATCAAAAGATGAAGCATTGAGGAATGTTTATTCTTTTGATTGAAAAGGTTTCGAAACAATCAAATACATTTGCCTTGACTAATGCTTCCTTGGCTACTGTGAGGACACACGCAGCAAGGGCTTTAAGTTGGATGCATCAAATAACTCAATGAATCGTTGATCTGATACCCGTGCTTTTGCTGCTGCAAAACGCTGGTATTCATCGAATACTGAAGATAGACACCAATTTTGTATTTTTCGGAAACAGCCTACCAGGCAGCCCGTTCGATGCTGCATTAAACAGAAGACACTTATAAAGATTGAGAAAAGAGCACAAAAGAACAAAATTTTGGTTCCTAACATTAATTAAATGTAAGGATTTTTCATGTTATTGCTATGTATACCTTTCCTCTTTTACAATGGATTAGAACAGGATGATTCCTTGGGTCTATCACATGACACATTGTAAGCAAGTCAGCTTATGAAATTAGAAATGAGCAATAGTCGATCTTGAAAAGCTTAAAATATGACAATATGTAGCATTACTGTCCTAAACAACTACCTACCGAGTAAAACCTTCAATGCTTCACGAATAGTATCCTCAGGTATGTTCACAAAAGGTTCCTGCAGAGTACAAAAACATTGCATGGTCTATTAAAAATACAACGGGTATAAAGGATGAGAAAGAAGCTCAAAAATAAAAGCACTAACAAAAATACATATGTTCTCTAACATAGGATCTCAGAAGTTTCATTTTGTCCATAGCTATAAAATGGAAGTAGTGGGATTTTCTTTCTTGCTATTGCTACCAAAAATTTCAACTAGGAACTAACATGATCTGGGTTAATTCTCAGTATGGTTAAATGCAGATTTTGCAATATTTTAGACATATAAACTTGCAATATAGCAGTCAGATAGGTTTCCTGCCTGAAGGGTTGAGCACACTCTCAGCAGGACTTCTCTCCGGCTTTTGACCTGGACAAGGTGTCTCATCTGGTCAAATCCCAATCAGCCTGGATGGGGTTTATTAAGGTAGGCGAGCATTATAGGATTGACATGAATATTTCCTAGTCCAATTTTTGGTCTGTAATGACTCATAACACCCTTGTCCCCTCATCGTGTACATATTCGTATGCTCAGTCATATCTCTATCAAATAGCAATCTCATAAGGTTATGCCGCATCTATCATAATTTTGATGTTTATTAATTAAACTAAAAAAGTTTTCTAATAGGGAAAGCAATATAAGTTTTTCTTAGGAAGGTTCGAGTCACTGCGGAGCCAAAAACCACAAAATGATATTATAAAACAAACTCGTTGTGTACTTTACACAAGAACTATAAAATGCTCTAGAAATTACACTGATTACATGCAGTTTTTGCAACAAATAACTTAACATATATGAGAAAATACTTGATGCCATTCACTAAACACAGTTGAGATCTGTTATTATGCTGAAAATCCATTGTAAGACAGCTAAGAAAATCTCAGGCTTGTCCTTTTTTTAAGGTGTGGACACCAACTCAGGCTTAAGAGCCTTCAAGAGCAATATGGATGCTCCACTTGGCCAAGGAGTCATCTTTCACAGGGTACCTCTAACGAACATTCCCAAAGCGTACTCTACTATAAGGCATCAACAAGACTTGGCACCAACAAGACTTGACATAAACAAGATGCAAGGGGAAAATGCATCTTGTTGGAAAGGAAAATGTCTAAAAATATTTCAATTTGTCATGCCAAAATATCTATTATAGCCTGCACACCCACCCATTCCAAAGAGGGTCAGTCCCCATGTGGACCTCTTCTATAAACACATCTCAGTAGGTGAAGCAGTGAAATTGCTGCGTGGAGGGTCTCTTTTATTTCATAAACAAAGGGGTACCATACATCAATATTTGACATATTTGACCTTAAATTATTATTGCTGTTGTTTTTGAGAGATGTTTGCATGCAATCACCGTCTAACTCTTCCTATGAGGTGCAATTTTTATGTACTCTATGTCTACCAAGCATGATAGTCTGTCATTCTTTCTTCTTTCTGCACTAACATACGCAAGATGCGTGATCAAATAAGACAAGAGTCATAATAATCAGATCAATCTTAAGCTGCAGCTTCTCTATACTGATAATGAGAAGGAAAGGCCCAATATTGTTTAGTCAGGATAGTATTTTTAACTCGATCCAATAATCACAACAATGCCTTTTGTTGACAAAATGTATTATCAAATCACTTACCTTGTGTCCTTCTATACCAAATTGGAAAAGTTGAATATTATTTGCACGCAAAAACTCTGTATTGTCATCTGGATATGGCTCAGGACAAAGATATCTGAAAAAGAAAGTTTAAGAGATGAATATTTCAGTTACTAAAATGGTAGGCAAGAGTAAAACATTATTGTTTATCAGCTAAATATTATAAAATTATTACTGAAACATGAATTAAAACTCGCAAAATGAAAACATGCAAAATACAAATCCACCACCAATAAAGAACAAAAAAGGGTTACTGCAATAATATTCTGAAAATGCACATCCAACGATATTCTTTTGCCTATCAATCTGATCCCCAATGTTTTGGTCACAGCATAATCGGACAGAAAGTCTCAAACATCAAAGTAAAATACTTAAACATAAATTCGGTAAAATATTTCGTAAATAATATGGATCCTTGATCATTGCTCGATAGAGATAGCTAAATCATATAGAATCTTTATGAATTTGCAACCAAATGAAGTGCACTGCATACTTTAGTCAAGAGATTGACAGCATACATTTATATTATTGAGCTTGATCTTTCTCACGAAATAATACATGGATATAACTAGAAAGAAAACCAGACAAGAAGACAGTTTGAGCTATGACATGATTGGTTTTCCAAAACAGATTCTGTCTGCTCCTAGAGGGATTCATCCATTGGAGAGCCACCCTTCTTGGAAATTGCAGTACATTAGGTTTGATTTATTACATTGAGGTCTCTGGCAATGTGTCAATCCCAGCCACAACTTTATTTGTTTTGTGGTGGAATTGTCATAAATGTCTTTGAGAGCATGATTGGGTAATTCATTTAAAAAGATTGATTTTATGATTTGTCTTCCTAAGTCTGGGAAAAGAATTATTTGCTTTAAAAAGATTTTACGAAATGCTCTGCCAAGGCTCTGTCTTGGCTACATGCTGCTTTGGCAGCAGTGAGGTGAGTGAGTCTCTTTATATTTAATTTAATAACAAAAAAAAACAAAAAAAACATCAGATAAGCAAAGGGGGGAAAGGTTTGATGAATTTTAAATGAAACAACGGTAAAATCTAGTTCCTTCTGTTTCTAAAACATTTGTTCTTGTTGTCCCACAGTCCACTTATTATAGCTTCAAAACTAGCATAAGCTTGGCAAAACAACTTAAATCACCTCCTTCCTGAATTTGCCAAGACTAGATCGTCAATCTCGAGACTTGGGAATCCTTGACTGACTATGTGAATCTAACAAGTACTTGCCGAGTGCGCCAAGCATGGGAAACTCAGGAAGCTATTCCATGTTAACGCTAACTCACTGTCTAGTATTGCCTAGTTGTTGCTAACTTAATAAGTTAATACTACGAGCTATCATATTTTATATATGTTGAGTCACTGCCAAGTTATAGTCGAGTTTTTTTTATCTGTTGCCAAGTTAGCTCTCCTTTCCTGGTTTGTCTAGACCAAATCATGTGTCTTTGCCATTTATGACTGGGAACCATGTTTTACCCATAGATCAAGAAGAGAGTGCAAACTAATAGAGCCATGAAAGAACTACCTTTGGCACACATGAATATATTACCGAAAGTATCAACACTCCGATTGTACCAATAGACTTGATGATCATGCAAGAGAATATAACTTCAACAAAGCTACATGTCAAACATGCATAAACCCATGAACCAAACTTCAAATAGGTAAATATAGATTTCAATCTTGTTGGGAGCATAACAATGACCTCACAGTATGTATATTATTATTAAGAAAGGATGTTGGACGTTTCCAGACAAAATAAGCCCACGCTGTTGTTGAATTTCTGGTTTTATTGCTCTCTACTATTTTGCTGTACACCCTGATGATGAGTTAAGGGTTTCACTCAAGAGTCGGAACACGTTGGCATAATGATGTAGTAATGCCAAAAATTCCATAACAATATGTCCCGCTATGAACGCTTCCATTCCAGAATTTGTAGCCCACATTGAACAAGTCTAATAAGATAGCCTGGCCTAAACGAATTGGGTATGAATGCATTTGAATGTGTCCAATGGTGAACATATTGATGCTTTGTGCTAGACAAAGAGAACATCAACAAGGCTCACCTGTAATAAATTATACTGTATTCTGAATTTGAGGAAGTGAACTGGTAAAAAAAATTGGCCCTTTTAACTCACAGTGCACATGAAAATGGTAAAGTCAACCTCGACCAGGTTCATGATTGTAAAATCATACATGCACAGAGAACTGCAAGAATCCTGTGAAAATTTTGCAATTTCAAAACCTGAGCGTTTGGAACAAGAGCAATGATGGTTTATAAGAGCAGAATGGTGGCTACTAGTCTTGTTCTATGTTAATGCCAAGCATTCTAGACAAAATTATGGCAGCACCCAGTGTCCTTCAGAAGGATAGCCCATCAAAAGAGTCTTGGTATAAACATGCCTGCAAAAAGGCCTGGTATCCGAGTTTAATCCTCCTTAGCAAGCAAGCATCTCCAATGAACTTGGCTAACATCCTATGGATAGTCAGTCTCCACTTCATGTGGCAAAAGAGACGTGCTAGAAATTTTGAACTACTCTCCACTTCTTGTGGTAAAAGACGCTTGCTAGAAAGTTTGAACATTGGCCAAAGATATCAAAGAAAGAGTAATCAGAGTAACTAAAATTAATAATCCTTGATTTAGATTAAATAGCTATAAAATGAAAAGTAACAAAATTTTCGGTAAAAATTACATCATCAAAATTTTGTCGATGCATTTCAAACCACCCAATGTGATTTAAAACATCCAATTGCCACAAGAAAAAATTGTGAAAAGCTGAAGCTCCAATTGCCATAAGTAAAAATTGTGAAAAGCTAAAGCTAGGAGATGCGTTTTTCATACTTGCAAAGATAGGTGATGGGAAATGGAAAGTGAAACTAAAGACAGAAAAGGACCAATAAAGAGGTCAAAGGAATCCCAGGGATAATAAATGTGAACCAACCCTTTTTTCAGATTATTCAGATAAAATTGATTAATATCTAATAATGTACTATCAAGAGGGAAATGAAAACAATAACAAATATTACAACCAAACAGAAAAAGCTGATCAGATTTTCTGGAATATAGTTTACTTTTCATAATGTCCTAGCATATGCTCTTTATGTAATAATGACTTAGCATCTACCCTTTAAAGGGATCACAATTGCTTCCTTGTTAGTAATGTTAGAATTTAAAAGACATAAAATCAAATAAATACTCAACCCTATAATCCATCATATCATACCCAGGTCCAAAGAATGCACACTTATTTTCCACAAAAGTTAGTCTTGACATGCCAACATGATAGTCAATGTGTTCAACCGATCTACATATATGACAAATACTTAAAAGCCCAAGAGAATGCCTTCCTCTTTCAATTTTTAAGATAACCGATTTGGGCACCAGTGAAATAAGCATTTTCATAACCAGTGGAATGAATGAAACCAAAGCAGAGACTAAAAAAGGAGTACAAACATGTGAAGATAAATACAAGAGGAGGGAGGTGAGACTTTACATGATAGAACGAAGGCACAGAGTCTCCAAGTAGGGAAAGTTGATTGCACTTGGGAATCCAGACCTATAAACACCCTTCTCAACCATTGCAAAATTCAGAGGAGGGACAAGCAGCCCATCTTCTCCTTCCTTGACCTTCAACTCCTCATGCGGTCTGGGGATCAATCCCATCTCTTCTCCTCCTCTTTATCTGATATAACTCTCAATCGATTCTGCTTATACAACGGAAAGGGCGGACACCCAGTATTTATATGCAGAAACCCACTGAGAATTTGTGCCAAAATAAGGCCAAATCATGACTTCATTCTTCCTTTCTCTGCACTATGCAGTATAGTCCAATGAGAAACAACAATCCGGTTCTCCGCATAATTTTCAAGTGCTGTGTCAGAGCATCCACGTGGAATGCATATCCATGGAATATGCTCTGCTCCTTCGGGGAAAAGCCATGAAAACTTCCCATGGATGGCTGCCTGAAATATTCATAACCTATTGGAAATCTACCCCTTGCCTTCCTCCTTTTTCTAGAACAAATATTCCTAGTTCTCATGAAAATATAGTCAAGAAAGGGGCCTTTGAAAATGAAGGCAGTTGGCCCTAATTTTATGTAGGCTTCCAGGGTTTTTCATTTGTGAGTGGTCCACGTGGAATCTCCTTCCCTGATTTGTCTTCAACTTCTTATCATGGCTTTTCTCGAGGCTTATTATTATTATATGGCCTTTTCTGGAATTAAAATTAAACCCGTTGGCTGCCCCTTAGATGCAATGGGTATCTTAAAAAGATACAACAGAGCGACAAAGTTATAGATAATTAATGGAACATATTTTATTCCCTCCACATATAGATGTATTTATTCAGGTGAACTAGTAAATTTTAATCAACATTTGATAAGATAAATTAATTTAAAAAAATTGAGTGGTGGATATGAGAGTGTACATTCCAATAAATCTCTTAAAATAGTGATCAAGCTAAGGGATATAAATAAATAAAAACAACCACTGAAATATATTTTATATATAATATTATATAAATTAAATTAAATTATAAAAATTAATAAAATAAAAACAACCAACTGAATATTTTTTTATAATATAACATTATATAAATAGAAATAAACTACATAAATTAATAAAATAAAACAACCAACTGAAATATATTTATATATAATATTTATATAAATAAAAATAACTACATAAATAAAACACATCACTGAAATGTTTTTTTATATATAATATTATATAAATTAATTAAATTATATAAATTATTTTGAATGTGTAAGTTTTCATAGTTTATATTACGGTGATTAATATTTTTGGAAACAGTGTATATTTATTTTTTTCTGAATTTACAGTATTTTCAAAAACATTAATTCTCATATATAAATTATTACTGAATTTTGAGGAAATTGATTTGGTGAAATATGTAAATTTGTTGTATAAAATATTATGAGATTCTTGGTTAAATTTCTTAATTAACTTGTATCCATATTACAAAAATAGGGAAAATCAACAATAATAGTTATAATAATAGCCAATAGAATGGATGTCAATGAGTAGAAGACTACATTTAACTAATTATGAAAAAGAGAAATAAAAACATTTCTAATAAGACATTAAAAAAATGAATTTACTAAGAGAAATAATGTTTTGATCAACAACCTTTTCTTTTTTTAAAGATGATAGTGGAAATGTTGGGAAAATGAAACTAATACCTCTCTTTTTCTAAAGTTAATAACTAGCATTGTGTAGATAATTTTTGTTCCTTAGAAATGGCTCCCACATTCAACGCTTCCCCATGAGATTTGAGCTAATAACATTATGGAGACTAAATCTCATAGAAACCAAATTTGCATCTTATGATGGCAACATCTTTATTTTATTATAAACAAATGAGGTATTCAAAATCAAACCAACCTCTAAAATAAAACATCCATTAATTATATAA
>APFE031475156.1:0-44295 GCA_000404065.3 Pinus taeda
GTCTCTCATTGTTTTAGCTTAGGACCTCATCATAACTGTGAAGCCTTCCTCTATAGTGGTTTATATATCCTCTAGCCTGCATCGTGGAGCCCTCCTTAACTACTGGTTAGAACCTCTTTTCACAACGTATAGGTCCTCCTCATAAGACAACTATAGAGACTTCTCCCTTCAACGCAGCTAGGCTTCAAGACTATGCTAAGACATGCTAGGGCTCCTTCTTGAACAACACCTAAAACACATCCTTTAGGATTTTTTATTGAGTCTCTTTCTTATTGTGGATTAGGGGTTCATTTAGGCTCCCTTTGACTGTGTCTTAGCTGTGAATAGAAGACTGCAGCTAGGACTCTTTTGGAGCTTCCTTTGACAACGTATGGAAGCCTCCTTGCTTTGATGAAGAGCCTTCTTTTGGGAAAGCGAAAGAGCCTCTCTTCACTATGATTTAATCCCTTTAGGACAGCATATAAGGCTTGTGGCTAGGGAAATTTTTCTAGTAGCTAGGGCTCCTCGAAGGCTGCGGCTATGACTCTTCCTTTAAGACTGCATTTAGGGAAATGTTAGCCCTCCCTTGATAGAATATTAGTGCACAACTGAAGAAGAACTTCAACTCCTAGTTTGGACTTCGGTTAGGGCATCATATCTCTATTAGGACAATGTATAGAATCCTTCTTGACTATGGCCAGACTCTCTAATTTCCTCCTGCATCTAGGGCTTCATCATCTAGATCTCTCTTGCCACCAAAAACTAAAACAAGTGGAGAGAGATCAAGAGTGAAGTGTGTGTACAAAAGGACCTGAAAACCTTTTCAATTTATAATAAAATGTTGAGGATAGATGGGGGTAATTTGTTTGTTGGCCAACCTTAACGAATTGTCTCATAACACAAATAAATTCATATCTCCAAGAATACACATTGGAATCAGATGATCTTTAGATCAATCCTACACCACTTGACGAGATTGTCTTGTTGTGTTGCTGCTACACTATGTCATGGTTATCCCGTTGTGCCACTGCTACACTATGTCATGGTTGTCACATTGTGCCACTACTGCACAATGTCATGGCTATCCCATTGTGCTTTGCCATACCATAACAACACCATGAATTTGTTGCACTAAATAATAGTTGTCCCATGTTGTACCATTGTACCATTGTTGTCCCATTGTGCACTATATTCCATTGACCATTGTTGTCCCATTGTTGTACCATATGTTGCACCATACTACACCAAGTTTCCTTTGCTGTATCATTGCAGTACCATGTAGCATTGTTGTCTCGCTACTACACCATACATCCTGTTGTCCATACTGTTGAACCATACATCTTGTTGTCTTATAGTATCCTGTCTATAATGTTATAACATTCATAATAAGACTTGGATCTATCATTCATGATTGTGATTCAATCCAAGTAGAAGATAGAGCACCCTTATTTAGAACAACATTAAGGATAGATGAAGGTGTGGCTTCTTTATCTCAGTGTTTATGTGTGAGAGTATTCCTTCCATGATAGAAATGGTATTCCTTTCATGACTGCATATAGGATAAGGGATTTCCCTTTCATGATGACAAGGACATTCCATGTGTAGAGAACTTCTTTTAGGACAACGTTTAGGTGCCATCTAAATTAGGTAGCATATCAACAAGGTTTAGGGCATCTCCTCTCCTTAGACTTACAACTAGTGTTTTTGCTTTCATTTCCGTGGTTGTGTATTACTGCTTCTTCATAGGGCAATGTTTAGGGCTTCTCCATAGGGTAGTGTTAGGGCTTCCTTCATCGTGCTAGATCTCCTTTTCCGCTTGCATCTAGGACTTATTCATTAGGGAAGTGTAGGGCCTTGGGAACTCCTTCTAGATTAGGGCAACGTTATCACTTAGGATCTCTCCTCCTACTAAAAGCCAAAGACAAGTAGAGAGGAAGATATCTCAAGTGTGTGTTGAAATGACTTGAAGGCCACCTCTATTTATACTAAAACGTTGAGCACAAGTGGGGTTTATTTGGTTGCTGACTGACCTTGATGAATTGTCCCATAACACTAATAAATTCATATCTCCATGAATACTTATTGGAATTAGACGATCTTTAGATCAATCCTACACCTCTCAATGAGAGGGATCCACGAAAAATATCAGCTACCATTAATAAAATGACACACATGGATTTTGGCCCTAGTTTCCAATTTTAACACTCCCTCTTAACTAGGTAGAACTCCATCCACTGATCCATATGTATGAATGTACTATCTCTGTCGTCAGTGCCCTACACTACTCTGATATGCTCTGCTGAGCTTTGTTTTGTTGAACTGTGTTGAGCTCTGCTCTGCTGAACCATGAAGAAGAAGAATTGATCGAGAATGTCTCATACCATTCTCTATTGACCTGAAGTTAGTTTCATTTGAAGAGAGTGTGTCATATCACTCTTACTGACCCAAAGTCAATTTTATTGATCCCAGATAAATATCACAAGAGAGTGTCTCAAACGACTCAAACTGATCCCAAATCACTTAGGGGTCATCCTAGAATAGGGATTATGGTAGGTACAATGATGCATCCATCGATAGTACTACTATGGTCCCTAACCACATTTCCGTGCTCATTGATCAGATGAGAGCTACTTCCCATGAGTCTCAGACTGGATGGGTAGGATGCCTCGACAAAAGAAATAATCATCATATCCCACAAAAGAACTAATCATCCTGGCTCACAGGAGAATGAATCATCTTGTCCCAAAGTCACCTTGGTGTATGACAGGGGAATGCTGAGCTATTCACCTTGTACACAGTGCACCATTAGGGGAGGGCGAGTCACCCTATGGTCGTGTGTTAATCCAGTAAGTACCCCAAGCCCCCCAGATCTACCAGAGCTCAATGCATGCAACATGCATGACCCTTATACGAAGGTCTCTCAAAGACTCCAAGTCATTCGAGAAAGTCACAGATTTGACCTTTCCCCAGGGCTTTGACAAAATTTCTGTGACTTGTACATTAGTCTCAATGCAATGGAGCGTCCTCGACCATCGACTTACCATATCCTAGATAAGGTAGTATCTGATGTCTATCTGCTGGAGCAATCACCGAGTATGGGATTTCTCAATAATTGAATCCCCCCTGGTTGTCACAGAGGATCACAGTGGTATTCATCATGTGTATAAACAACTCACTAAAGAGCTTCCACAACTAGGTAGCTTCACACGAGATCATACTCGTAGCTATGTATTCGGTCGTAGTAGTTCTTATAGAAACCAACTTCTTATTCCTACTCATCCATGATATCAAAGAAGAATCCAAAGAGAACCATCACTGAGAAGTGCTCTAGTGATCCTCCACACTACCTGTCCAGTCAACATTCGAATAATCATGCAGCTTCATATTTTCTGTAGTGTATCTCAATCCATGAGAGGTTGTGCCCTGAAGATACCTCAGAAGATTCTTGGCACCAATCCATTGAGGCTAAACTGAAAATGAGCTCATTGTGCTAACTGAAAAACATATATACTGATGAAAGTTCACCAAGAACATCAACGCAAATGAGTTTATGAAACTCAGAGGCATTTCCCAAATCTGGTCGAGCATCATCGCCATAAAACTTATGAAAGTTAATATCCTCGAGGTAGTCATGGGCTTGGAGTTTACCATTTCACATCCAGAATCCAGTTCCCTCTTAGTTATGCAAGTGAGAGGGTTTGCACCTATCATAAATAGGTCATTCTTAGAAGGTGATGGTATGAGAGGTCTATCATCCACAATCTTAAAATAATTGTTTGGATCGTCTTCACTCTTAGTGAATGTCATCTTCATCTAACAACTATCAATCCTCTCATATCAAACCTAGGGTTATTTTCTTAGAGCCATAGAGGGCTTTCTTCCACCTACATACATGAGATTCCGAATGAATCTCAAACCCCTCAGGTTGTTCCAAGCCTGTGAACCTACTACATGAGGGGAATGGTTCCTTTGTAAGACTTTCCTTCAGTACATCTCAGACATGTAACTTCATGTTCCTTTTGAATTCAGGCATCCTAGTCACAATATAACTCACATCGAGTAGGGCCCCACAATAAGTAGACCTCCGGTGCTATAGATGAGATGCATCAAATAACATGGTCCCCAATGGACCATCTTGCAACTTGGTACAAATTTCCAACCCTGAACCCATGAGTAAAAGCATCTTTGAAAATTCTATTTTCAAACATGTACCTTTCCATCGATGAATGCCACCCTGAAACCATTGAATTCCATTACAGAAATGGAGACAAGTTTCTTCTTGCGATCAGGTACATAAAAGAGATTTTGTAAATGAATCGAGTTACCCTCATTCAATTGAGGGGTAACATTTCCTACACCCTTTCTGGGATAGGTGGCATCAGCTCCAAGTATTATCCCACTACTGTTTCTTACCAAATTCGAGAGAGAACGCTTCTATCCGGTGAAGTGCCTTGCAGCACTATAATCAATAAATCAGATTCCCGCAAAATTTGAAGGAGAGGTCAAATAAAAGATAACGGTTCTTTATCTTATAAGAAACAATATTTGATTCTCCATACCTGGCATTCTGTGCTTTCCTTAAAGAGTCAAATGTTTCTTTGATGACCTGCATTATCTTTCATTCCTTTGATCATTGAACATGTCCCTGGAATGATTGTTATCTCCATTAATAGATGTGTCCCTACCATTTGGACACTCCTTCACATAATGGCTGAACTCATTGTAAGCAAGGCATTTGCCTTTTCTTTCACCCTGAGATCTAGATTTCCCACTGAAGTGATATGTAGATAGGCCATCAGAAGCTTCCATTGCACCATTATGATGATATACTTTGCTTCGAATTTACCCTTGGTGAATTTGAAGAGGGATGAGGAATCCATTGATCTTTTTGTCCTTTCCCAACTGTCTTCAATGATTTCTCTTTCACTCTTGCTTGGGATTTGTCTTCACCTCGCCTTTGATACCATGTTAACTTTTTCATAGTTAGCCCAATATCATTTTCAAATTAGTAATCACATCAACATTAAATTAAACTGCAAATAGAACATAAACATAAATCGCAGAAGACAAGCCAAGACAAGAGGACACAAGATGTGGCACTAGCCAGGGACAAACCCCAATGTGGGGAAACCCTTCATCAATTCTTCTTATATGTTCTTCAATAGTTCAGCAGAGAAAGAGAGACAGAGACAGTACGTTTACAATAGAGGTCAACACTTTGACTTATCTAGATAAGAGCGTAGATCATCTCAAACAGGATGATCCATGAGATCAGAAGACATGTTGCTTCAACTAATTGTCCAAGGTGACTCCTTCACCTATCATTGTGTTGCATCTCGTCATCATGTTGCACCTCATTGTTCTGCATCATGATGCACATGCTTGTGGTCCCATTGTGCCACTGCTACACAATGTCACGGTTGTCTCATTGTGCCACTATTGCACTTATGTCATGACTGTCTCGATGTGCCACAACTCCACTATGTCATGGATGTCCCATTTGCCACTGCTGCACTATGTCATGGCTATCCCATTGTGCCACTTCTGCAGAATGTCATGGCTGTCTCATTGTGCTTTGCCATACCGTAACAACACCATGAATTTGCTGCACTAAATACTAGTTGTCCCATGTTGTACCATTGTACCATTTCTGTCTCATTATGCACTATATGCCATAGACCATTTTTGTACCATATTCTGCACCATACTGCACCAAGTTTCGTTTGTTGTCCCATTGTTGTGTGATTGCAATACCATGTAGCATTGCTGTCACAGTGTTGCACCATACATCTTGTTTTCCATATTGCTACACCATTGCTGCACCATACATCTTGTTGTCCATACTATTGCACCATTGCTGCACCATACATCTTGTTTTCATATAATATGTTGTCTATAATGTTACAACATTCATCATAAGACTTGGATCCATCATTCATGACTGTGATTCAATCAGAACAGGAGATAGAGCATCCTTATTTAGAACAACGTTAAGGATAGCTAAAGGTGTGACTTCTTTATCTCAACATTTACGTGTGAGAGCATTCCTTCCATTACAATAATGGTATTCCTTTCCTGACTGCGTATAGGAAAAGGGCTTTTCCTTTTATGATAGAAAGGGCATTCCATGTGTAGAGCACTTCTTCTAGGATAGTGTTTAGGTGTCATCTCCATTAGGCAGCATAGCAACTAGGTTTAGGGCATCTCTTCTCCTTAGACCCGCGGCTAAGGTTTCTGCCTTCACTTCCATGGTTGCGTATTACTACTTCTTCATAGGTCATTATTTAGGCTTTCTCCATAGGGTAGCATTAGGGCTTCCTTAACCATGCTAGATCTCCCTTTCCTCCTACATCTAGGGCTTCTTCATTAGGGCAGTGTAGTTCCTAGGGCACTCCCTCTAGATTAGGGTATCGTTATCCCTTAGGACCTATCCTCCTACTAAAACCCAAAGACAAGTAGAGAGGAAGAGATCCCAAGTATGTGTTGAAATTACTTGAAGGCCACCTCTGTTTACATGAAAACGTTGAGCATAAGTGGGGTTTATTTGGTTGCTGGCCAACCTTGACGAATTGTCCCATAACACTAATAAATTAATATCTTGATGAATACTCATTAGAAATGGATGATCTTTAGATCAATCATACACCTCTCGATGAGAGGGATCCAGGAAAAATATCAGTTTCCATTAATAAGATGACCCACATGGAGTTTGTCCCTAGTTGCCAATTTTAACAAGGAGCATTCCTTTTTCCTTTGTTATTGAACATGTCATTCCTTTGATTGTTGTCACCCCTAAAATTGTTGTGGTAGTTCTTGTCATCATCCCGAAGTGTATCCCTTCTACTATGGCACTCCCTTTCATAGTGGCCAAACCTATTACAAATGAACCATCTTCCCTTCCTTCTTCTTTGAATCCTAGTCTTCCTTGGCATTCCTTCTTTGAACTTGCATTTTCTACAAGATCTCCAAATTTTCCTCACATTCAATTTCAATCATTACATAAAAATGAAATAAAACAAAAATATTTCTCAGAAAACATGCAGAATAAATTCTTTATTCAATTTCTCATCGAGACGGCCTGCTCCAGTCCATATGTTAACATCTCCAAAAGGTTTCCCACAATTATTACGTTCAATCTATTTTTATCGCATACTTTTTCTATCTATTAACAATATTCAAATTTACTCACTATTAATACATAGCCGCAAATATTAAATTGTTATTATAGTTTTTAATTACTTGCTTTTAACATTATCTATCTTCTGAAATAGGATGTATGGACTCACATATATCACAACTATATAGTTACTTGAAATAAATAGAGGAATCAATAATTATTACACAATATATAAACAAGATTTCTACCCTATCCAAATCCAAATATATCGCTATACCACCTTCGACCAACTATACAATTAATACTAGCATTAAAATCTACTCTGAAACGTATAATCCATATTCATGAATGCGAAAAAATGTGAAAAATATGAGCATACTGGCAATTAAGAAATATGCATCTTCCATTATGCATAAATCTTCAACGGTGTCTGATATGCCATTGTTCCTCTTGCATTTTCGACTAGATCTATTGAATTTCCATCATAAAGGTAAGTTCAATTACATTCACTCCAATTTCATTATAACACAATTCACATGCAAACTCATTATAGTCAATTTTAACAATTAATTTCCATATTTAAAATAATAATAATTATTATATATATTTTGAATCAAATCTTGCTTTTGTAGGTTTCTTATTGCTTCTTCGACTCTCTATTGTCTTCAACAAGTTGTTATGCAAATTTAAACGTGGAAGGATAACCATCATGTTGTTCATGATCTTTTATTTTTTTTTCAAAAGGCAATGTATGTTAGAAACATTACACATTCTATAAATTTCACATAATATAAATCATTTACCTTCATCTTATACCTTTGCACGGAATCTTGTTTACTAAATCTTAGCTTCAATAACAATTTACATGTCAAAATTCTTCTTCATTTTATGCATTGCAATGTTTCCTTTGCAACATCTAGTGAAATTGCTAGTGGAATCAAATGAGAGAGGTATTCCTAGTTGTCATTCAATTTTATAACTATAATGTGATCAATGGTTTTTCGATTGGAGTCCAAATTGTAGTTTTAATGTGAGTTGTAACTCATTTATTGAAGTCCTACAAGAACATAATGAGAATTTTGTTCAGGGGCATAAAATCCAAATAAGCAACATAATTGTTTTCTAGGCTGCTGTAAGCGTGTTTGGTCAAGGACCACATGAGCATGATACCCATAATTTCTAGAAGTATTGTCTTGTAAAATAGAATGTTTTGGTAGAAATTACATTGTCTATCATTGAACAAAACCCTAGTTCTTCATATCATCGAATAATTTTTTTTTTTATCAAATGGGAGAGGCTTTCCCTAGCTCTAATGAGCTTATATTTTTATCAATGAATTTATCCATGGTAGCCTTTAGGAATTTATTATTTAAATGATGTTAGGGCACCTTCTATATAGACACGGACCTTAGGATTAGGACATCTAGCAATCATTATTACATGAGGCTTTGGGACTTCTTCATCAAGAACAAGGATGTTCGGAGAATATCCATCAAGTTATCAACACCCTGTTATTCATGTATGTGCCAAAGTCAACCAATCATAATGCTTCTTAAGTAAAAAGAGTCATCAAAAATCACATTATAACATCACATCTCCCTTTGAATATTTGAAAGGTAAGCTTACATAAAACATAAGCATTGAGCTATATGCAACCTACTTTTAATCTTATGGTCCATGTTCTAGAATTATCCAATCATAATCATGGAGCTTATATCAAATTCAGTTATCAGGACATTCCTTTCATCAGGAATCATTAGACAAGAAGAGACATCAAAGATTTTTTGGCTCCCTATTAAGCCTTTCTTCAAGTCATACGAGGCAACAACTTCAGAAAATGTCTGAGTCATCACAGTTGTAGTTGTCTCATTCTTCATTGCATCCAATTACCTAATTCATGATGGGAAGAAAGATTTCTCATTGGGCATTCATCTATGTAGAGCCATTCTTCACAAAATCCTGATTTAATGCAATCAAGATATCACGCTCTTTTTCTTATTGTGCTTGTGTACCTACTTCTATTTTTCACAAGGATTGATAGAGAACTGGTCAGAGTGCTATGCACTTCTTCTAGACAATCTTCAAGATTGAAGGCTTTAGGTGAGATGTAATTCTTATCAAAGGTGCTGCAATTTCCTTTACTAACAGATCCTTGAGAGGTTGGATTTTGGCCTAGAATTGTTGTTCCCTTTTTGTTTCTTGTTTCCACTTGTAGCTGCAAACTCATGATAATTAATGATTTCCAGTCTTCACCATGTCAATCATTCTTCGTGCTATAATATTAATGTAAGGCAAATCAATGTAGGATCATAACCAAGTACAATCATAGGTCAAAATTGTAGAAGGCCACTTCCTTTATTACAAAAATTGTCACTGTCTTATTTGTTCACATAATCATTGTCTTGAAGGTCTTTGATTTACTGACAAAATGTGCTTTAAACAAAATCATTGTATTTAGATGATTGCAAGAACCCTTAACTTATTCATGTTGATTATGGGAGCTGTAACGATCCATACGAGATTTGTTTTAGCTCAAGGTAGGCCAAATAACTCTACTGCTCCGATAATATGCTAATGACGTTGCTGATCTCGAGGGCCAAGAATTAACATAAATTGAGAATGTATATGATACAGTGAAGAGGAGGTTGAAACTAAAGTGGAATAAAAAAAGATCAAAACATAGCTTAACCATTGTAGTGTTGAAAACATAGTTAAATCACAGTGGGTGGAGGGTCAAGCCTCCTCTTTTAATATTGATGCATTACCAAGAATTTTTGAATTGTCTTAGAGGGTTGAAATGTTATAGATGGAGTATAACCCTTGATTACTTTAGAGTCCATAATTTATGACATATGGAGAACCACCTGCAAATGAGCTCAACCATTAAAAAAATAAAATAAGCTATAAGCCATTTCAAATTTTGTCTGCTTGCCAAATATTTTAAAGTTCCTTAAGGCATTACTTGATTTCAAAGATAACAGTGAATTATTCTTTTGGTGCTGACTGTTAATGCCAATATTGGTTTGACTATCGAAGATATATATGCTAAGAAGAATTGTATTGAGATAAGGATCCACAAAGAACAAAGCTTGGCTTCAAATGGTCCTTCTTGCACTCGATCCTTCTCTTCTTCAATTAGTTGTCATCAAAAGTTCATCAAAAAGATACAAAGTACAATATCTCATGAATCAAGCTTCCTAGATGTGAATTTGGGTGGATGCCCTCCGACGCCTTCTCATGACTTGGTCGCTTGCACGTCGCACACTCATGTCACACTCCCATCTCCATGCATATTTTCATGCCAATCCACACTCCTCATTCACATGGCCCATCACACTATTAGTTTAACACAATCGGGCACCCTGCCATAGTGCAGGTGTGCACCCTCTGACTAGCCCTCCATATGTTTGTTTGGTTAAACACACCCATCATATGACTTGCCTTACTTTTTTTTACTCTTTCAATTGTGGGAGTAGTCTCAAGTGCTCGTTTGTCATGTTTCCAACTCGAGGCCCTAGCACATATAATACCATGGTCCCAATACCAGAAGCCACAAATACTAAGACATGAAACTACTTGACTTAACAACTTTGACTCTTTCATGGAGTCAAGTTTAACTAACAATGCCCTAGAAAATATTGGTAAACACATAAATTTATGATAAGAATAAGAATACTTAGACCATTACACATCTTAGATTGCCCAAAAAAGACAAAAACAAACTTAACTATAAAATTTTAATAAATTATAACTTTATTTTAAATTATTAGCACAGCCAAATAGATAGATTAAGTAGCTGGTAAAATTTAGATTATTATTATTATTAGTGATAAAAGAATTAGTATATAAGTTAAATATATATACATTAAAAATAGACATTATAAATTAAATGGTTGGAAAATAACGATCGACATAAACCCATAATAAACATCAAAGTAATAAGTTGTTAAATAATCAGTGTGTATTTGGTTAGTCAAATCCCTTTTCACCTTAAAAAGGTTTGCATGTCAAAGATATTTTATCCCTCTCCATGGTTGGTAGATCCTAAGTTAAGAAGGATACACACTCATTTTATTATCAATTATAATTCTAATTTGACCGAGCCAAAATGTTTTATTGATAATTTTAATTATTTATTTTATAGTTCAATTAAAAAAAATAATTTGACTTAGTCAAAATTTTTAGGGGAAATCACAACATCTCTTTCATACCCTTTTTTATTTTATATTTAATTTAAAATACATTATAAAATTAAAATAAATAAAATATTTACAAAATATTTTGATTTTGAAATGAGTTATGGTTTTTGGGCATGTGGTAT
Organism: Pinus taeda; assembly: GCA_000404065.3. Lineage (NCBI taxonomy): Eukaryota > Viridiplantae > Streptophyta > Pinopsida > Pinales > Pinaceae > Pinus > Pinus taeda. Next base: position 11,418 of record APFE031475156.1, read on the forward strand.
TAATAAATCATATTATTGACCCATGGGGGTGGATATACATGGTTAAGAATCTTCTTATATTGTAAGTATTAAGTTCTTGTGTTATTGTTATGAGAGGCCCTCTACAACCCAATTTAGGGTGGATGGAAAAGTGTTAGATGTGTGAGCGTAAGATGTGAGATATTTTTTAAATTCAATTGTTTTATATTGTAACTTTTTTTTATTAATAAAATTATGAGCAAACTTTTTAGATAAAAGAAATTATAATATACATATCACATTAAAATATATAACGTATAAATAATACTTATACATTAACATTCGTTTTAGGAGATAAGTTAAAACAGTGATTGCATAACCATATTTAAATTTAATTAATAAGCAGATAAAAATTTAATATTTTCAATATAAAAATATTTTTAATCATGAATATTTACCATGGATATTATTAACTTCTAAAAAGGATTTTTTACAATACCATGGTCCAATACCCCGAAGGAAAGATAGAGAGAGGGAGAGGAGAGAAGAAAATCATAATACCATTGGCTAATACCATGGGCCATCTATGCTTTGGGTTATTATGTTGAGGATCTAGACTTTTAATTATTATGTTACAATACCATGGGGAAATATCATGGCTTATCCATACCACATGCGGAGAAACCATAACTTATTTCAAAATCAAAATATCTTACAAATAATTTATTTCAATTGAATTTTATAACATTTTTAAATTAAATCTAAAACTAAAAGGTTATAATTACTTTTAAGATATATCTAAACCCTCCATCCTCACAACTACTAAAAATATTCCCATAGAGATTAAATGGAGGATAAATTTAACAAAGTATCCAAGAAGAGAGAGAAAACAAAGTGACTAACAATGATCGAGGAAAGATAGTGCATGATTCATTTAAGTTTTTTATTATTGTATTTATTTTGACACGATACAAAATATAGGTTTAATATTTTACAACAAATTCAATTTTTTTTTAATTTATATATTTTCTTAAATACAATACGATGGGATCATACTTAATAGAGAGAGAGTGGGATAGAGGGGGAATAGGGTGGCATAGAGAGACATAGAGGCAGGAGAGACAAGGAGAGAGAAGAAATAAGAGAGAGGGGAAGGGGAGAGAAGAGGAGAGAGGGAGGGAGGGAGAGATGGATTTGGAGGGGGAAAGAGTGGGAGGGAAGAACAAAGGCATTGAGATATAGTGATGGAGAGAGAGAGGGAGTGATAAGGGAGAGACGAAGATGGAATGAGGGAGAGAGGAGATGAGGAAAGGGAGATAAAAGTAGGGGATATATATAGGGAAATGAGGGAAAGAGAGAGATAGGGATATATAGATATGTATGGGGAAGAGAGGGGAAGAGTGAGAAGGTGAGAGAGAGGGAGATAGTGACAGAGTTACAGGGTGGAGAGAGAGATTGTGTGATGGGGAGAGAGAAAAAGGGAGGTGGGAGAGAAAGGGAGAGAGGGGAAGGAAGATAGAGGGGACTTGAGAGAGAGGAGATAGAGAGGGGGAGAGAAAGATGGAGTTGGAAGAGGGAAAGAGAGGGAGGGAAGAACAAAAGCATTGAGAGATAAAGGTAGAGAGAGAGAGAGAGTGTGTGTGTGATAAGGCAGAGATGAATATGGAAAGAGGGAGAGAGGAGATGAGGGAAGGGAGATAAAAGGAGATGATATAGATAGGGAAATAAGGGGAAGAGAGAGATAGGGAGACATAAATATTGAGGGGGGAGAGAAGGAGAGAGAGGGAGATAGTGATAGAGTTGGAGGGTGGAGAGAGAGAGTGTGTGTGATGGGGGTGGAGACAAAGTGAGGCGATAGAGAAAGGGAGAGAGAGGAGAGAGAGGGGAGAGAGAGAGATGGAGTTGGAAGGGGAAGAAATACATAGAGAGAGAAAGGTAGAGAGGGAGAGGGAGTGACAAGGGAGATGGTGAGATGATGAGGGATAAAGGAGAGCAAGAGTAAGAGAGAGAGGGAGAGAGAGAGAGAGAGAGAGAGAGAGAGAGGAGGCAAAGAGAGATAGGGAGAGGAAGAAGTAGGGAGATAGAGATAGATACATATGTTGAGAGAGTGTATGTTTCAGCAGTGATAAGGAAAGACAAGGGGATATATATATATATATAGATATAGATATAGGGGGAGAGAGGGAAAAAGAGAGAGGAAAAGAGAGGGATGGAGGAAGAGAGATAGATATGGAGATATAAGGGGAAGAGAGAGAGAGAGAGATAAATATATACAGAGAGAGAGTCAAAGTGTCAAATTTGTAGGGTGGAGAGAGAGAGTGTGTGTGATGGGGAGAGAGACAAAGGGAGGTGGGAGAGAAAAGGAGAGAGAGGAAGGAAGATAGAGGGGACTTATGAGAGAGGAGATAGAGAGGGGGAGAGAGAGATGGAGTTCGAAGAGGGAAAGAGAGGGAGGGAAGAATAAAGACACTGAGAGATAAAGGTAGAGAGAGTGTGTGTGATAAGGCAGAGATGAATATAGAATGAGGGAGAGAGGTGATGAGGGAAGGGAGACAAAAGGAGATGATATAGATAGTGAAAGAAGGAGAAGAGAGAGATAGGGAGACATAAATATTGAGGGGGGAGAGAAGGGGGACGAGAGAAGGAGAGAGAGGGAGATAGTGACAGAGTTGGAGAGTGGAGAGAGAGAGTGTGTTTGTGATGGGGGTGGAGACAAAGTGAGGTAATAGAGAAAGGGAGAGAGAGGAGAGAGATGGGAAAGAGAGCGAGATGGAGTTGGAAGGGGAAGAAATACATAGAGAGAGAAAGATTGACAGGGAGAGGGAGTGACAAGCGAGATGGTGAGATGATGAGGGATAAAGGAGAGCAAGAGTGAAGAGAGAGAGAGAGAGAGAGAGAGAGAGAGAGAGAGAGGAGGCGAAGAGAGATAGGGAGAGGAAGAAGTAGGGAGATAGAGGTAGATACATATGTTGAGAGAGTGTATGTTTCAGCAGTGATAAGGAGAGACAAGGGGAGATATATATATATAGATTGAGGGGGAGAGAGGGAAAAAGAGAGAGGAAGAGAGAGGGACAGAGGAAGAGAGATAGATATGGAGATATGAGGCGAAGAGAGAGAGAGAGAGAGAGAGAGAGATATAGATAAATATATGTAGAGAGAGAGTCAAAATGTATGAGAGCTGATATAGAAAGATAGAGAAGGAGATACAGAGGGAGATAGAGATATAGATGGATGGGGCAAGAGGGAAAAAGAGAGAGACAAATAAAGGGAGGAAGGAAGATATATATATTATATTATATATATATGATATGAGAGAGAGAGAGAGAGAGAGAGAAATGTGTTTAGGGGGCTTAGTAGAGAGACAAATAAACAAAGATGGAGGGAGGTATAGATAAAGATGCAACAGGGAGAGGGAAGAAGAGAAAGATAGAGAAAGGGATGTAGAGGTGGAGAGAGAGAGAGAAGGGAGAGAGGGAGGGGGAGAGAGGGGAGAGAGGGAGCAAGAGAAACATAGAATGGAAGGTGGAGAGAGATGGAAGAAGAAAGAGACACACACCGACAAATACAAACAAAAAAGTTAGATATAGAAATTTGTGAATATTTTGGGTTTTCACTAAAATAATGTATTGATTTTAGTGTAGTTGTTGATTTATAATCCTATTTTATCACTTTCACTAGATGCATTGATTTTAGTGTAGATGCCAATTTCTAATCCTATTTAATACCTTACACTAAATACATTGATTTCAGGGTAGATGTTGATTTCTACTCCTATTTGATTGCTTGCACTAGATGGATTGGTTTCAATGTAGATATTGATTTGTAATTGTATTTTATCACTTGTACTAGATGCATTTATTTTAGTGGAGATATTGATTTCTAATAATATTTAATACCTTATACTAGATGCAATGATTTTAGAATAGATTTTGATTTCTACTCCTATTTGATTGCTTGCACTGGATGCACTGGTTTTAGCATATATATTGATTTATAATCCTATATGATCGCTTGTACTAGATGCATTGATTTCAATGTAGATGTTGATTTCTAATCCTATTTAATACCTTACAATTGATGCATTGATTTTAGTGTAGATGTTGATTTCTACTCCTATTTGATTGCTTGCACTGGATGCATTGGTTTTAGTGTAGATGTTTATTTCTAATATTAATTAATTTCTTGTATTAGATGCATTTATTTTAGTGTAGATGTTGGTTTCTAATCCTGTTTTATTACTTGCACTAGATTCATCGGTTTCAGTGTAGATGTTGATTTCTAATCCTAATTAATTTATTGCAGTAGATGCATTTATTTTAGTGTAGATGTTCATTTCTAATCATACTTCATTGTTTTCACTATATGGATTGATTTTAGTTTAGATGTTGATTTCAACTCTTATTTGATTGTTTGCACTAGATGCATTGATTTCAGTGTAAGCACATCTCTAACCCATCCATCTATATCTCTATCTCCCATTGTCTCTCCTTCTTTATCTCTCCATATCACCACCCAAACATACACACTCTCTCTCCATATCTCTCTCTCTCCCCCTCCCTTTTCCACTACCTCTCTCTCTCTAACACCTCTCTCTCAATATCTATATCTATTCCTCCCTCCAAGTCTTGTCCTCTCTTTTCTTCCCTCTCTCCCCCCCTCCATATTTATCTCTATATTTACAATACTTGAATTTTCATCCTAAATAAAATATTCACTTACCTGAAATATCTTCTTAAAGCTATAAACTATTTGTAATTGGCTACATTCTTATTATTCCAATTTTCCATCATTCAACATTGTTAATCACTTTGCATTCAAACATGGTAATAGAAAATAACTAATAGGTGGAAAATAAGAAGAGTAGAAGAAAATAGGTTCAGATTGATCTCAATGAATATTGTTTGTAATTCATTATATTCTTATTATTCACATTTTCTGTTGTTCAACATTGTTACATTGTCACTTTGCAATTAAAATTTTTAATTCTATCATTCAAGTTAATAACAATCTCTCTCATCTAAGCAAACTAAGGTAACTATGAAAAGTTAAAGTTAAATTGACCAAATTAATATTAGACATATTTAGCATATTTAAAATCTTATCCCCCTAAACAAACTGAGGTACTATGAAAAGTTAAAGTTAAATTGACCAAATTAATATTAGAAATATTTAACATATTTAAAATCTTATCCCCTTAACCCCTTATTTATTAAGAACCAAGAGGGATCAAATATATCAAGTTGTAAAGAAAGGTTTGCACCTAGAGTCAGTTGATCCCTCTGGGTGCTTGAAAGATCCACGGTTAAGATGGATGTATGACTCTAAACTGTTGAAACTAGGCTAGATCCATCTTAACCCCCGATCTATTAAGTGCTGACAGGGATCAAATCTCTCTAAGTGCAAAGAAAGATTTCCACCTCGATAGATTTGATCCCTCTAAGTGCTTGATAGATGGGGTTAAGATGGATCTAGAATGGTTATTAATTAAATTTAAATATGGTTACAAAATCATTATTTTACACTAATACATCTCTCCATACCTATTTTCTTTTGGGTTTAATTTAAAAAATGTTATAAAATAAAATTAAAATGAAAATTTTATAAAATATTTTGATTTTGTAATGATTTATAAGCCATGGTATTGGCCTATGGTATTGTTACAAAACCTATTTACAAGTTAATAATATCTATGGTAAAATGGGGATGAATATCCATGATAAAGAATTTTGTTATACTAAAAGTTTATTGTAAGTATTAATTATTTTATGTGATATTTAATTAAATTTAAATATGGTTATAGAATCATATTTTACACCACTAGATGTGCTCATATAGTTTTGATTTTAGATTTAATTTTAAAATTTTATTACAATATTAAAATAAATTAGTTAAAGAATATAGACATACCATCTTTCTTACATTACACCTAACACTTACACATCTCCCCCATACTGAGCTTGGAGCCTCATGTAATAAAACTTTTGTGGGGAGGGAGGCTCTCCAAAGAGTGTGGTAGAGATGTTGTAATGCAATGTTTAACATTTTGACTAAGTCAAATTACATAAAAATAAAATAAAATAAAATAAAAGGATTAATGTAATGTAAACATTTTAACCTTATTTAAAGGAGGAAATTAATGTAGTCTATCTAAAGGAGAAAATTAAACCAACCTAGGTCCATCTTAACTCCAGATCTACCAAGTGCCTAAATGGTTCAAATATTTTTTCACTCTAAAATAAGTTTGCATATCAAGGGATTTGATCCCTCTTCGCACTTGGTAGATTCAGAGTTAAGATGGCTCCAAAATAAATAAATAAATAAAGTACTAGAGAGATGTAGTGGTGTAAAATAAAAATTTAATTAGTAAATACTTACAATAAAATTGGATTATAACAATATTCTTAACAATGGATATCCAACCCCATTTTACCATATATTATTAACATATACAACGGTTTGTTACAATACCATGGGCCAATATTGTGCTTTCTCAATACCACATGCCCAAAACCATAATTCATTTCAAAATCAAAATATTTCATATTAGTTTAATTTAAAAAGTTTTTAAATTAAATATAAAAAACAAAATACATCACTAGATGTTGTAATATCCCCCAAATATTTTGACTAATTCAAAATAAAATAAAAAGTAAATTATAAAATAAAATAAATAATTATAATTATGAATAAAACATTTTGGCTTGGTCAAATTATAATTATAACTAATAATAAAATGATTTAACATCCATCTTAATTTTAGGTTACCAAGTGCAAAGAGGAATTAAATCGATTTCATCCTTGTACGTGTTTCTAGATCTAAAGCTAAATGAATCTAGACTAATTTTTTAACAATAAATGTATTATGAAGGTCTTTGACATTTATTATGGGTTTAAGTCTATCGCTATTTTCGAACCATTTAATTTAAAAAGGAGTTGTCTTTAGTGCAACTTTTTGCACTTTACGGTGCTACGGTTGAAAAATTTGAGGTGAAATATTTATTTGTGTTATTTAAACTAGTTTTTTGATTGTATATATGGATTCAATACCCTCGAAAACCCCTAGGGAACATGGATTACCCATAAAGTTTGTGATTTCAATAAATTCTTGCCGGATTTTAGAGAAATTACACGTGAAAATAATTTGTCCATCTCAGGTAGCTCAAGTGGGGATAGTCTTACTAAATCGGAGATCTTGGGTTTGAATCTTGTGTTACCCTCCCCCGTTGTTGTGGAATTAAGTTTCACCGAACCATAGTTACCCTGTCCGTAGCAGGGTGAATAATGGACATATAAACACTACCAAGCTTACAAAAGATAATAATAGTAATAATCTAAAATTTAGCAAGGAGATAATTTATCTGGCTCTGTTAATAATTTAAAAGAAAATTATAATTTAGTAAAATTTTATAGTTAATTTTGTTTTATTTAATTTTATTTTATTTTATTTTATTTGGGCAATGTAAGATAAATAATGGGTAAGTATTCTCATGCTTATCATAAGCTTATCATAAATTGATGTGTTTACCAATTTTTTCTGGGGCATTGTTAGTTAAACTTGACTTGATGAAAGAGTCAAAGTTGTTAGGTCGAGTGGTTTCATGGGTTATTCACTTATGGTATTGAGTCCATGTTAGTACATGTCTGTGATACCCAATCCATGGTATCACATGTAATTAAAACCTTTAAAAGCCTTGGAGATTATCCATCCCAATGTGTCAAATTTGAGCAGAAGAATCATTCTATGGTATAATTCTAAAATTATTGTTCATTGTTTTCATTTTTCTACTTAAAGTTTTTTAGAGTAGATAATGTGTATTATTTTCATTACACCAAAGAATCATTTTCTGATTTAGTATGGTTGTTATTATACCTTGAGATAATTCTAAATTTATAATTGGTTGTTTCTTTGAGTTGATGTTTTTTGAAATAGATCATGTATTTTATTTTCATTTTCACCGCACCAAAGGAAACACTTGGCTCGGCCTAGAGTGTTTGGAAGCTTAACATGGTTATTCCTAAATTTTGAGATAATTCAAAATTTATTTTTGGTTTTTTTTTAATTGCGGTTTTTCAGAATCAAAATAAATCATGTGTATTATTTTCATTGCATCAAAGAATTCACATCAGTGGGGATAAATTGTTTGCCAATTTAACATGGTTACTTTTAAGCCTTATGGTTATTTCTTGTTTAGTTGATGTTTTAGAGTGTAGCACTTTTGTGTTATTTTAATCGCACAAAACGAATCACCTAGCTTGCGCTAGAGTTTTTGCAGTTTAACATGATTTGTTTTAGGCCTTAAGATAATTATATTTATTTTTGGTTGTTTCTTTCTCGATTGAAAAATCATTTGGCTTACTTTGTGTTTGGAGAGAGAAGTGCTTTACAACATTGTATGCGAGATGTAGAGATATTTGTAAATGTGTGTAAAAAGTAAATGATGTGGATATTCAAATTCTATGTTGTAGTAGTTATAAAATAATATGTGAAATTAAAAAATAATAATAGTAAAATATAATGTTGGTTTACATAAAAAAATAATAAAAACAATAAGTTGATCCAATTAAAACTTTTGGGGATTCTCCATCCCAAAGTGTCAGATTTTGACCACATTAATTACTTCGATATGGCATAATTGTAATTTTTTACTTTTTTTAGTTGAGGTTTTTGAGAGTAGATAACGTTTATTATTTTCATTGCATTAAAAGAACCCTTTATTGATTTAATATGGTTACTTTTATGCCTTGTGATAATTCTAAATTTATAATTAGTTGTTATTTTTCTAATTGAGGTTTTTTAGAGTAGATAATGTGTATTATTTTCATCCCACTAAACACAATCATTTTATGATTTAGTAGGGTTACTTATGTCTTGTGATAATTTTAAATTTATAATTAATTGTTTCTTTAAGTTGATGTTTTTTTAAAGTAATTTATGTGTTATATTTTCATTGCACAAAAAGAATCACTTGTTTAGAGCTACCATGTTTACAGTCTTAACATGGTTATTTCTAAATCGTGAGATAATTCTAACTTTATATTGGGCTATTTCTTTTTCAATTGAACTCTTTTTTTAAGAATCAATCATTTGTATTATTTTCATGGCTAGATTGTTTGTTGAAGATAAATCCAAATTTATTTATGGTTATTTTTTTATTGCACCAAAGGAATAACTTAGCTTCGGATAAAGTGTTTACAGTTTAACAATATTAATTTTAAGCCTTAAGATAATTCTAAATTTATTGTTGGTCGTTTGTTTCGATTGAAAAATCACTTGGCTAGAGCGTTTCTTGATTTAGCATGACTCTTTTTAAATTTTAAGAGAATTTTAAATTTATTGTTGATTTTTTTAGATTAGATCATATATATTATTTTTATTGCACAAGTGGTGTTTTACAATTTAGTATGGGATATCTAGTAAGTCCGTAAATGAATGTAAATAATAAACGATGTGTATGTTCAAATTGTATGTTGTAGTACTTGTAAAGTAATGTGTGAAATTAAATAATAATAACTAAATATAATGTTGGTTCAATTAAAAAAGTATAAAAAATAATTTAATTTATTATAAAGTAATTTTGTTCCTACAAAAAATATAAAGGAAAAATGGATAATATGGCAATACAACATTAAATAAATTATAATAAAATAATTAATAATAATAATAATATTTTGTAATCTTAATATATAATACAAATAATAAATATAAAATTAATATTATTTTACTATATAATTAATAATAATTCATATTTATTAAGAATTATTTTTTAAGAATTTCTTAATTTTAATTTAATTAAATAAATATATAAAAAAGTAACAAATTAATTTTAATTTTATAATACATTAAATATTAATAAATGATTTAAAAAGATTTATTTTAGTATATATTTAATAATAATTTATACTCATAAGCATGATACAAAAAATTCATATTTACATGTAATTAATAAATATATAGAAACTTAATATTTACAATAAAAAAAAAAATTATAAGCACCTAAAAATTGAAAGTTATTAACATGGAATATAGTTGATTTAGAGAGTATTTTGTACAAGCTTATTCTACCTCCATGGCCTAGGGCATCAGAGTGTAGAACTAAAAGTTATAAGAGAAATATAGGTTTTCAAGGTGATTTCTTTGATAAGATTTATGATGTATTATGATAATGGGTTCCCCAAGCTAGCTATTCTATTATTATTTTCTAGTTTCTAGTTTATAGAGAGAATGTGGACCCACTCAGAATCCATCCTCATCTTTATTGCAAGGGCTAACTACATACAAAAATTCTCAATCTCCTCAATACATCCAAAACCATAAAAACCCTTTTGGAATGGCCTTTGGTTTGGGCCTATCCCTATAATCAATATTTCTTCCTATACATCAAGGCCATCCATCAACTCCATGAAAAAATGTCAAATGCTTGGTGGGCTTCATGCAATGTTTTTTTTTTTGGGATTTTACTACTAAATTAATATTCCTTAAGATAGCTATTCTATTAATATCTTCTAGTTCCCAATTTGCAAAGAGAACATTGACCCACATAAAATCCATCCTCGTCCTTATTGCGAGGGCCAAGTATATGCGAGAATCCTCAATCTCCTGAATATTGTCGACACCATACAAAACCATTTGGAATGGACTTTAGTTTGGCTTTGTCCCTCTGATCGTAAGTATTTCTTCCGATACTTTGGGGCCATCAATCTACTGCATGCAAAAATATGAAACGCTTTATGGACTTGATGTAATGCTTCATCTTTTGAATGAAGGTTTCCATATCCATTTTGCTACTATTATTATTTAGATTATTCAGTGGAAAAGGAAAAACAATGGAAATGGATATGGTAACCTTTATTCCACTGAGTAATGGAAATGGATTTGGAAACCTTAAAAAAAAAGCATTGTATTGGGTCCACAAAGAATTCAAAAATTTTCATGAAGAGCATGGATGGCCTCGAGATATCAAATGAAATGTTGACAATCAAAGGGACATACCCAAAATAAGGGCCATTCCAAATGGTTTTGTATGGTGTCATAAGTATTGAGGAGAGAGGATTCTTGCATGCAAGTGGCTCTAGCAATAAGAATGAGGATGGATTCTGAGTGGGTCAGTGTTTTCTCTGCAAACTGGAAGCCATAAAATATTAGTAGAATATCTATCTTAGGGAATATTAATTTAAATAATTGTAGCAAAATGATTAAAAAAAAGCATTGCATCAATCCCACCAAACATTTATAAATTTTTCATGGAGCTGATGGATGGCTCAGAAGTATTGGAAGAAATGCTGATGATCAGAGGGACAAATTCAAACCAAAAGCCTTTCAAAATGGGTTTAAATGGTGTCAAAAGTATTGAGGAGAGTGATAATTCTCACATGTAGTTGGCCCTCACCATAATGATGAGGATGAATTCTAAGTGGGTCAACATTCTCCCCACAATATGGAAGTCATAAAATACTAATAAAATAGCTATCTTAGGGAATATATTGTTAGAATACGTCATAGATATAATAGAATAACTACCTTAGAGAACCCATTGTCAGAATACATCATAGATATAATAGAAAAACTATCTTAGGGAACTCATCATCATAATACATCATAGATATTTTAATACCAGCTGGATTCAAAGATAGGAAATCGAGACAAGATAAAATCCCAACTAGCTCGAAAGTGATGTCCAAGAAAAAAAATATCAGGCTTCATTTATAAATGCTTCATCATTAGGGCTAGATACATGAAAATAGTGATAAATCATCAAGACATGGATCAACTAGTTCAAAAAGAGTGATAAATTATTGCCACATGGATCGAGGAAACACTGATAAATTATTGCCACATGGATTGACAAATTTGGTAGTGTTAAGTTAATAAGAAACATAGGTCCATCTAACTCCATATCTATCATGTGCCTAGAAGGGATCAAATCCCTTAGGTTCAAACCTTATTTTTTGAGTGTAGAATTTGAGGAAAGGTTTCCACATCGAGGGATGGGGGGTTTTCTCCTCATTCTTTTCTAAGAAGGTATCCATACGTTGTTGGGTACCCATAGCCATCTCCTTTACAGCGGATTCGTCTCGTAGTTATCTATTAGATCTTCCAGGTCTTTTAGGACAGTCAAGGGAAGAGAGAGTTTTTGCATTGATTCCTTGTGATGATTCGATCAAAAGGAGGAGGAGGGGGACTAAGGGAAAGGAGGGGAGAGGAAGGGGAGAAGTGGGGGGGAGGCGGGGAGGATGAGAGGAGAGGATAACTGGATCATCAAGAGGACCAAAGGGATTAGAGACTAGGAGGGTGTAGGACGGAGGGGGAGGAATGAGAGTAGGTCGAGGAGATGAGGGGGAAGGAAGAGGAGTTGAGAGAATAGGAACAGAGAGAGAAGGGTTATGAGAGGGATTTTGTGAGGGTATTTGAGAGAATAAGAGGGTTGAGAAAAATGTTTGTTCTTCTTAACTTGTTCCCATTTTGGATCTTGAGCTTCTACTTCTTCATTTTCTTGTTTTTTCAAAAATTTATTGGAAAAATGACCATATTCGTGGCATACCTTGCGTTTGAATGGTATTTGCTCGTATTCAAGCTACTAAATGTGCACCCAACTGTCGACTTTGATCTTTACTGCTTCCAGAAGCCCTTTTCCTAGGTCGACTTCAACACATATTCTTGCGCACACATGCATATTCTCCTTTGGCTCACTTTTGTTAATGTATTTGCCCACCACATTTCCTATTTCTTTAACCGATTCGTCTCCCCAACGATGGTGTGGGAGGTGATGGAGCCTCACCCATATTGGCACAACATTCGACACATCCAACTCTAGATCAAAATTCAGAGTCCACCTTTTTAGATAGAGGCCCCTAGTGTTTATGAAATATGGAAGATTCCTGAAAATCATGGCTCTATATTCTTTTGTTTCAAAGTGGAAAGTATAATATCCTCTTCCACAAAACTTGATTGAGATTTTTCCGTTGATAGAGGAGGACCAATTCCATTCTAGTCATTTCTAGAGAGAGGGGGGGGAAGGCCATAGACCTGTGAACTGATCAACCAGGCTAGGATGAGGGAGTGAAGGAGGTAAAATGATTTCACAAATGTCATCTATTTTTTTTACAAACTTGGATACTGAGGGTTTGGTTTGAGGGGGGCCAATAAAAGAGAGTAATGAAGCAAAAGCTACAACATTTTAATCTTGTTGAGATAAGAGAGAAGAGGCAGGAAGGGAGTCTCCATCTGGAGGAGGCTCTGGGAGGACCATCGGGAGTAGGAGGTCAAGGCCGAGCCCGCCAAGAGTAGGGGGACCTGTGAGCCAGAGAGCGCGTGAAAAACCAGATTCAAACGCAAAGCAACGAGACTAGGAAACCAAGAAAGATTAAGTATTAGAAAGTATATGTATTGCGTTGACCTAGTTATTGATGGTCATAAGTCTAAGGAGTTAATATAAGTCCTTGTCTAAGATTCTAGGATGATATTTTGAGATCTAGGTTTTTGCAGCCAAACCTTAGTAGTAATTAAATTTTCTAGTATGTGTGATATAAAAATTCGAGAGATATTTATATAATTGAGATTGTGAAAATGAAATTTTATGGTTTTGGAGGTAAACCTTAGTAGAAGTAAAAATATCTCATGTTTGATGAAAATATGATTTGAGATTTGTGTAAATTTGAGTTTTAGTTGGGATTAATGTTTGATTGAAAATCTAGGGTTTGCAACTAACCCTATTAGATTCTGGTAATGTTAATGACTAAGCTATGCTTGGTTTTGATTGATTCACTTGTATGAAATCTAGGATCTGTATGAAACCCTAGTGGAAAATCTAACATATGAATTCTGAAAGTTGTTAGATACGTTATAGATCTATATTTGCTTGAATTTTTTCTAGGGTTTTCTATATGTTGTACTAGGGTATGTTACACCTTTGGAAGGAACATTGAAACCCTAGATGGAATGAAAGTTGTTATGAAGTACTCTAGGGTTTATGAAAAAGTCCCTAGAAAGATATTGAAGAGTATATGTCTTTTGTTTTTAATTAAGTTTGGGTATTTGATATGTATAAAGTTGAAATGCTTCCGTGATTCTGACATGGCTAACTTCATGCTTCTATATATTTGGTTGTATTTTCTATCTAAGTTGTTCAGGTACACAGTCTTCAATATGGTGAAGATGTTTGTTGATGTGATAAGCATGATGGGGATGATGATAACTTTGATGAAATGGTTGGAAGCCATGAAAGATTCTCCGATGACAAAAAGAAGAAGCTAATTTCCTTGAGGAAGCATGAATAGAACATATCTCCCTATGATTAAGAGGGAGCCTGGATAAAGAGATGCTCTCTATTTGAGAGGGAGGGCATAGCTTGGTTTTGATTGAATAATGAATTTTGGAGGATATGTTGCTGCATTGGAAGTAAGAAAGGAAAGTGTATGATTGAGGAATCTTCTATTAGAGATTCAGTTAATAGTCCTACTATGAAAAGTTGAGAAACAGTATCTAGGCCTTGGAGGTTCGTATTTGATTATGTACATATGAAAGTATATAATTGATTAAGGTTGTGTTTGTATAGGTGGATCTCTCGAAGGTTTTGATAGCATGCTGGTTACTAATCAGTTTGATTGGGAGAGATTAGTCATCCTTGATCTGTTGGATCAAGGAGGGTTGAGGCTTTGTGAGTGAAGCATTACCTGGGAGGACATCTTGCCAAAGCGTTATGTTGATGTTTAGGTCTCGAAGTTGGAAATGTGTTGTTATCTATAGAGCTCTATTTTTAGATACACCTGGAACTTTGGGTTGGTGGTTAGCAAGTAAGCCTGATGGTACCTAGAGGGGATGGAAGCTTGAGTCCACCTTATTCCGACTTGGATAGATTGCCCTGGTCAGGAATCTAGTTTGTGGCATTGCGGTGCCTAAATTGTTGAGAGACCAATGGATAGATTAACTTGGTCAGGAATCTAGTACGTGGCTTTGCGGTGCTTAAATGTTCTTCATGTTTCATATAGTTGATATCTTCCTTGTACTCGTATATGATGAATACCTCCCTTGTTAAGAGGGAGTGTTGGAAAATGTAATTAGGTTCAATCTTCATTTAATGTATTTGAGTCATCTTGTAATGTAATTGTCAAAAGAATAAATAAAATTATTATTACTTTTATTTTGACTTATTAAAGCATGAGTTTCATGCTTGGGTCACCATGTTTTATGTCAAAGTCCCCATTGAGGACTTGTAGGATTTATTTTGAGTCAATAGATTCGTTGTACTTTTAAAGAGACCCTTCTTGGGCTTTTGAATCATGTCAAAAGGTTAAGTATTGAGTCAAATGTAATTTATGTAGCCTCCACATCAAGTCAACCTAGAAGAGATTAAGTCTGCATAAGGACATCAATTCGACCTCCCATGAAGCCTATAAATAGAAGAAAGTCAAATTCATTTGGAGCACTTCATCTCAAGCAAGTTTGATATCTTTAAGGAATCTGGGAAGTGAAAAGTACAAAGCCGAGAAGCCAACGTAAGTGCGAGTTGGGTGGAGTCTAAGGAGAAGAAGAAAAAGTAAATTTTGGTGCTTCTATCTCTATTTTGTGCCCTAGATTGGGAGATCAAAGTCTTCCAAGTTTTGCTGATGCCGGAAGTTGCTACATAGTTGAAGTTGGTGGAAGGGAGGTCGAAGATCTGTGAGGCTGACTTGGTGTGGAGGGAAGGTTTGGTCTTTGTCTAGGGTGAAGATTTTCAAAGAATACTATTGAAAGGAAGAGAATTTTGACTAGGTTTTCTCCTCGAAGGGTGTTTTTCCCTGGAAAAATGCCTACATCTGGTGGCCATTGTTTTATGTGCTTTCACTTTGGTAATTGCTTGATGAACTATAGAAAGAAGGTATAAAGAATTGTAATATAAAATCAAGAAAATCATAATTAATTATCAAGAATACGATTTTTTTTTCCTTTTCGATTTTCTAGCACAAGAGGTACCAACCGAAGGACCAAGGCAAGAAACCGAGAGAACACAAAGTGACTAAACATGAAATTAACCAAAACCACAGATGACATGCCCAACAACTTAGGAAGGAGAGGGAAAGTTTCATAATTTGTAGGAAGGAAAAATAGATTATTGTATTAGGTCTACAGGAGTAAAAGACAAAAAACCACCACCCTAGCCCAATGACCAGGAGAGATAGGGGCATAGAGGAGTGTGGGTCCCTCAGTGAACCAAAGAACAACCAAGTAATTTCACGAACCATGCAATTTAACCGAGGGTGTGACAAAACCATTGAAACCTGAATCAAAATAAATATGTTGCACACATACGAGGGATAAATTTTCACACAAATGAGCCTAGAGGCATTAACTACCACATTGTGGAGGGGCTGGTGTCCTTCCCTCCCCCACTTTAACCATGAACCAATTGTCATCCTTCATGTGACGAGTGGCTTCTATAGCCTAACATCTGCATTGGGGAATATCTTTATTTTTAAAATTTTCTTTCTTAATTTTTATTTTTACAATACAATAAAATTTAATTTAAAAAAGAAATCCAAATGTGTTTTATTAAATAAAATTAATAAATAAGATAAAATATTATTCTTTAATTAAAATAAAATGAGAATGCATTTTATCTATAATTTCCCATGTGACTTATATTAATATATATATAATATATTATTATATAAGATATTATATATATATAATTTTAAAATTTAAATCCATTAAATGTTATATTCAAACATTTTCTAAATTTCAAGGTTTACGATAAATTTTTTGAAAAGGGTATTGAATGTGTTTTCATTGATGCAAAGAGTGGGATATTAAAGAAAATGTCATTAATGAGTTTGGTATGATCACTGTAGTAGATTTCCATAAAGGGATAACTTGTTTTCGATAATGTAGTTGATGAGATCTAAAATGGTCAAACTGATCTCAAAGATTAGAGCCATGCTTTAATATTTCAAAATGATAGAGGTATTGACCTTGAAAGTATCTGATGGTGTATGACCTTGGGATACACCACGAAGGACGCATACTTACAATATGGTAAAGGTTTCAAAACAAGCATCATGACTCGAAGTTCTTGTGGCAGGAATTGTATCATATAGAAGAGAATCCCACTAGTGTGAATAATGTGGTTAGGAATGTTTTTGATCCAAGCAATGATAACAAGGACATAGAGAGATGGTCCTTTTGTCTCGAAGTGGACGGGCTGTCTTGTTACACTCATAAGCGTACCTATTTCAGCTCATGGTGGATGTAAGTTTGTAGAATTTCATTTTTTATTTAAATCAATGGCCACCATAAAATATTAAGAAAATATGCTTTAGAAAATGCTTCGTCTGATAGGGCAATCTACTATCAATCTAAGGTTGTGATTTCTTTGAGCCTTGTCCTCTTGCATGCCACAAAATAATTATTAATAGGCACATCAATAATGAAAATGAAAAACTTTCATCCCTTAGGCCTATTTCTTTGCGTACCTAGTTGGTGGCCACTTTGATTCAATCCATGAAGATTTGGATTGGAACATAAGAGTTGCCACTTCATTTCAATCGACATAGATGCAGAACATACAAAGATTGTGTTATGCCATTTTTTAGAAATAGATATTTTATGAAGTCGATACATGATGCTTTGGTTCATTATTCAGTCGTTTCGATGCTTGGGATGGTTGTGCGATATTGCATTAGCACAGGTGGAATTGGGTGAGAATGTAACAAGTTCCTTGATAATTGGAATGAATAAATTTTCTTTTGTGACATACAAACACCTTATTGCTTAGCTCTCAGTTCGTGTGCTCATCCTATTTTTTTTTCGTTTTTTTTTCTTGCTTAGAGGTGGGTGAGCATTTTCTATATAAGTGGGCTTTTCCTTTATCTATTGGTGCATATTGTAGAATCAACATTACAGTAGACTCAAATAAAATCTATTTTTAATTTCCTAATAGAGGAATGTGATAACTCTGAATTTCTACATTTTAGAATTGTACTTCACTTTTATGTTTGGTTCAATGTTCATTCTAGTTCCATTTTCACCTTTCCAATCACAATATTTCCAAGGTAAAAGTTGTTTCATAGGTAAAAGTTGTTTCATATCTAGTGCTTTGTTATTAAGGAAAAATATTTAATATTGGGAAGATAAGTTCATTTTGTTTTCTCGAAATGGAAACTATTTTTTAACTAATGATCAACATGTAATGTATTCAAGATGCTCTTACAACTTATTTTTTTATCTACACTAGAGAAAATTAAAAACATAATATTAAGAAGACAAGTAAGGATTGTCGGGGCAATTATATGTGTCGATGGTGCCATGGTCATTATTGCTCTCGAATTTTTATGGCCTAGAAATATTGCAATAAAGCAGGTGGATTTGGGTGAGAGAATAATGGATTTGGGTGAGAGAATAATGGGTTCCACCCTCTTTTATTTGCCCACGAAATATTTTTTTCCTGCAACAACTTTTAATTGGGGTTAATATGAGGTTATTAAGTATTTATGGATGTGATTAATATATGCCTATTGGCATATATCAACTACATTTATTAATGTGGTTGTGCTAGTTTGATAAATTTCCGCTGAGTCTAGCCATCACTTCCATTTTAGATATAACACTATTCTTTCCCAAAGAATTTAGTTCATTGTTTACCTTCTTTTTCTTTTTATCATACTCTTCCTCGCCATCTCTCTTATTGATATACATTTCTTGTTCTCATCTCTTTATTCCTACTCTTAGGTGTCACTATTTACACATGATTATCATTGTCGTCACTTTTGAGCTCTCCATTAAGTTCAATTTCCTTTTTCTTTTCCCAAAAGATAGAAACAGGAAGCAAAAGCATAGAGATATTAAAAAAAATCTTCCATGGAGGATGACTTCAGGGACCCCTGTCCATGTCTTTCTCCTTCGGTGAACATAACTAGTAATTTTTTTACTTCTTTCCATTGGGTGTTCCATCTATATCTTCCATATATATCTTTAGATATTTCAAGTTTCTTTTGTAGGTTTCTAGCTATGCTATCCAGATCTAACAATTGAAGCTGAAGACAGTAGGATTCCAACATTTTTATTTTTTATTTTTACCCCCTTTTTAGGTGGATACATCACCAGTGGAAAAAATTAAGATTTTGGTACATCAATCTAAGATTTTAAACCTAACAAATGGAGACTTCACTACGCTACATTTGTATTTTATTTTTATTTTTCCCTTGCTTATTTATATTTTTAGTTATTATTGGTTTTTTGAAAAAATTGTGTATTTTTTTGTTTGCATCTTTGTTATGTAGGTGGCCACAATTTGAGTTATAACATAGGAACATGTCAATAAACTATCTTGCAATTTTGTTTTTGCTCTAGTACAATTTTGTTTATCTATTAGGAGAGTTATTAATTGTCCTCAACCCAATTAAGGCTTTGATTTCTTCATAGTCTCTACTTTAGGAAAAAGGAACAAAACTCTTTATGGTTTGAATTTCACCTCCACCACATTTAAGGAGAATTTTCTGAGTTTAGAGTCATTTGTCCAAATCTGTAAACCACTACTTTTTCTGGAACATTATCCATTCTTTCAGACTTTTGTTAGAATTAGACATTGCATTTGAACCCCACCTAGGCCTTTGCTCCATCCTCCCTTACAATATTCATTAGTTGCATCTTTTTTTAGTTGGTTTTTTGCTGTTATTTTCAGCCTAGGTATCATATTTTCTTTATTGGTATTTTCTGCATAAATTAGACTCGTAGACCTTAGATCCCAACCCCATTTGGAATTTGATATTTTGTCCCCATTTCCTTGCATTATTTATGCCTTTTTTTGTTTTTGTTTTTTAGCCTCTTTTAGGTGGGAAGTAGAGTGTCTTTGGAGTTGTCTATTTACTGTTCATTTCAGTTTAAGTAACAGTTCTATCATTTACTTTCCAACAACACTTTTTTACTATTTATTCAAAACTAGTGATATTACATATCTTTGCATACACATTGCACACCCTAAGTTAATGAATGTTTGGTTAATACCTCCAAGCCAATAATATTAAAAGAAACCACATATTTCTTACCAACAAAGGTTTAAGCCCACTTGGGCACCTAGAAAAAATAAGAAATCTTATAGTTAGATTAGGGTGGGTGGGGTAGGCATCCCAATAATGCCCACCGATCACAAACAGAATGGTTACCCAAATAGGAAGCTTGAAATCATCCATCATCTAATGGTAAAAACTGGTATTTGAGATAGAAACCCAATAGGCCAAGGATACTGGCGGTTCTCTTGAAGCTCCCACGTTATGGTCAAGAATCCAAGTTCGTGGTTGTCACTCAGAAGTTGAGATTCGCTTGCCTCGATTGGAAAGAGGTAATTGTAGTTTCCATTCCTAGGATCAAAACACCCTATAGAGGTCATTGTGGGAAGAAACCATCCCTTTTACCCTACCTTTCACTTAATTCTCTTCTTGTGGGCATCAAATCCTGCAAGTAAGAAATTATTTGGAAGGCCATTGGAACATAGAACTAGGATTTGCTTGAGGTGTAGTTAACCATCGAAACATAAAACTAGGAAGAGTCGTATGCAGAGAAGTTATAAAATATTAGAGCTATAATGGTTTGTTGGTTTAGTATTTGAAGGAATTTATGCCTTGGAAGTTTATCACAAAGAGCTTTCCAATGATATATTGAAGTCCGCAACTGGCCTGCTAGATTGGGAGTTATTTCCAGTCAAAGGTAGGTACCTCAAAAGTCAAATGGGTTGAGTTAAAGGTGCCCAGGAGTCAAAGTGGAGACCAAGTTTGGCATCCAAACATAGCTGTAAGAGTAGGTAGTGAATCTGTTAAAGGAGAGCCAGGCAAACATTGCCTAATAACACCACACCAGGAAGCATTTTTATTGCCCCAGAGGGAGGCCCATTGCATAGCTCATCTCAGTGGAAGTTTACCCTAGATGGTTCAATGTGAGAACATAAGGGAGTACCCAAAATAACTACAACCTAGGTTGATGACAGTGTGGGATGACTACCTCAAAAGAAATATAGTGCACATAGAAGGTGAGGGATCAAGATGGTAAATGGCATGTTAATGTGGCAGAAACATAGAAATGGAGAGCAGTGCAGTGTAAAATCTTGAATCTGATGGTTTTTCCTTTGAAAATTTAACAAAGTAATTAGTTGAAAAACTCAAGACTCAAGACCCTTTTCTCTCTCCTCTCTAACAGGAATGTGGCAACATTTTATAGGCATGAGATGATGTTAGCATGATGTCGATACAAAGGAAACGTGGTGTACATATTTCATGTTTTTGGGCATCCTAGTGGGCTAAATAAGAATGCCATGTGTCACCACTCAAATGGAACCATGGAGCATTGGTTACATCAACATGATGACAATCCTGAAGGGCCTTCCCAAAAGATAAATCCTGGAAGATAAATCCTAGAAGGAAAATCCAAAAAGGTTCACCCAAGAGGAAAAAGGAGTCATGCCAGGAGTTTTCGCTAGGATAAGATGGATACTTGATTCCAAAAGGTAAATCCCAGAAGGCAAATCCTGGAAGGAAAATCACTGAAGAAAAATGTTAGAAGGTTTACCCTAGATAATGAGCCTGAGAGACATAGAATTAATCTCAGAAGGTTCACCTGAAAGGAAAAGAAAGGTTTGTTGGGAGTATTGGCCAAGATAACAGAGCTGAGAGATGAAATTATTGGTTGATAGTTAATAGTTTCATCAAATGATGGAAGGCATACCCAGGTCATGATTTTGTGAAGGTCTCGTGTGCTATTTTGAGTGAGGGCCTTCTTGGCCAAATGAAATGAAAATTCATTTTGGGCTAAGGGCTTAGCACCTATGGATATGAATAGGTCAGAAGCTAGTATACAATTTAGTGTCAAGGGAAATTACAAGGATTGTTGCATCAAGGACCATGTTTGAAGTAAAATATGGCAAAGGCATAGTGGGAAATTAATAAGCATGTAATTACTTCCTAGAGTAAACAATTTAAAACAGAATTACTTCTCAGGATGGATAAATGCTTAGGTGCCCATTCTTAGAATTAATTTTGTTGTAGAGGCCAAGCATTAAAATGGGAAGGCATGTTTGAGTGCGCTATCAGGTAGAGTGGATGACAGAATAATGGCTAACAAAGATAGAAATATCCCATTTGTAGCAGAGGAAACAAATGAAGGATTGTAATTGTGTAGTTGGCGGATGTAGCATCATTGTGGGTTGAGTATAGAGCTTAGTGTTACTATTTGTGCTTCTCTAAGAGGCAGAGAGTTCATATGAAAAAGAGAAAGGTCAAGAGTTCCTGAGAACTAGTCAAGTTAGAGAACTACTGAGTGTTTATTATCTCAGGGATGAGAGGAGAAGAACTGAATGTTGTTATAATGTGGACTAAGTGTTGTGTGGGTTGAGTAAAGTGAAATATACTAAGAAAAACATAGGTCAAATGTAGAGAAGAACATAGGGCCAAGTGAATGATAGCAGAGCTTAAAATATGTAGAGAGGATACCATTTATAGTGACTATTAGTTTCCTTGATGAGTGTGGGTTGGGGCCTACATCTCAGGGAGTTAGTGCTTCCATCCAGTGGGTCTTTAAGGGATCTTGGAGGTTTTGGCTCCTACAAGTGGGTGCTTACATAAATGCATGAAGTTAGTACTTCACAAAAAGTTAATCAGGTATCTATAGAAATGGAGTTGGTGTTTATTCCTAGTGGGTTCTAACAAACAATCTAAGGGAGTTGGTGCTTCCTGTGAGTGGTGGTTGACAAAGACTTTTGATATAAACAAAGTAAGATCTTTCATTTTACATCATAATGAAAACCAAGTTTTGGTGTTTTTTCTCCCAAAAGCTTTTGACCTTTTTTTTTATGGTTTACATGAATGGTTTCAAAGCTTAAATGAAAATATAAATTGGTATAAAATATTAGATTAGTCTTAATACTAATTTTCCAACCCCCCCACTAAGTATTAAACACTGTTTCCAACATAGTTGAAATAGGTTGAAGGGAATTATTTGGTAGATAATATTTCTCTAAAATCACTACTCCAACTTTAGAAGCTAGCTCAATATATAAATAAATTTTTCAACACATCCTCCTAAATCTTTGTGGACACAATACTACACAAACATGTCTTTCAAAGATTGATAGATAGGGTATTAGGAGAATATTCGAATGAGGTTACATCCCATAGGTTTTATGGTTTTTAATGGAATATAGAATATACTTATTCATGATTATCAAATGGATTCCCACCTCCTATCTCTCATTAAATACTATAAATTTTGACATAGTTGGAAACAAATTGTTTATCTAATGTAAATATTCTATTTTATGTGGAACCATATTCAATATTGGAGTCATCATGTAGGACAACTTTAGAATTGAAGAAATCTAAAGGGAAAGAAATTTTACTTGAAGAAAATATCATTTCATGGTCTTTAGATAGCTCCTAGAAAGGAGAAATATCTCTAGCTGTGCTTCTAAAATATCTTAAAGAGCCACTAGTTTTAAGAACTAGTAGTCAATTGGAGAAATTTATGGATATTCTCAATGTGATTATTAGGAATGTTGAATTCAAGGATAAATCACAATTTGCATATGGAGACTATGTCTTGAATAATGGGGAATAAGTTTGATTTGGAAGCAAATCTATGCCTAAAATGGTGTGTAATGTGGCTTTAAATACTAAAAGGCATAAATGTTATGCAACTAGACTTGAAAAAGAGATGTACAAAAGTGATGAGGAAAATAAAACAAATGGTGTTTCTGAGGCCTCTTTATCTAGTGTCAACAACACTATAAATCTACAAGAAATTTTATCACTTGTTTCTAAGACATAGTTACAAAACACATGTAAATATATAGCAAAAGATGGATTTTCAGATAAGATGTACTGACTTGCAGAATGGTTTTTAAAGAGGCTGGCAAGTATGCCATTTGTTTGTAGTAAAAACTTGATTTTTTAACTAGTAAAGTTGGCTAGTGTGGTAGCTATTGATTTCATTGAAGGACTTGACATTATGTTCCATATTCGAAGAAGAGACAAGCTTGATCCTCCAAAAAAGTTCGCCTTACAAATGCTGCAAAAGGACATGATCATCTGAGGAATGCTTTTGGTCACACAACATTCATTTTGGATAGATCTGGATTGAAATTTCTTTGTGATATTGTTGCAAAATGGAGTACAACCAATAGTTGTGGAGGAAGCCAAGGGTAAATTTCAAAGCATTAATCAAAAGATATATAATTCATTGTTAAAGGCCTTTGTCGCACTAAGTGTTGGAAATATATCTTGGTATCTAGTTCATGCATCTTCTAGTAGCGCTTCTTCAAGAGGTGTACACGCTAACACCGTGGATAAATTTCTTGCGTGTTATTATAAGTGGAAGTAGTAATGACAATGAATAAGCCTCACTTTCACTACAATTTCTATTTATTGCATTTGAAGTAGGTGAAGAGAAAAGTAGTGTTCATGTTCTAGCAATTATGTCTATTATCGAAGGAGAAACAATGGAACACCTTCCACCTACCGAAAGCTTGGGCCATGGGTAATGTACTTAGGGTTTTGAAAATTAGTTTTAATATCTCACTATTATGAGCAAGGAAACTTTTGGGGCTAATATTCACAGGTGGGATAATTTTCTATACTTTTTCCAGAAAACATATTCGCCAATTTCCATTTTTTATAAAAATGATTCACCAATGTTTTATAGTATGAAATAATTTTACCTTAAAAATTGCCAATATATTATATAGACTAATATAATATAATTAGTAATTTAGATATTTTTACAAAAATATCATCAATTTTTTTCAATTTTTGTATTAGAGGTTACTAAGATTCTCCAAGGTTTCTAAACTTTCAAATAGATATCCATCCTTAAAATTTTCCTTCATTGGGAGAGTGTAGAACAAAATGAAAATGTGAATGGAAGTATGTCCTTAGAGGAGTGGAATTTTGGTTGTGCTTCAATTACATATACATATTTTAACCTTTTGCAACATGCATGGATTTCTAATGTATAGGAAGGGAATGCTTGTCAGGTACTACCTTCACCCTTGTGTTGAAATGAAGAATCTATACTAATGCATCAATTTTGAAGTATTCCAATGAGCCCAAATTAGTGACATCGCATAATATTGAAGAAATTTTACAAGTTTGGGAAAATTTTATGTTCGGTATAATCAATTGCATTGATTCTAGTGTTGTGCTTATCTCTCCATCTAGCCAACAGGCACTAGATTTTCATCTAATGGTCAAACTAAAGGGAAATGACGAGATTATGAATTTGTCACGAGAAGGGGGAGGGGGAAGTTTAGGATGCATAGGTACAAAATAAAAACTGAGTTTATGTCTTGAAAAAATGGGAATGTTAGTATCCTAATATGACCTTGTGATCCAGAAAATTTTATAGAGGATAATTTACATTATGGTCATTTGTTTCACATGATGGTAGAATGTCACAATGATGTTAGGATGCTACATAAGCTATATGTTGGAGAATTCTACGTGTGCATTTGAGATCTAGTATTTATAAGTAATTTTCGATTTCTTGAGGGAAAGAAATTTCAGGAAGGGAGGACTATAATGTCCATTTCCAAGAAGAACAATTTAATTTCTCATTTTTACTTGGAAAGAAAAGAAACATTAAAATATGGAATGGATAATTAATTTAAAATGGGTTATAAAGGGAAAATTCATGGTATTTTAGTGACCCATAGTATTTGGAGGAGAAAATTATTAAAATAAAGAAGAGATACCATTCATGCAATGATTGACCATTGATATTTTGATCATTGTTTCAAGAACTAAAATATTTTATGGGGCCCCATCAAAAGTAATATCATCTAATATGTGAATTGATGTTGTTTAATTCAACCATGCAGGTTGTTGGCAATCCAAACTACATGTGTCCCAAACTTATTGCAGATATCCCTTCTGGCCAAATCAGATATCGCTTATCAAATCAGATATTAGAGTGCTTGAAATTTTCTTGATATAGGGGCTGATGTTATGTATTATGGAGTGTTCTTGTATGTCTTTTATCAAATAAACTCCCCAAGTGCAATTATTTGGTTTCCTATTTCACATTCCATTAACTATGTTCTCCACAGTTATTAAGAATAGGATACATGATATCTCTTTGAAAATCTTTGTTTCCATTTTCTGATTCCATTAACTATGTTATCCATTGTTATTAGAGAATATGATACATGACATATTTTTTTAACTGATATGAAGATTAACATGGTTGACTGCATTGACCTTGCAGACTCTGCATTAATACCATATTCAGCTATATATATATATTGCGTTGGAAACGAAATGGAGCAAATATTAAAAAGCAACGTTCTGTCTTTGTTTTATTTTTTATTTTATAGGATATGGGGGACTCATTGGCAAGCTAAATCGTTCAGCTCTTGGTACATTACCTAGCATGTACTCTTTGTTCTTGTAAGTGACAATTGGCATTACATATATTATTTTCTAAATCAATTTAGTCTATTAGGATGTACGATAATTTTCTACTCAATTTAGTTTAACAACTTTCAATGACCAAAGATAAAATGATAATTACAGCATCGGTTTGACAATTTAGTACTTAACCTCCTTCATTGTTTGGGAATTGTCTAATAAAAATGCTAAAAAAGATTAACCTTTAATTGCTTTATCTTTGTGATAAGTATCTATTGTTCCCTTCCTGTAATCTCGAAATATTTATCTTCCCCTTAACTAATATCGATAGAAAATACATATATAAAGGTTGTGGAACTATTAACTCATTAAAAAAATCAATTAAAAAGGTTATCATTAAATAAATCAATTTCAAAATTTTCACGTTTCAATTTTCAAGAGTGAAATATCGGAAGCATTTTTTAAATCCGATTGATTTAACTCCTCGTAACCATAGCTTTTAACGCCATCATCTTTGTTGAATGTCCACCATGCATAACTTACCCAGAGACCCATTCACATATACAAAAAATGTAGAACAACTAGGAGTATCGTGCTCATTTATTTCCCAATATTTAGTTCTAGTCCGTACATTTTTACCTTTAGGAAGCTTAGGGAGTTTGAAGGGATCAACTTGTTGAGTGTGCTCACTTTTTCAGCTCTGAACTAGCCTCCATCCACTTGCTAAATCATCCATAGTGTAAATACCCCCAATGGGATACTCGCCATAATCGGCATTGGCATCCTCTATATCTGACCTCTGAGATATGGCATAACATGTTCCGGATTTGGAGGATATCATACATCTCCCTAACACGCTCATGATAAGGAATTTACAGAAGTTACGGGAGGAAGGTGGAACATATGTAGGAAATTTCATTAAATGCCGAGCAAACGTTTTGTTCTCTTCTCCTGCCACTACCCACACGTTGCTTTGAAAGTCGAAGTGCATGGGAACGATTGCGCTAGTATCATCGTGCCTGTATGTACCCAACTAGTAATATTTACTAGATACAGTTTTCCTTTCCATAGGATAGGTGTAACATATATGTTGTACGGACACTCTGGAAGAAGTGACCACTTTTCAAAGTTTACATTTAAGGAAAACATTGTTGCACAATTTCTACAGTTACCCAACAACACTATCAACCGATCTCCAACTGTTACTTTCCTAATCTGATTAGACAAATCGTTGTGGAAGTATCCAAAGCTAGGAAAGAGCTATCAGAGTTTTGGTCTAAATTTAGTATGTAACATAAGGGATGTTTCTGATCATCCCTACTATTCCAGAAAATAATTTTATTGTTTTAGATGCCTTTCCAAAATACTTCTTATTGATGGGGTATGATGTCAACAAGTAGGGCTGATAAGATGAAGGTGGGGTAGAGATATGGTTACTTCCAACAACCACCCCTATAACTTGTTTTGATAAGACTAGACACTAAGGTTACTTTCATCCCATAGGGGTGTTCAAATGATGGTATTCTTGGTATTTAGTCAACAATTTGGAGCCCTCGAACAACGAGTTGGATAACCTCGTGGATAGTTGCACACATTGAGACCCAAGCCTCACACCCTATGAATTAGGTTTCTTGTGTGCACTAGTTTTGAACATGGGATTGTGAAGGATTTCAAGCTCCCTATGAGGACAATTTTCTATGTCTTGGTGTGAGTGATGAATGGGAGTTTTTGGAATCCTATTCCACAAATCCTAAACCTAACTACTAGATTATTTTGCCTTATTTCCCAAGTGGCCTTAATCTATGTGAGTTAACTTATTGTTAATGTGGAGTGCTTCGAGTCTTTGCTTGGAGCGTGTAGCTAAGATCACATTCTCTTAGGGTGTGAGTGCATGTATAATGTTCCAATGGATGAGTTAATTGAGCATGTTTTATGATGCCATTTCTACTGAAAAATAAAGTGCATAAAGTGTAAATAATACTGGAAATGAACAATAAAATAAAAAATGAGTTGAAGCAGACAATTCTCAACCAAAAAGGGCTATGAAGCAGCAACAAAAGTGATGGAAAAAACAAGTGACCCAAAGGACAAAACAAGAGGCAAGTGTTGGCAAATAGTAGAAAAGAAACTCAAGAGAAAGGAGGATTCTCAAGAGGATCCTAAAAAGAAAAGCATCACAAGTATCATAACGAAACAAAGAGTTGTAATTATGGCCTAAAAAGGACTAAAAAATGATGGAAATACTATTGGAAAACATTAGTTGAAAGTTATATAAACTATACTCCTTAACTCAACATTTTTTCTCCTAAATGGTACCGGTTTATTCTAAACACTAAAGTTCTTTTTCCTTCCTCAAAATGAGAAAAATACTAAGAGAATCTAGGCCTAGGGGTGACCAAGAATAGAATGGAAACCCTTCCGGACACATATGCAAAACTCGCAGCCAAAGAGAGAAAATGATGAAAAAATTCTAGAAAAAAGGAGGACACGGATTCTAAATTGTTAAGTCCAACCAGATGTAGAAACTTGTCAAGAAAGTGTGTTTCTAGGGTGCCTTGCTCATCCAAAATATGTTCTCTCCTAACAAAGGTCCTACTCGGTAGATCTGTTTCATATTGTGCCATCTCCTCTGTGGTTGGTACCTGTGATCTGCAAAAAAGACATGGAACCCCAATAGAAGCAATAATTTTCTAGCAAAGGGTAGAAATCCCTAAAAACGTTGAAACAAAAGTTATGAAGGTTTTGAATTAAATCAATTGAGTCACCATTTGTTGATGACTAAATACCTAGTGGAGTCACAATTTGTTAGTATTGAAAGTTTTGGAATGTGTACTAAAATTATCCACTTAAGTTGCTGGTGACAAACACCCTAACAACAAATGATGACTGCTAATATGCTCACTAAAATTGCAAATCAAATGATGAAAACTTTGGAGTAGATAACATGAAAATATATAAAAACATATAACAAAAAGATATATATTAAGAACCCAATGGAAATAACATAAATCTATCTTTAGTATTAAAAATAATAATTTTCAGACCTAATGAGGAGAAAATGTAGACTTGGGTCTGCAAATCAATCTTTATGGGATGGGTACTTGGATATTATTCACTTTATGTTCAACCCTTTATCTCAATGTATGCTATGGGAAAAAAAGTGGTAACGGAGGCTTGAAATCAAGGGTGGGAGCCCAAATGTCACATGATGATAATAGGGACGATGAGAATGGTCATGGTGAAGAATGAAGAGAGAACCCCTTTATTTAGAGCAAAATATTTAGATAGATTTAGATTTAGAAAGTAATAAAATATTATAGACTAAATCAAAATATAGTTGTTATGAATACTTTATTATATATTTGAGAGTTAAATATTATTAGTAATGATTAAATATCTTTATTTATCAAGTGGTTAGATTAATTAACAAGTAAAAATGATTTATTAATCACTTTGTGAGGAATCAGTGAAAGCAGATTTGAAATAATTATTAAATAATGGTTGAATAGTTACTTCATGAGAGAAAATAGGGGATAAATGTGGAATAAGAAATAAATAATGAGTTATTTAAATATTCCAGAGTGGTTGACAAAAAATTGGTTATAAATAATAATTAAATAATTATTTCAAGAAAATAATAAACAATTAATGATTTATTTAATTAATCTCCATGGGTTTCTTCAATTTTAATGAGAAATAATTTAGGAAAATTGTTCACTAAATTATTTGCTAAGGGGAAAGTGGGTTTTAATGTGTAAAAAACCCATCCTACATAGTGTATTTTGATCAACCTAGCAGGAAATGGATAGGTGATCATTGTTTGGGTCATAACAATTATGTTTATTGGTTGTAGACCTTTGATGTTCCTCCTAACCATAGACCTCATTGTTCATCTTCTCTCTGTAACACCCTCCTCCTACATCTACCCAAGCAACTGGTTAGCCATGGTAAACATCCGACGAGAATCCACTATGATAAGACTCAACCTCTTTGGTAACCTTAAGGAAATGGAATCGACAAACCAAGACCAAATAGGCCTCCCTCAGGTGCTTCAAGACCCCCAAGAGCTAATCCAACACTCTAGGTGCCCAACCCCTGAGTAAACCTAGCATTTTAATGAACTAAACCTAAATTTTCTTTCATGACAAGGGATGCCTATGACTGGAACCCTATTGTCGCTCCCACAATGCCTACATGGGAGAGACTAGAGTCTTTTTCAGCCAGCTTTGTGCCAAATATTGCGAGATTTAAGCCACTTTTTAGGGCTAGTCTCCAAACTAATGCCTAAAACTTAATGAGACTTTCCAAGACAATAAATTACAAAAAGGAAAATCCTCTAACACAAAACTTGAGCAAGGGCTTGACCTAACTAAGCCTAACCATGATAGAAAGTTTGTTAAACACTTAGTAAATATGCAACCTACAGGAGTAAATAACATAGCTGAGCATAGGGGTCTCATACTTATCTAAAATTCACCATGAAGCATTTTTTCCTTATAACTTTAACTACCATTCCATCCATTAGGTCATATATGAATTATTCATTCATTTACAAGTAAAAACATGATGAACGCCATACATAACTGTTGTCATAAAACATATCCATAACCAACATAATAGGAATAGAAATATCAATGAAATCATATCCATATACACCACATATAATCCATCATAATACTCATAGAAATACTAAGAGAAATAACTATTCATAAATGATGCAAAATCCAAACCTAGGATGGGACTTCCACATTCCACCTACTTGTAGAATGGCTGAGCCAAATATCTCTTCAGCCATTCACGCTTGTCCCATATTCCAAGAATGAATGTGGGATATCAAAAACCATCCAGGGCTTCCATAGGCCATCCACCTCAAGCCATCAAAAAGTGATTCCACCTCATGGATGGACATCACCAAAACCATCATCTGAACGTTCTTTATCTCATCCTTCCATGGGTTTAGAGTGTTTGTTCCAACCTGGCTCCCATCACAAGTAACTCAACCCATAACTAGTGTCGACCTCTAGAGTGTTTATCCAACCAAGGCTCCAAGACCAGTAACTCAACCCACAATTGTTGTCAGGCTTCTAGAGTGTTTGTCCAACCAAGGCTTCCAAGACTAATAACTCAACCCAAGTTGTTACAGGGCTTCTAGACCATTTCTCCAACCAAGGCTACAGGACTAGTAACTCAACCCAAACCATTATAGAGATTCTAGAGTGTTTTTCCAACCAAGGATTCTAGGAACTAATAACTCAATCCAAGCTAAGGAAACATGAGAACCAACCAAAACAAAACAAGGAAATAAAGCCAAAATATCCATGGCTATCCAGGAAATGGTAAGGCTAGGAAAATCAACTGTCAATCTAGACTATCCTTCATGCCAGTGACAGATCATATCCAAGAAACCACATGTATGTGCCATGAACACCAAAAATAGTGAGGAACATATACATGCAACTCGATACCTACAAGAAAAACTATTGTAGATTCTGATCACAATGCCCTCTTGCACTTTCCTACTCCACCTTTTCCTTCTTCCTCCAAAAATTCAATTATGCCACGCACTCCAAGAGAGCTTCAAGAAAACTCTAAGTATCTAAGAGTATGAGAGAGAGAGAATATAAGAGAGCTCCACCAAAAACTATCAAAAGCTTACTAACTGATCCTTAGAAGAATTTTAATGAATGAGGCCTCTATTTTCTTCATTTTCCTCCTCACATGCAATCTGTGACCTTTCAACTCCTTTTTCTCCTAATTTCCATTATTTTCATAAATAAATGCCAATTAATGCCTCATGCCTTTCCAAAACCTTAGTCATTTACTTTTCCAATTCGCTCGGCCATAATAAACTGAATCAACACCCACTAGGATGTTTCTCGCACCACTCATCTTGGAATATGTGTCCCATCAACCATGGCCTTATAGATTTTTTACATGGAATTTTCTCCAGGTCTATTACATAACCCTCCTCCTTGGGGGAACATCGTCCTCGGTGTTCCATGACACCTATAATCATCATGACTACTGAAAAGAAAACATACTGCCCATGGAGCTTTACAACATAGCTCATTGCAGTATTTACAATGACCACTGTTGAAACATGATAAACATACCATTTACTATAGCTTTATAAGACATCTCATTACTATATTTGCAGTAACCACATATACACATACATATTTTCTTCCATGAACTGTTGGGTAGCGGATCCCCTGCATAATGGTTTTGGGGCTTAACGCCCACAATTTCAAGTAAAAGTATGGCAAAGGTTCCACGAAGTGTGTGGAACGTGAATTGTAACGGGTCAAGTCAAAGGGTTGTTCACCTGAAAATATGTAAAATAAGTGAAAGCGAGTCAGCCTGCCCATGGTCCACAGATCATGGGAATGTATAAATAGAGTGAGGCTCTAAGGGTAGAAAGTAGTTTTTTTGGTAGCTTTGATTAAGATCTGAAGTGCATGGGTTTGTAAAAGCAAGAGTGCTATGAGTCTGTAAGTCCAAGTAGTGGTTGGTAGTAGTTAGAGTAGGCTCTGCAACTATGTGCGTAGAGGCCTAGTAGAGT
>APFE031475163.1:6943-41279 GCA_000404065.3 Pinus taeda
GCTTCCCAATGTGGATGTCCTGAAGCTTCTGCAAAAGTGTCAGGATCATGATTTACTGTAGCTTGAGCCAGTAAAGAAGAGGCTCTTTCAAACTGAGAACGTGTACGTCGCTGATCTGTAGGATCACCGGCAAGATCACCTGCTGCATCCCGAGTAGCACGGACCCATCTTAGAAGTTGAGGATCCTGAGAAGGTGGGGGAGGATTTTCATCCTCACTTTCATCATCTGAAGAAGAAATGTTTTCAAAAGTAGAAGAGATAGGAAGAGGGGGCACATCCGCCGGACTAGGCTCGCAGGCCGATTTATTTTCATCAAATTTTACATCTCTTCTAATGATAACATTTTTGGACTTAAATGGAATAAGTCTATAACCTTTTACATCTTCAGAATATCCAACAAAAGTACATTTCTCACTCTTAGGTTCTAAAGCTTTATGCTTTCATCTGGAATATGGGCCCATGCTTCACTTCCAAAAACACGAAAGTGACTTACATCTGGTTTAATGAAACTCCAAGCTTCTTCTGGAGTGATATTCTTTAGAACCTTAGTAGAAGTGCGATTTATTATATAATTTGCACAATTAATTGCTTCGGCCCAAAAACTAAGACTGAGTCCTTTAGATTGCAGCATACAATTAGCCATTTCCTTTAAGGTGCGATTTTTCCTTTCAGCTACACCATTTTGTTGTGGAGTGTATGGAACAGTATGTTGCATTTGAATTCCATTTTAGGTGCAAAAGTTGATGAATGTGTTTTTAACATATTCTCCACCATTATCAGTTCTTAGCTTAAGAATTTGATGTCCAGATTGTTTTTCAACAAAGGCTTTGAAGGCCAAAAATGTGTTAAATATTTCGCTCTTGAGTTTTAAGAAGTATACCCAAGTGCGTCTGGAGAAATCATCAATGAAAGTTAAGAAATACTTGCAGCCAGAGAATGAAGCAACAGGAAGTGGACCACATAAATCACTATGCACAAGCTATAAAGGGGCTAAGGCGTGCCAAGAGGCACGTTTTTCAAAATTGTCTCGATGATGTTTTCCAAGTACACATCCGGAACAGACACCATCTCTGCAAGATACCATAGGAAGACCTGTCACCATATTTTCTTTACATAGATGCTGAAGGGAGCGATAGTTTAAGTGACCAAATCGCTCATGCAAAAGTTTGCTCACTTCATCATTATGAGCAACAAAAACTGAAGGAAGATTTGATGACCCAAAGTTGTGAAACTTATACAACCTTGTGGAATCATCAGCAATACCAGTAGCTAGAATCTGGTTAGGATCTCTTAGATCCTTGATTACAACATCATGAGGTGAAAATTCAACAATTTTACCTTCACCTGAATGAGTTATCTGATATACAGATAGAAAGTTGCTGGATAAGGTTGGAACACATAATACATCATTAAACTGACCATTGTCTAGATGAACAGTTCCAGTCCCTACAACATTAAGAGATCTATCATCACCAACATATATATTTTTGGTGTTACAATCATGTAAAGAAGAAAACATGGCTTTGTTTTTGGCCATGTGATAAGAGCCTCCAGAATCAATGAGCCACTCATGAGAATGAGAAGAAGAAGATACATTTAATGCATAACCAGACTGAGATGATTGACAACGACATGCAGAAAGTGCCATTCCTGAAGATGAAGTTGAAGTTGAAGTAGAAGAATGCTCCACATGGATGTTATGTTTCTTCATTGCGGCTTCCAAAGCTTCCATCTTCTTAAAGCATTTAGATTCTAAGTGGCCATCTCGATTACAAAAGTTACAATGTCTATCAGTCTTCTTCCATTTGTTTTTATTGGTCTTATCATTTTGCTGAAATGATCTTTCATTTTGAGACTGAGTTTGCTTAGGACCCTTGTTTGGTTTAGGACCATTCTTTTTGGGAAATGACTTCTTAGGATTCTTTAAATTTGGTTGCTGCTGGGCGGCTAACGCTTTCTTGGAAGAGTTTCCAAGATTAAGAAGACCAAGGTGTAAGAGTTTTTCTTGTTCTCTTATTAAAGAATCACAAAAAGAGTCAAAGAAAGGGGCCTTGTAGTCTTTTCCTTGACAAATGAAAGCTTCCCTTGTAGAATGGAAGGTGGAAACAAATACAGAGTAGGCTGGTCCCAACTTAGTAAGGATGGAATAAATAAGGTTACTATCTTCTTTCTTAACCTTAACACCTTCCAAGAGATATCTAAGGGTCTTGAATTTGGACAAGAAATCTTCAATGCAAGAAAAATTATTAGGATCCAATGTAAGCAACTCATTTTCAAGTTGATGGCTCTAATTTCATTTTTAATCCCAAAAACTTTAGTGATTTGTTCCAATGCTTCACGAGGAGTATCAAATTCTGCAATATGGAATCTAAAATCAGGAGAAATAGACATCCCTATCAAACCATGTGCTTGATCTTGTCTATTTTCCCATTTATCAACCTTGTCTTCATCTTTTGGTTTCTTCTCTTGGCCCGTGGATATTCTGTAGAGACCTTTACTTAAGTAAATCTTCCATGTAGGATGCCCATTGGAAGTAGTTAGTGCTGTCAAGAATGACTTGGCATGGACTTTCCATTTTAAAAAAACACTGAAGCTGAAGATGCTGAAAGTAAGTGTTCCAGTGGATAGATCTCGAAAAATTAGGCTGTTTTAAAAAAAACGGCTCTGAAAAAGGCTTCCGGATGAAGAAGTTATGGATTTTTGAAAAAAATTTGTTGAAGTTGCCGGAAAAGTGCGCGAATGTGCGGGAATGAAAAAAAACGCCCCCACAAAATAGAGATTTGAACCCAAGACCTCTACTCTCTTAAAATAGCTTTGAACCAATTGATCTATACAAAAAATTTGAGAGAGAGAGAGAAGAGAGAGAGAGAGGGCGGGGGGGGGCTTTGGGTTGCGTGCTTGCATTGAGAAACCTCTTTTTCCCTACAAAACACAAAACACAAAACCCAACACGGACATGCAAAGAAAAACGAACCTTATGGCTCGAAGTTAGCTTTACCCAAAACACTAAATATTTAAAAAAAAATTAGCTTTAGCCGAAAAACTAAATATTTTTCTCAATGTTTCTGATTTTCCGAGATCACACTAACGTGCAGGGAAAAGAGCATACGCATGAGAAAAAATCCTTCCTTTATGTTTCTGATTTGCCCAGATCGCACAGAGTCGCAGGGCAAAGAGCATACGCAGAAATGAAAGGTATAGATCCGGTTAAAAAAAAGCTAAATAAACCGAAACCGAAATAAGCAGAGAGAAAAATAACAGTAAACTGCAAATAAAGACTGTATACCTCCAGATCTTAAAAATGACGCAGATAGGGCTACCGGAAACCTTTTCGCGTGAAACGAAAGGGGTTCCTCACTGGAACAGATGCTCCGAACACAACAGAGCAGTCCTCTCGGCCGAAAGCAGTCAGAAACAGTAGATCTAGGAAACGACAGCCGCATGCAGTTCAACCGGCTTCAGATTTGGATCACCAACGGACGCGGCCCTCAAATAGCTCTGATACCATGTAGGAATTTACAGGGTAAGTTCCTCAGACAGGACACCAAAAGGACACCGCTCACAAACAGATCACAGATCAATACACCAGTATTTTGACGTGGTTAAAACCCTCAGAGAGGGAAACAGTCCACGGCCTGCGCCAACGTGGCTACTACAGGCAATTTATTAATAAAGAATGAAAATTTACATAAGCTTCTCTCATGCACGGTTAACCTACAAATGACCCTCCATGCGCTTTAAATAGAATTCATGGACCAATCGGGTGTCAAGCCACGGATCAAGTGTCGGTAATACCGAGGAGAGAATGAACCGTCGGATCACTACATATCGTGACCGTCGGATTGTAAGTTACAAAATGTACAACGGTAAAGAAACACACTGTTACCTAACTCTATACCTAACTCTATACTAGACCAAGTTGAACTTAACTATTCCTATGTGTCGGAATATCCTAACATGCCCCTCCTCACTTCCATGGATTAACCTTTGAGGAGCCTGATACCTTTTTGTTTGAGTTTGATTTCATATGCAGAACTTATGATTATACCTCTAACAACTAGAAGTTGAAATTGTTTCCATCCACCCTTAAAGATGAAGCCTTACGTAGGTTCATGGATTTACCTGGAGACAACATCACTACCTAGGCTCAAATGAAATAAGCCTTCACAATAATTACAGGGATTATTGAAGGTCCAAAGATACCAAAGAGGGAATCTTTAGAATTGCCTTGAGACATGACGAGTCTTTGGAATATTATGAGGAAATGTTCTAACTCAGCTACAAAAGGGCCAGATGCACCCTTGATCATGAATCACTCAAGCTAGTCCTTCTTAGAAGGGTCAAGGAAGATCTCCTAGAAACCCTAAACATGTTTTCGGGAGGGGACATCTATGAGTTATCCTATGATGATATCAAGACAAATTTCAAAAATGATTCTAGGGCAGCCAAAAAGAAGGGTAGAGCTAGTCAATCGTTGGCCAGTTCATCCTCCTCCAACACATCCATCAAAAGTGAAATTGGGAACATGTTGGAAGACTTAAAGAGTGAAATGTTGCATACCCTTGCTCTGCAAATCGACACCATGCAGATCAAGAGGAAGTAGGTGGAAGAAGAAAGAGCCTTAGCTATCTTTTTCCCTAGATGCACCAGAAGGCACCCTAGAAATGAATGTCCATTGAACCTTATAGAGATCTACTCAGTCTATGAGGAGAAATACTCCATCGACAGGTTCCCTTCTCTGCCTAGATTGAAAGTTGTGTATCAAGGAACTGAAGCTGTGACTAAACAACTCTATTATATCAACCAAACAAGGCCTCAAGGACCTCGACCATACCAACAAGGCATGCAAGGGGTGTCCTATTCATATTAAAACCCTAAACAGAATGCATCCATTCCCCCTTGGTTTCCTCCTACTCATCCTTCATGGTCCACACCTTCTCCCTGGTATTTTTCACCTCAATACCATTCCCAACCTGCCAATAAATCATCTCATCCATATGCTCCCCCACAACCTCAGTGGAATACACCATCCCAAGGGTGGAGGCCCCCATACAACCAATTTCCAGCCTTACTACCTCCACCTCCATCTCAACAATGGCTCCTTCACCTTGTTCCACCTAAGAAACTTGAGATGCCTACTCAAGCAAATTTGAACTTGAACAACAAATAGGCACAACAGGTTTATAGTTGGGAAAGATCTTACCATGCCTATGTTGTGGATATTCAAGAGATCAACCTTAGGTCTGGAAGAGTGCTTCTTGATAATCAATCGTCGTCTCCACCTGAGGAGCTTGAAGAGGAAAAGGAGGAGAGTGTTCCTCAAGAAAACCCACCTCCTTTTCATGAGAGGTTAATCCATCCTATCCAGCACACCCTAGAAGAGACTGAACTTCTAGGTGAATTGAAAAACTTGTGTGTTAAAATCCCACTCGTCCAAGCTATCAAGGGCGTCCCCATATAAAACAAGTTAATAAAGGAGAAATGCTTCAAACATCTTGGGAGGCGAAAGAAAGACACTCCTACCATTAATTCATTGGACAGTTGTCTGACTTAATGTTGGGGTGAGTGATTTTCGTGAAGTATCTAGATCCTAGAAGTCTTGTGGTAGATGTGCACATCGATGGTATCATTGTCCCATATACCTTGATCGATCTTAGGGATACCATCAATGTGATGAATAAGGATACTATTCTTAAACTGAATCTCCAAGGATCATTAAGGAAGACCACAACAGTCTTTCAGATCGCATATAGATCCACAGTAGCTCTTAAGGGATTTGTTGAGCATGTGATGGTCTCCATTTATTCCTAGGAATACCCTACTAACTTCTTAGTTATCCAACCTAATAAAAAGTTCAATGGTTATCCTCTCATCCTTGGAAGGCCATGGTTAGTCACTACTAAAGCTCACATAAGTTGCAGGGCTGTGAATATGACCATTAAAAATGGGCATTTGTCCAAACAATTGGTCTTGTACCCTCCTACTCAACTATCTCTAAAGCATGACTTACCTTTTTGGTTAGAAAAGGAGGAGGAATATGAAGTCTACATTGCCACCTCTTATCTAATCCGTACCTTAGACGCTACTATAGGAGGGGGGAAACTTGATGAAGATGACCTGATTGATCAAATCCTCCAGAATCAGCCCCCGAACACCACATCTCTTGAGGAGTTAGTAAAGAAATATGAAGATAACCCTTGGACTGATTTGTACCTAGCTGACTCAAGTCCTACTCATGTCAAAAGTATAGAGTTTGGTCCATAAAGAACATTGAAAATCAACCCTTCTCTCTGCAAATCAGGAAAAGGAGTTACATGCTAAGAGAGCATCTAGATGCCTTTTCCTGGAGTTATAAGCAAATGAATGGAGTGTGCCCTTCATTTTGTACTCACCACATTTACATCAAGGAAGGTTGCAAGCCAGTGTGCCAACCTTAGAGGAGAATGAACCCAACCCTCAAAGATATAGTTAAAGAAGAAGTGCAGAAGTGGTTGGATCCAGGGTTCATTTACCCCATGTCATATAGTAAGTGGGTGTCTCCTCTAGTTCTGGTCCCAAAGAAGAATATGAAATGGAGGATCTTTGTGGACTAATGAGATCTAAACAAAGGCACAAAAAAGACCATTTCCCTCTACCTTTCATTGACAAAGTATTAGATGGCCTTACAGGAAAGAAGTTCTTCTCCTTCCTGGATGGATTTAGTTGTTACAATCAGATCCAAATCAACCCAGAGGACCAAGATAAAACCACCTTCACTTGTCCTTGGGGTTAATTTTCTTATAGGGTCCTTCCTCTTGTATTATGCAATGCCCTTGCCACTTTTTAGAGGGTAGTCCTAAGCATATTTACAGAGCTAGTCCATGACTCTGTGGAAATTTATATGGATGATTTCACCCCCTATGGGTGTGATTTCCTGGATGCTCTCTCTAAGTTGGGGAAAGTATTAAACAAATACATTGAAATGAACTTATCCCTTGGTCCTAAGAAGTGTGAGTTTTTTATGAATGTAGGGACTATTCTAGGTCACTCAATATCCCAGGAAGGACTGCAAGTAGACCCAAATAAAATTGTTATCATAAAGAGGGTCCCTACTCCTCATAAGTAGAGTGATGTTAGAATTTTCTTGGGCTTAGATGGATACTATAGGAGATTCCTAAAGGACTTCAGCGAAGTAGCCTCACCTTTGTTTGGACTACTGGCCAAGGACTCTAAATTTTTCTAGTCAGAAAGCTACCAAGAGGCACTAGAAACCCTAAAGGACAAGTTTACTACTGCACCTATACTTTGAGGCCCAAATTGGGATCTTCCTTTCAACATCCATGTTGATGCCTCTGACAAAGCTATAGGAGAAGATCTAGGGCAGATTGATTACAAGTTACCTTATGTCATTTACTTCATTAGTGAAAATTTGTCCAAGGCTTATTTGAACTATACTATAACCGAAAAAGAGCTCCAATATGTTGTCCATTCCTTGAATAAATTTAGAAATTACATCATCGGTTACCATATCTTTGTACATACTGACCATGCCACTATTAAATAATATATACCAATCGATGTGACCAGTGAAAAAGAATGGGGAAAACTACTCCCACAAATGAAATGCCTTTGCAAACTCAAGTGACTCTTGAGCACATTAAAAAGTGGGGCATGGATTTTATTAGGCCCATTGATCCACCATTAGGGCAGAAAAAGTAAATAAGTTTTTGCACTGATTACTTGACAAAGTGGGATGAAACCAAGGCTGTCAAGGTAGAAACAGAAGAGAAAGTGATTGAGTTCTTAAGGGAGAATGTGTTTTACAAGTCTAGGTATCCTAGAGAGCTAGTCACTGATCAAGGCTCTCTATTCACCTCACTCTTGAGTGAGATTCTATTGAGTCAGCATAATATCAAGCACAAGAAGTCAACTTCTTACCATATTCACACTAATGGACAAGTAGAGGTTACCAACAGAGCATTGGAAATCATTCTCACAAAGGTTGTGAGAAGTGACAAGAAATATTGAGCTGACAGACTGGTAGAGGTCACTCGAGCCTATAATACAACTTGGAAGACAACCATTGGCTTCACCCCTTATGATTTGGTCTATGGGAAGAAGGCTCTGCTCTCCAATGAGTTTGAGTAAAACACTTTGAGAATGGAAACACAGTTGGATTTGGATGTTACAAGGGCATAACAAGAGAGGCTGCTCTAGCTCAATGGTTTAGATGAATTCAGGATGCCGGTCCTCCTACACATAGAGGTGACCCAAGTATAAAAAAAGGTTTAGAATGAAAAAACCATCAAAGACAAAGTTTTTCAAGAAGGTGGTTTGGCCCTATTATATTACTCTAGGTTTAAGGACTTCAAAGGAAAATTTATGACCAGGTGGCTGGGCCCATATCTAATCAAGAAGTGTCATGACAATGGGACTATGCAAGTAAGGACCATTGATGAAGAAGGTATCCCCTTGTTGGTAAATGGATACAGATTGAAAGCCTATAAAATACCTTTGTCAAGGGAATAATTCATCAGTACCATCAGTAAGGAAGTCAATTTTCTTGGAAGTGTCTCAGCTTCCAACTCACCAAATTCTTGAAGCTTGTTTTATTTTTGGAAAAAAAATGGAAAAAATAAAAAACACAATAATGGGACATACCATCATTAGCCTCACTCACCTACCAATCCATATCCCCCATTTCCACCCCTTCCACTCCTACATCACCGCCCATTCCTCCTGCAATAAAAAAGAAGAAGAAAAAAGATAATAAAAAAGGAAGCAACATGAAACCCTGTAGCAGCTTATGCTCTAACAACAACAAATCCCCATGCACTCTCCTTCAGTACCAAAGAAAACAAGGAGCTTCGGTAACCCTGCTAACATTGTGACTCACATCCAGAAGCTCGGCAACAACAATAGAAAGACCGGGCACCTACAGACAACAACAAAGAGGACAACCACATCAACAAGTGAAATATACCAAAAAAAAAACTAAAAGGAAAAGCACTTACCTGAACAAGAAAATGCATAGCAGAGCTATCCTCCAACATCCAGCAGCTAAGTGAAGGAAAGCATAGGTATGGCACCTCATATGAGTTCTTCCCTAGGTACAATATAGTAAAAGTTTACGAAAATGAAAAAAGTCGATTTTATAAGCTCGAGGTGGCTAGTTAACTTGGCCACCGTCAGCTGAAAAAAAAAAAAAAAAAGGAATCTCCTAGTCAACCTGGAATGTGGCACCATCACATAAAAGAGGAATGAGTTAAAAAGGTGGTCAAGTGAAGTTGTGGGAGAGTGGGTGATGATTATGAGGAGAGGTTGCATGATAGCTAATAGTGGGCCAACGTCCCATAAGAGGAAATCCCATACATTTCCATCCAATATAGTGCTCCAAGGGATCAACCATCAAAAGAAAATATTTCAAACTATTATGCACCATTTATTCATTTCAAGATCAGAGAGGGTCGGGACCACCTTGGAGAGCCATCAAGGAGGAAATCTTGTTTCAGCCACCCTATAGGAAACAATAACTACGTGAAACACAGGGAGCTACAAGAAACATTGGACATTCATAGAGAACACTAAAAGGAAGTGCATAGGGTCCAGCTTCTCAGACATTCTCCTCATCCAAAGCAGCATGATTAAAGGTATGTGGCCCATATCTCCTATGATTTGCATTTTTCTCTAGGAACATAAAATAAAATTGTTTTAAGTGAAAACAGTGGGAATCAGGGTTGTTTTTAAAAGAGAATTGTGAATAGGTTGAAAAGTTGTGTGGAGATATAGGAAAATTGCAGTCATCCACCACCCTCAGTCACCCTAGTAACTAAAGCTAAGCCCACCAGACACTTTACAGTCAACCAACCATAACAGGAAAATGATAGGAGGTTTTAACAAAAGGGAACCGATAGAGACATCCAAAATACACCTCCATCCCCCTGTGGTAGAAATATTCAGAAGACATAATTGGTTGGGATTATTTGAGTTGCTCAGAGGATATGATGATGATGTAGCTCAAGTATTTGCCATGGCCCTTAACCCTGAAGCTAGGATCAGTGCTACCATGGTGGTAAGAGGACTATCAATTAAAATTAATCCTAAAGTAATTAGTAGAATCAATACACTTCCTCAAGGGATGACATGGAGAAAGAAGGATAAGGTTTTGAGCACTTTTGCAAAGAAGAACTTTTTCTTAAGGGATGAAGAGCCAATTGAGGATAAAAATGGGATAAGAAGGGAAAGCCTTCCCTACCCTTGGAATGAGGTAAGTTATCATATTCTCAAATATATCTCTTGTGAAGGGAGGCTTAGTATATTATATGGCTATAGATATAGGCTCCTCCATGAGTTGCAAGATGGAGAGGGGATACCTAATGACAGAAAGACTCAGCATACCCTACTTCTTACTGCAATCAATAATAGATATGAGCCTAAAATTCCAAGAAGGAAAGCATAAGAAATTGGCCCAACATGGACTTATTAAGCTAATACTAGTGGATGCCCTGAGCTAGCTCAGAATCCCCATTCAATAGTCCACATTCAGAGACATGGACAAAG
This sequence comes from Pinus taeda, assembly GCA_000404065.3. Lineage (NCBI taxonomy): Eukaryota > Viridiplantae > Streptophyta > Pinopsida > Pinales > Pinaceae > Pinus > Pinus taeda. Next base: position 17,483 of record APFE031475163.1, read on the forward strand.
AGGTTTTGATCGATATACAAGCACTTGAATATGATAGGGACAACAAATCTAGTGCCTAAGAAGAAGAAGAATAAGAACTTGAATATGAAGAAGAAGAACCTAAAGAGGAAGAGAAAGAACCTAAAGATGAAGGAGAAGAATTAGAGGAAGAAGAGGAGGCAGAAATAGAGAAAACATAGGAAGAAGAAGAAAAACAAGAAGGATAAAAGGAGAAAGATGAATAGAAAGAATAGGAGGAAGAAGATATCCCTGAGGAACAAACCAAGGAAAGGGAGGAATATCCAAGGTTGTCTCCTGAACCAACTGAGAGGGAGGAAGCTATTGCCTTGACTACCCTAAGCACATCTGTCAAATCAAAAAGGGAAGAGGCATAGGCAGGCTCGCCTATATTTCGAAATAGGGAGGAGCACTAGGATCAAATATGGGAGACCACAAACGCTCACCAAGACTCCTATCAATATTCAGGACTCACCAAAAGAGTAAGAAAATCTAGTCTCCCCAGAAATGAAAGGTGAAGAGGGCACATCAAAACAAGCTTCCCAAAATTCTCTAATCACCTATGTTAGGAGGCATCTCACCAGTTTAGAATCAGCAAATCAAATCAAATAACCTTTGACCCCACTTCATAAGGGAAAAACCCTCCTATATGAAAGGCAAGGAAATAACAACACAAGTACAAGAGGAGGCATATGCTCCAAATACATCAAAACGTGAATCCCATGAGCTCTCACTACAGATTCATTGAGGGAGGCAAAGTAATACCACAGAAATTTCCCATCCCTCTCTTCTTTGAGTTTGATAAGGAGAGAGGAAGGACACATCACTAGATGCAAATTGCTAAACAAAAGAATGTAGATGATGTGGGCCATATGGAAGAGAAGCTACTGGAGATGGGTAGAGAGTTGATTAGGTTAAGAGATAGGGAATGAATTGTGAAATATCAATTAGAGGTTGTAAACACATGGCTAAGGAGGTAGGTACAAGAAAAAGAGAGCCAATTTGCCACTATGCAAAGCCTATCCATTGAGGCACTCCAGTGCAAGATTCCACCAAAGTAATATGCTTTGTACCTCAAATATCAATGGCTGTAATTTTAGATAAAGACACTATCACAATGGGGGACTATGCCTTTCCATGACTATAGGAATTTCATTGAGATATGTGACCAAAGAACCCTAGAGGATAAGGCCAAGATATCTTAATTCTACTTACATAACTTGGCCTTAACAGACTTGAACGTGTGGGACCCCAATGAAAATCTAGGGGACTTACAACTAATTTCCCTTGCATCATGGATGAGTCATGAGGAGGCCAGGGCTAAGGAAGTGAAGAGGGTGTTCAAAAGAGAAGAAAAAGATCCCCTTTACATCAGAGCATAACATATCAATTATATCGTTATGATTAACACCCACAACATCATTTCCAATGATCCCTAGCTTGTACCAAGATACATAGCTACATAAGAGCAAGAAATCACTCATTTGGAGGACACCTTGAGATCGATAGGGGATGAAAGCTACCAAATGTGCCCAAGGATATGGGGCATCCTACCATACAGACTAAGGATCGAGGAGTATCATTCCCCTAGATTTTCCTTGCTAGATTTGGCATGCATGGTATTTCATGTGGTTATTTTCTATCGTGTCATGGGTTTTTCTTGTTGTGACATCATTCTTCAGCCTAGCCTTGCCATTTCCTGATAGCCTTGATGAGATGGTTCTCATATTTTGTTGAGATGGGATGGCCGGATGGATTCAACAATGAGTGGGGTGGATATCTGAAATCACAATACATGGCCTAGTGTCCCTAAACCGGAGTGTGAATCATAGTAAATCAACTAGACTGATGGCCCCTAAGCTAGAATGTGGGTTACAATAAAGCCAAGATTATGTGCCTCGGTGGGCCTATGAATCCTTGCTAGTGAATGGTAGGATATACGGTAAAGCCAAGAGGTTGATTTCTTTCCATTGGATCTAGTAGTCCTAGGATGGGATGTACGGTAAGGCCTAGAGAGTGTGTCTCGGTGTAGGGCCTACTGATCCGTGGATTGGACTATGGATTATGGTAAAGCCTGAGATACTAGGAGGAACTCAAATTCCTCATGTTGTAGGTGGATAAATCTAGTGGAATCCATGCTTTTTGGTGTGTTCTATGAGTCCTACATTCATGCTTGGAATATGGCACGGGGGTGATTAGCTTAAGAGAGACTTGCCTCAGCTAATCTATGGTTGGGTGGAACGTGGTAGCCCCATCTCCAGTTGGTTTATTACATTCATTAATGATACATTCATTCCCTTGGTTTTCATGAGTAAATGTACTGATTTATAAGTGGATTTTATGGTTGATTTATTTATGTTATTTATGTTGTTACTATGATGGTTATAAGTATGTTTTATGACAATAGCTATGTATGGTTCTCACCGTGTTTTTACTTGTAAATAAATGAATAATGTGTCTATGACCTAATGAATGGAATGGTAGCTAAATTTATAAGGAAACAATTCTTCATGGCGAATCTCAGATAAGTATGAGATCCCTATGCTCAGATCGATTATTTACACCTTTAGGTTGCATATTTACTAAGTTTGTGACAAAAGTTTTGTCATGGTCAGGCTTGGTTATGTCAAGCCCTTGATCAAGTTTTTAGTTAGAGGCTTTCCCTTGGTGTCATTTATTGTCTTAGAAGGTCTTATCAAGTTTTAGGCATTCGTTTTGAGACTAGCCCTGAAAATGTGGCTTAAATAGCGCAGTCTCTGGCACAAAACTAGCTAAAAAAGACTGCAGTCTCTCCCTTATAGGCATTGTAGGAGAAAATATAGTGTTCTAGTCACATGCATGCCTTGTCATGGGATAAATTGTGAGTTTAATTCCTTTAAATGCTAGGTTAACTTAGCGGTTTGGCACCTGGAATGGTGGATTGGCTCCTGGGGGTCTTGAAGCACCTGAGGGAGGTCTATAAGGTCTTGTTTTGTCGAATTCATTTCCTTAAGGTTACCTAGGAGGTTGATTCTTATCATAGTGGCAAATTGTCGCATGTTTACCCTGGTTGGCTAGTTGCTTGGGTAGATGTGGGAAGAGGGTGTTACAAAGTGGTACCAGAGCATGGCTCACCCCTTGGACTGGATAGGTTGTGTGTTGATCATACTTTCACGTTGGTTGCATATGTGTTCCTTATGCATGTAGTCCATGTGCTTGTTTCATTTGCATGGGGTTTATCATGGTTGTAGAGATGTCGCCATGTGAAGATTAAGGGCATTGTCATGGAGTATGTCTTCGTGTATGTGTAGTTGATTATGCATGTTGATGGTTGCAAGTGGAAAAGCGTATAGTGGATTAATGGTTTTTTTCATGCATGAAATCATGGTTTTTGAAGTTGATATGGTCATGCATTGATGATTGGACTCTATCTAAAAGGATGTGTATATGATTTTGTACTCATTTTTTATATGTCTGTATGCAGTCGTTATGCCTATATGGTCTTGGTTATAGTTATGCATGAATAGTAGGTCACACATGCCTTGTGACGTCATGGTATGAAATTTAGGTCATCATGGTGTTATTGGTATGCTATGATGTTGTAGGGCCTCATGTATTCCCATGTTTTCATCATTCAATACCACCATTCATAACCTATATTCATGTACTATTACACTCATTTCACGCCATAATTCCATCACTTGTCGCCAATTCACTTCTTGCGCCTCATGGTTGATTATCATTATTTTTTTGTTATTTTCTATGATTAAAGATTATTTTTCCATGATTTAGTAATGATGGTTTTGCTAAGTTTATTTGTCACAAGGTTCCATCGCTGAAATTCTTCACAAGTCAATTGGACTAGTTGGTACGAGTACAGGAGTATCCAATTTAGGGTTTCAACATTTCAGCACGCTCCTGTGGAAAATCAAGGGAGTTTATTGTCCAAAATAATTTTCTAATACATTTCCATGTGTTGGATTTCAACCAAGTCGCACATGTGGGTCCCTAGGAGCTAATTAACAAATCTACTCAAAATGTGCATAGTTTTCGAACTTCCACGTTTGACCTCAATTTCTATATGGTTGGAGGTGAATCTGGAAAATATGAGAAAATGGGTTTGTTAACCATATAAAAGGTTATCTATATCCAAAACTGTTTCTCAATATTCGAATTTTTCTAAAAGTTATAAGTGGGTCTTGGAGGTAGTTTTATAACAAATGATTGTTTTTCCAAAGTTCTAGAATCTTGCAAAAAGAGCTAGACAACTAATATTGGGCATGATTTCCGAGGATATGGATTTGAATGACACGAATAAACGAGAGGGTTTTTTTGAAAATATAACAAATTAGGTTCCCTCCAAACAATTTTCTAAAATTTTCCATGGCTAGGAAGATATGCCAATTTCTTTGGCGTTAGTTTGTTAAAATTGTTCAATTTTCCATAATTGACGAAAATGACTATTTCGCCTTGTAAATCTTATAAATGGCTTAGCCATGGTTTGTATTGTAAGCTTTTGGGTACTTTGTAAAAGGAATAGAAGTAGGGAAGGAATAAAGGATGGATTGAAGCTCTTTTGTAATAATAGTTGAATCTTAAATTAATTTTGCTTCATCTCTAAATTCTTTGTAAGTATTATGACTGTGTTTTGAATTTCATTTTTATTGAGTTACTTTAGGCTTGCTCTAGGAGTGTAAATGGCCCACCACAACTAGAAACAAGTGCTTTAGATTATCTAAATTGTATAATTTACACTCAAAGTGTGAATTTCATCGAGAAATTTGTTGTGTGAAATCTAGCATTATTCTGTACTTAAAACTCTACCTTGTAGATTTGAAATTAAAAATTCTAGAATTCATTCAATTAGAAGATTTCTTGTTTTACATAGCATAATCATTTCTTTGTAAGAGCAAGTCCAAGTGTGAATTCAATTGTGCAAGTAGAGATATTAGTGTAATGCAAATTGATTTGCCTTTCATTTACTTTTAAATTTCGATTATGAGTTTCCTGATTATGAAGAGTGAGCTTTCTTTCGAATGATTTATTTCATTTAGATTAGGAGTCTTGAATTGAATATTTTTCATAGGGTAAGTTGCAATGAGTTTCTTTTAATATATCTTTCAAGTTAGAATTTCTATTATAGGTGTTCTTTTTTAGCAAGTGTATGGTGCGTTCTTTTAATAATTTCTTTTATAGCAGTAAATAGTGTTCTTTTATAGCAATAAAACAGTAAATTGATTTCACACTCTAATTTAGGTTAGATGCTATGATCTTGTGTTACCTGCACTTGTGCCTTGAAGCTTACGTTTTCAAAATTGATAATTTAATGTTGGAATTATAACACACATAATTTCCCCAATAGATGCTAATGTGTTGAATGAGGTAAATGAGGAGATGCAGATCATCAAAGTGAAGTTGTAGCATTGGACCTCTAGGCAAGAGAATTTCATCATATAGGTTTGTACGTTGGGCATGCAGGTATGTAGGTTAAGGATTGTTATATGCATTAGGATTATATACATTAGGTTTATGTACATGCTTATTGATGTTAGGGATACATACATGATAGATGATAGTTCATTAGTATAGTCATATGCACATGTGCCAGATAGTCAAGAATGATAGTAACATGTGGTTGTAGGAATTGTTATTGTTGTTGTAGGTTAGATTATTTGATGATTATGTTATATGTTGTTGATGAAGTGTCTTATAGGTTAACTTGTTGTTGTTAAATGATAGTTAGCTTAATCATTAAGGTTATATAATTTATATCTTGATGTTATATGTATCACTCTAAGTTGGATTGGCCTATGAAAATGGTTATGGTTACGATATTCAGGTATGAACTGACATATTTGTGATATGGTGTTGTACTAATATAGATTGACTTTGCATATGTGTGAATGATAATTGTGTATGATTTATGATGAGGCTCATCAATAGGTAAATTATATGGACCTTAATTCCACTCTCCAACTTATTAGAATCAACTTTTCTCACATTTCTTTACATATTTTAATATATTTTTCTTAGTGAGAAGGGTAAAGGTGAGATTTTATGTCATGTGGCCTAATGTGCATTAATTGTAGGATTTGGAGCAGGTTTAAAGAGGAATTTTAGGAGATTGGATCTCCCTCCTTAACTCCTTAATCACTGGAAGATTCCTCTACCAACTCTCATCAGCTCAGAGTTACAAGCAACCAAGCCCACCGAGTTCATTCGCAGCCAAGCTAGTGATAGTTGAAGACAAGTTAACCTCGAGTTTGGGAGCCAAGCCTCCCTAATTTTATGTAATTTTTTGGTATATTCAGTTGAATAATAAGAAGGCCTAAGGCCTCATTATGATTCAACTTTTTATGATAGCCAATATGCAATTTTGAGCATAGGATTGTGACTATTATTATCATGTTATTTTCGACATTTTGGTGATAATGAAAAGGGTTTCTTTGATCTAGCACTGAGTTGACTTAGAGGGCTGAATCTCTTGGGTTAAGGCCCAACCTTAGTAGTAGTTACTCTTATTTTTGTATATGTATGCTTAGATTACATTCATAGTTAGTTGTTGAAGTTATTTTTGTTTTATTCCATTACATGTAGTGCAATGATTGTTTAGTTTTGCTCCCATTACTTGAAAATGTAGATTAGTGGTACAATAGTGAAAGTGAATACTTCAGAAAAGATTGTGATAGTGGCCTCTTCCTCATCTCCCTCATGGAATCATGGTTTGAGGGCCCCACTCTTACAGCCCCAAAAACAGATGCGCCTCTTTATATCATTGCATGACTAGCATTCTTGATTGAGTAGATTACCATTTATAATTCCTTAGAAGTGCCTGCAATTGTCTTTTTTGTTTTTTTGAAGTTGTTGTAGTAGAAAGCATTGCATTTCAAAGATTTCACCATTAGCCATCAATAACTCTGTTATTCCTAAATTCAACTCATATTTTCCATATGTAAATGAAGTTATGCATAAGTGGAGGAAAGAATGCATGTTGTTGAGGGATTTTGTGATATCTAGGGAGAACTCATTTCACCAACCTCATCCAAGTCTTCTTCACCCATACTACCCAAGTCTACCAACCCCTACTCTGAATTTTTGTTTTGTAGCAAAGTGTACATCTCCCTTGAGGAAATCCAACCATCGTGGAGAGTTGGGATGAACCTTAGCCAGTGTACACCTCCTCTATGTCTTATCCAACCATCATACACCTTTCCCACACTTTATTCCACCTCTCCTACCCTCCTATATCGTTCATCATGTTTCCTGTAGTAAACCAGGACATCCTATAGTACTACAGGAAACCCTGTAGTAGCATGTTTTAAGCCCAAATTAAGCAGAAATGATCATCTGAGCTTAGGTTAGGCCTCACTTGGATTCCATATCCTCTGCACCATTTTTGACCTTTTTCCCCATGCCTTTCTCCCCTGCAAAAGATCAGATTGGTTCACTTAGCATTTACATTTGTAAAATTAAAAATCGAAAAATACTCTTTTTTGCAATTTCTAGTTCGTACATGTGTACAACATTCAAAGTAGTTTTAGGATAATTTTGGTGCTTACTTAATCTAAATAACTAGATTTTAGGATTCAAGGTTAAATTAGGTCTCTTTTTCAAATAATGTGTAAATGCTTAACTAGATAATTTCATGTCACTTCATAGCACTTTCCCATCCAGCATTTTCATTTCCTAGAATAGCCAACATATCATTTTTGCATCAAAGATAGTTTTCCATTTGTTGTTAGTAGTGAGACTCCTTCTAGTGAATAGAAGGATGGTTTGAAAAACCCTAGTGGTTTATCGCCCCAGTTGAAAAGTGATAAGAGTAGACCTTTGCATCTACTTTGTATACAACATTGTCACTTCCAAGTTTGTACGAACCCTAGGTTGATGAAGTAAATTTGGTAGCCCTAGGGGTTGCAACATCCTTGCTCCAATACTGGAGCTCATCATGTTATGATGGAAAAATTTTAGCTAGTGAATATTTTGGATATCATTATCTTATTTATGTTTGATTTGATATGTTGTGAAGTTATATCATGATAACTAGATTTATTGTGCAGACTAGACAACCTCCCTTGAGATACACTAAGGTATGAGTTTGCTTATGTAGTATACTTGGTGATGGATTGTTTGATTATGTCGTTTATTGGGTGTTTGAGTGTTTAGTGCCTATTATGTCATCAAGTTGATTTATTTAACATGGTATGGTTGCAAGTTGGTTGAATGATTGATGAATTGCATAATATGAGTATGTGTTCAAATGATTTTTTTTAGATGATTGTACTAATACATATGTGTTGAGACAGTTGATATGTACTTGAGTGTAGTAGGTGATAGTTGCAGTGACTATGAGTTGACTATAGATTATGACAACATTGTTAGTATTGGCAAAATTTTATTCCAAGTTGATAGATATCATTGTCTCGATATTTGGAACATATGGTTGACATGTGTGAGCAGTTGCATGAAACATGCTTGGCATTAGCGTGACAAGGTAATAGTTGATGTGTTTATATAACTAACAGTTGGGTGATGTGACAACGCACAACAAGCCTCTATTGCGACAAAGTAAAAAGGTAAAACAAAGGAATTGGGAAATAATTCATTTGGCTATGTTTAAAAGCCCTAATTCTGAAAGAATGAGTGTTTTGCATACAAGAAGCCTTCTTACCCTTGATTTGTCTGAAATGATCTTGATATGTGTTATATTATGGACATGTAATTGATAGGTATATTAGCTAGTCTCTAGTTAAAGCTAGACTTGTCAAGGTAATTGGAGTCCCTTGGGAGATGGAATGGACGTGTTCAGCTACAAGGTAACATGCTTAGCACAACAAGATAAGGTATCTGGTGTATTTTTATATTTATTTGTGCACAGAAAGTTATGTGTTTATGTGGTATGATGCAGGGGATTGCATGGCAAAGAAATTGCCATGAAATTTTGAAGAAGGATCTGATTGAGATTTCCTTGGGAACCATAGGGATTGAGTCATGGGGTTTTTTGTCAATCTTGTGCTTTTTGTCTTTTGTGATTGGTTGTGCTTGATTGACGAGTTTGTTTATGTCTAGTGTATGGCCATACCACTTTGTTTGCAGAGTCATGTTGTTATTAGGTTGTGTGGTTTTCTTCTTATTTGTTTCTTTTTCTTGCATTTTAAGTTTTGAGTCTTGGGAATTGGTTGGGAAAGAGGAAAGTTAATGAATCTTAGGGAGAGTTGAATGAAACCTAATAAGTAATGTAAGAATCATATGTAGCTCTATGCTTGAGTAAGCACAATGGAAGGAAAGACTATGACATTCAGTTGGATTGGTTGGGTCCATTATGGTAAATGGATGGTGGCAGTAAAAGTCATGAGAAAGGTAACCAAAAAGGTAAAGTGAATTGATCTGAGAAGTCAGATGCCTTGGCTATGTTGGGAACGACTATTCTTAATGTTGTGCATGTGTTGCATGAATAAAAGAAATTCTCTTAAACCTTGACCTGGATATCTGGTAATTATGTTATGATCATGATTATGTTGATGTTTATATATGTATACATGTAGGTGTGTATGTATGTCATGTTTGACAGGGTCTTCATAGATCATGATTATTTACACTAAAATTTATGTGCATATATATATATATATATGTATGTATGTATGTATGTATGTATGTATGTATGCATATCGTTGTTTGACAGGACCATGATTGTTTATGCTAATGTTTACGTATATGTATGTATGTATCCATGTATCTATGTCATTGTTCAACACATTATCAAGAATCATCCTTGTGGTAGAATGATTTCCTATGCAGGCGAATGGCATGAACAAGTTCCTGGCTATGAGGAATCAAGTGGGAAGAGTAGTCATGACAAATATATGAGGTCAGTATCATGTGAATATGAATTTATATTGTATTATTGTATTATGCCTATGCTTTTTTTATGGATAGGTTATACCGAGGGATAGATTAGCAAAATGAAAGCAATGGGGTTTGTGGCATGCTAGGATAAGGATGGATAAGACATTAGAAGCAAGGTTTCTTGGTAAGGACAGTGTGGTTTGGATGTGGGGTACTATTGTTGTACATATGTTGCATATGTTGTACATGTTTCATCTATGATGTATCCACATGTGGTGTTATGTATGTATATTGTGTTTACATGTTGTTTATGCAGTGTTATGTACATGATGGTAGTGTTGTGTGAATATTTCATATGGTGTTGTGCGCATGATTGGATATGTAGTGTTGTGTATAGATGATGTTATGTACATGTTAGATATGCAGTGCTATGTATAGGTGGTGTTGTGTGTGTTGTACATGTGGCACTATATACATAAGGAGTTATGTGCATAATTGTATAAGTGGTGTTGTGTGCATGTGGTGCTGTGTACATGTTGTACACATGGTGTTGTGTACATGTTGTACACATGGTGTTGTGTGCAGGTGGTGTTGTGTACATGTCCTGCATGTGGCGTTGTGTACATCTGGTGTCGTGTACTTGTTGTGCACGTGGTACTGTATACATGTGGTATTGTGTACATGTTGTACAATGGTGCAGTGTACATGAGGCATTGTGTACACTTTATGCAGGTGGTTATGTGTACATGTGATGTTGTGCACAGGTTGTGCATGTGGTACTTTGTACATGTGGCAGTGGTGTACATGTGGGATTGATTGCATTTCATAAATGTTGTGTTGTGGGCATGTGGTACTATGTATGTGCATTGTGTAGTCATGGTATCATGACATATGCTTTAATTTTGTTTCACTCTATATACGTATTTGTGCTATGTTGTACACAAGGTGTAGGTGTATCTGTTGTATGTGAGGTGTAGATGCATGTATTGCATGGTGTTGTATACAGTGTGTGGTTGTATGTGTGTGATGCACACTATGTGTACATGCACATGGTTTAGGAAAAGGAACTGGGTGTTTGTCTAGTGTGGAAACCGATCCAAAGTGCATATGGAATAAATTTAAAGGTAGAAGCTAAGGATATATGAAAGGATAAGTATCAACATTTTATTTTAGTTTTGCTATGCAGGTGATTTATGATTATGGTATATGATGATTATATGTGATTTATGATTCTGGTTTATGATGGTTACATGTGATTTATGATGTTGATCTATGATAGTTTTGTTTTTAGCTAACCATATGTTATATGTTTATACATGATGTTTTGATCAAATAGTTAGCTCAACTTGTTGTGGTAGGAAGCAAATAGAATTGCAAGTGTACCTTATTGAGAGCTACCAATGAGGTATGATGTGAATTTATTTCAATTTGTTTTAAATCTAATGGAAGTTATGTGCTTGGTATAGGAAGCATGTCCATGCCCAGTTGGGCGGTTCAAATTGACTGCAAGAATTAGCAGCAACAGTGAAATAAATTGGAACATGCAGCAGAATGTTGGTGGAGTACTTCAGAAGCAGGGCCATTGTGGGACACTAGTACCCAATAGTGACCATTAATTTCCATGAGCATGTTATGACCGGTATGATGGTTTTGAGGTAGGGATATGCCTTGGTTTTTGTATCTTTCGATGCGATGAAGCCTTTCCAAGGGATGGGATGCCCGGGATGGGGGTGTCAGCGGAACTTGGAAGGTGAGTGGTTGCACAGAAGCGATTGACTGGATTTCCCTAGGAACTGTGTAGCAGAGAAGGGAAGGTCGGCGATGGATTTTTCATGGTCATTATCATTACCAGATGGAGTTAGATGCATATTGGGAGTGCGCCCTGGAACACTGAGTTGGTAACTGTTCACTGAGAGGATAAGTGGCGTAGGGTTGTAGCATTGGACATTAGATGCATATTTGACTTTGCAGTGGATTCCAGACTTCTTGGGAAGGACATGAATCCTGGTATTACTTTGAGGATCAAGGTGTGAGCCTATGGATTCCATTGTTCATTAATACAGGCATTATATTCTCTTATTTGTTGGTTTAGAATATATGCATATGTGTATGTGTGCTTATTGTAAATAACGTAATGAGTTGTGTTATAGAGCTCGGGTAAATTGTATGCTTTTCATGTTTTATCATATGGTCATTGTAAATACTATAACGATTTGTGTTATAAATATCCATGGGCATTATGTTTTGTTTTTAGTAGCCTTGTTGGTTATAGGTGTCATTGAACACCGAGGACAGTGTTCCCCGAAGGGGAAGGTTCTATAATAGCCCTGGTTACAAAAATGATGTGAAAATATATAAGACCACAGTTGATGGGACACATATTCCAAGGTGAATGTTGGGCAAGACATCCTAGGGGGTGTTCATTTCTGTTATTATGGCTAAACGAAAAATGTAAAAGGCTTTGGAAAGGAAAAGTGACATTTTGGCACATTTATTTATGAAAATAATGGAAATTACTAGAAAAGGAAGGTGAAAGGTCACAAGTTTTATGTGAGGAGGAAATTGAAGGAAAAAAATGGAAAATGAATAAAATAAAGGACTCATTGATAAAAAGGCTTATGAGGATTAGTTGGAAATCTTGGTTAGCATAACCTTTGGTCAGTTGAGTTTTGGAGCTCTCTAATTATTCTCTTTCTCTCTCACACACTTGGACACTTATATTTTTCTTGGAGCACTTTAGCATTAGAGCAAGAAAGGAAAAGACAACAAGAGGAAGAAAATATCAAGCAAGGAAAGGAATGATCTAGCAACTACAACATGATCCATCATAGGTGTGGATTTTCATGTTTTTTTTCCTTACTAGATTTGGCATGCATGGTATTGCATGTGGTTCTTTTCTATCATGGCATGGATTTTTCTAGGTGTGACAACATTCTTCAGCCAAGCCTTGATGAGATGGGTTCTCATATTTTATTGAGCTGGGATGGCCATATGGATTTGAAGTTGAGTGGGGTGGATCTCTGAAATGAAAAATGCCTAGCCTAGTGGTCCCTAAACCAGACTATGGATCACAGTAAAGCCAATGGCCTAGTGACCCCTAAGCTAAACTGTTGGTTGTGGTAAAGCTAGGATTGTGTGACTAGGTGGGCCTAGGAATCCTTGTCGGTGAATTGCAAGATATATGGTAAAGCCAAGAGGTGGATTTCTCTATGTTGAGCCTAGTAGTCTCGGGATGTGATATATAGTAAAGCCTAGAGAGTGTCTGGGCCTAGTGATCCCTGGATCGGATGGTGGATTATGGTAAAGCCTGAGAGACTAGGAGGCACTCAAATTCCCCACAGTGTAGATGGAGAACTCTGGTGGCATCCATGCTTGTTGGTGTTTTTGGTGTATTCTATTTGTCCCACATTCATGCTTGGAATATAGCATGGGGGTGATTGGTTGAAGAGAGACATGGCTCAGCCAATCTATGGTCGAGTGGAACTTCGTAGTCCCATCTCCAGTTGGTTTATTGCCTTAATTAATGAGACACTCATTCCCTTGGTTTTCATGTGTAAGTGTACTAAATTATATGTGGATTTTATGACTAATTTATTTATGGTATTTTTGTTGTTACTATGCTAGTTATGTGTATGTTTTATGACAACATATATGTATGGATCTCACCATTTTTTTACTTGTAAATGAATGAACAATGTATCTATGACCTAATGGATGGAATGGTAGTTAAAGTGATAAGGAAACAGTGCTTCATGGTGAATCTCAGATAAGTATGAGACCCCTATGCTCCGATATGTTATTTACACCTATAGGTTGCATAGTTACAAACTGTTTGACAAAATGTATGTCATGGTTAGGCTTGGTTAGGTCAATCCCTTTATCAAGTTCCTTGTTAAAGGATTTTCCATGGTGTCATTTATTGTCTTGGAAAGTCTCATCAAGTTCTAGGCATTGGTTTGTGACTATCGCTGATAAATATAGCAGTCTCTGGCACAAAACTGGATGAAAAATATTTTGGTCTCTCCCTTGTAGGCATTTTGGGAGCAACTATAGGGTTCCGGTCACATGCATGCCTTGTCATGGGAGTGAATGTGGGTTTAATTCATTGAAATTCTAGGTTAACTTAGGGGTTGGACACCTAGAGTGGTGGATTAGCTCCTGGGGGTTCTGAAGAACCTAAGGGAGGTCTATAAGGTCTTGTTTTGTCAACTCCATTTCCTTAAAATTACCTAGTAGGTTGAGTCCTATCATAGTTTCCTCTCATCACATGTTTACCCTGGTTGGCTGGTTGCTTGCGTAGATGTGGGAGGAGGGTGTTACACATCATCCTGGATGTAAGTATTGAACTATTGGTCATCCTATGGACACATTCCCATCTATTGAGATACCTAGTTACCCTACCACTATTTTCGCTAGTTATATAGGAGAATTATCTAGATATCCTGTAATCTTATAGTGCAACAAAATAGAGAAAATGAGACATGTAACCACATTATATCAAGTGGACTCAAATACTATTTCTAACCATTAAATTCTTAAACATTGATTCATTGATTTAGTGTACATATTTCCAAAAATAAAAAGACTAGATTTTTTGTAGAAAATAACCATGTGTTAGTGAAAAAAAGAATAAGAGAGGGAGGACAAGGAAGAGTAAGAAAGATGACTATTAAGGGAGAAGAATGTAGGGAATTTTCAATAGAAAAATTTGTGATATGAAAAAATATGAAAACCATGAAAGTAATAATGCATCACATACCTTGATCATCAATCTACACTCAAACTTTAACATTTTGACATCCCATTGGCTCCTCTTCATTTTCCAGTTCCTTTCTTTCCTCTTTCCAAGGTTAGGAGAAAAATATGTTAGTAATATGAGTGACTCTTACTACACCAAAAAAGTATTAAATCGACATGTCTAAATAACCTATATCATGTACCCTAAAAAAAATATCTTATGCATGTAAAAATATGAAATTCAAATGCATGCAAAAATGAAAATGTTCCATTCATAAGTCCCAAACAATGGTGCCAAAAATGATGGGTATTTTACTTACCTTCGTAATTCCTTCATAAATAAAACCAAAACATTGTGCATTTAATTGTCAACCTAGGATCCTATGGAACTTTGGAGTTACCATGCACATTATATGCTGGATACACTCTACTTCCACTAGTTTGTTTTACGTTCTAGTATTAATAATTACCTTTACAAATGGAGTATATACAGTTAACAAGTTTGAGAAATTTACACAAATTTAGACGTAAAGTGACTAAATCTACTTGTAAGAAAGTAAACATACTTGTAGGAAATAAAATCCCTTCATGTTGAAAGGAAAAATGACATGTTGGAAATAAAATAAACACACTTACAAAAAGGAATGGGTGGTTTGTGCTAGCTCCCACTCTCAACCACCCGTAGAGATCATCACCCAATAATTTCCAAGATGTTTATGATTTCTACCTAAACAAACAAATGTAATCATTATGGTTAAGCTCTTTCATTTGAAAAACATAAAAGAATTCTAATCACTTGAAAGGAAAATATTAAAAATAAAAAATAAATGAAATTTGACATTGATAATCAACTGCATAAATAAATAAACACAATTTTTCATGAGTTATCTAATTGCATGAACAAATTAAATCATATAACAAAAAATTGGTTACAAATATATATAAAAGTAATGTGAATAAATAATTATATAGTTAAATGATGCAGTAAGAAAAGAGAACAACCTAAATTACACAACACTCTTCTATTGGAGTAGGCCCTGCCTCTATAAAACATAGTGTCGACATTATTTTATATAATGATTGTTACATTGGCAATATAAATTAATTATATTAACTAAGATAATGAAAACAAATCAATATTCCATAAATATGCAAAGAAAATAAATTTAATTAATTAATTAAATCACACATTGTGAAAATTATAAACTACAATTAAAATAAAAACTCAATTATGATAAATTATTCTATTATCATTCAAAAATTAGCCTAAGATTCATCCCCAAATGGAGAGAGTTATCTTTTTGATACATAAATTGAATGAAACCTATTAATAATAAATATCTAAATAAGTCTACTTATGGATTTAATAAATCCATAGTAGTGACAACAATTTCCTAAAAAATGAATGGTTTCCATAATTTGCTAACAATTAATAACGTCGAAATATTTTGCTAACAATTACAAATTAATAAATACCTCTAGACTCTTTTACTCAAGAATTCCAAGATTCTTGGTTGACTATTGAAACTAATATTTTTTCTTGGATTTAGAAAATTATTTCCATATTCTTTATTTTCTTATATTAACATTATTATTGTACGAATCCATAATTTTTAGGTAGAGTTGTGAAAAATATGTAATAAGATGGTTCACAGTTTCAATGGAGCAAGGTTCTAATGGCTCGTAGTTTCAGTGTTGGCTCACAATTTCAATTTGTAACAGCCTTAGGTTAAAATTTCTTGTAATAAAGTTAATAAAGGCAAAATAAGACCAAGGTCATGGGATATGTATTCCAAGCTGAATATTGGGCAAAGTATCCTATTGGGCATCACTTGTTGTGTATTATGGCTAAGGGGAAATTTTAAAAGGAAATAACAAAGGCTTTGAAAAGGAAAAAAGGTAGTTTTGGCATTTTATTTATGAAAATAAAGGAAACTAGGAGAAAAGGAATGTGAAAGGTCATAGGTTGCATGTGAGGAGGAAATTGAAGTAAAACTAAGGAAAATGAAGAAATTACAGGGATGAGTAATAAAAAGACATTAAAGCATCATTTGGAGCTTTTTGTTAGTTTAGTTTTGGAATTAGTCTCAGAGAGGAGAAGAGCATCGAGAGGAGGAGGAAATCAAGCAAGTAAAGGAAGGACTAGGAAAGAAAAGTAAAGCAAAGTAAAGCAAGGATCAAGCAAGGAAAATTTGGATCAAGTGGCTTCAATGGGAATACTTGCAAGTAACACGTTGCATGTATGATTTCCTAACTATTTTTGGCATGAATGGTATATGCATGTGTGTGTTTTTTTCATTTATTTTTGTTGTCATAGGTGTTATCAACTTTTATAGTGGTTTTAGCCTTGCCTTGCCATTTATAGATAGCCATGGTATTATGTGATTCATTCTTGGTTGAGCTTTGGATTCACGGAAGGTTTTGGATCCAGGTGAGGTGGTCTTAGGAAAATCCTATGGGATGTTGGTGGAGATGGTTCTCTCAGGGAATTCCTCAAAAGGTGGGCAAAGACAAGAAAATCCCTCAAGGGATGGTGAAGGAATTTTGAGGCATCTAAGCTTGGTTTTGTTTTGTGATCTCGAGACTAGTTTAGGTGAGATCATGGTAGTGTGATGGTGGAGGTGGTTTAACCTAAGGATTCCCTTGGTTTTTTATGAATTTTACTATCCCATGAGATCCCACATTCAAGCTTGGAATATGGCACGATGGTGATTGGCTGAAAGAAATATTTGGTTCAGCCAAATCTATGGTCGGGTGGTACGTGGAAGTCCCTGACCTAGTTGGATTTTGCATAGGGTTAATAAGGGCCAAGTTCTTCTTGTCTTTGATGAGTAATTATACTTTTTATTATGTGGATTTAATAGTTGTCCTATCATTATTATCTACATGGTTATATGTTTGTTAGAAGAATGGTTATATGACATATTTAGGTATGGCTCTTATCGTATTTCAATTTGTAATAGCCTTGGTCAAAAATCCATGTAATAAAGTTAATAAAGGAAAAATAATAACCAAGGTCATGGGTTGTGTATTCCAAGATGAATCTTGGGAAAAAACATAGTGATTAGGATCACTTGTGATTAATTAATGGCTATGGAAATTAACAAAGGCAATGGAAAAGGCTTTAGAAAGATATGAGGTGTTAATTGGCATTTTATCTATGAAAGTAATGGAAAATAGGAGAAAATGAAGGTGAAAGGTCATAGGTTGCATGTGAGGAGGGAATTGAAGGAAAATAATGGAAAATTAAGAAAATATAGGCCTCATTAATTTAAAGTCTTTTAAGGATCAGTACACATCTTTTTGTTAGTGTAACGTTTTGTCAGTTTTAGATTGGAGCTCTCTATTCTATTCTCTCTCTCACACTCTTGGACAAAGTTTTATTGAAGAACTCTTACAAGAGTTTGGCATACTTGGGATTTGGAGCAAAAGGGAAAATTAAAACCAAGAAATCACAAGAGGGATATGGGATCAACAACTACATTGGGTTTTTCTTGCAAGTACCAAGTTGCATGTATGGTTTCCTTACTATTTTTGGCATGCATGTCATATGCATGCGGTTTCTTGGTTATGATTTTTCATTGGCATGGAGGATTTCCTCGATTGAAAGTGGATTTTCCTAGCCTTTTCATTTCCTGGATAACCATGGCGTTGTGGGTTTTATCTTTGTTTTCTAGTTAGTTCTCATGTTCCTTTGACTATGGGTTTGGTTATTAGTTCATGGAGCCTAGGTTGGACAAATGCTCTGGAAGTGATGTAACATCTTGGGTTGAGTTACTAGTTCCGGAATCCTTAGTTGGACAAACACTCTTGAGCCCATGGTGGGTTGAGTTACTAGTCCTGGAAGACCTAGTTGGACAAATTCTCTAGAGCCCGACAATAGTTGTGGGTTGTGCTACTAGTCCTAGAATCCTTGGTTGGAACAAATGCTTTGGAGCCCTAGAAAACTAGGGTAGAGACCAATATGGTGATGGTTAGTGATGTCTGACCATGAGATGGAATCACTGGTTGAGAGTTGATTTGTTTTAGCCTCTCGAAGCCCTAGTTTGGTTTTGACTTGTTTATTACATGTGATCCCACATTCATTCTTAGAATATGGCATGGGGGTGATTGGCTGAAAGAGGGATTTGGTTCAGCCCAATCTATGGTTGAGTGGTACATGGAAGTCCCTAACTTGGTTGGATTTTCATATGTTAATAAGAGATCCCTTTCCTTTGGTATTTCATGATTAAATGTGCTTGTCATTATGTGACTTTAATGGTTGTTCATCATTGGTATATCTCCGATTATTTGTTGGTTATAAGCATGTTTTATGACAAACCTTATGTATGGATCTCATCAAGGTTTGGTTAGTAGATGGAATGTTAATGAATTAATGACCTAATAGATAACAATGTATCTATTGGGATGAGACATCAATCCTCCTTGACATTTCTAAGATAAGTATGAGACCTTTATGTTTAGATATGTTGTTATGACCTGTAGATTTAGTAAACGTTAGATCAAGTGCTTATTCAAATTTTTGCATTAGTATCCTTTCTTCAATGTTATTTATCAATAATGGATGTTTCATGAATTTCTAAGCAAAGGCCTAAGTTCTAGCCCTCAAAAAGTGGCCTAGAATTCGTGTTTGTTGGCAACAGAACCGCGTGAAAAAAGCCATAGTCGCATGGATGCCTTGTTGTGGGAGTGACTATAGGGTCTCAATCATAAGAAAGGCTTGTTATGGGATAAACTAGGAGTCTAGTACAACAAAACATCTAGTTGTCTCAGGGGTTGGGCACCTAGAAGGGTTGGTTGTCTCCTAAAGGTTTTATATCTCCCGAGGAAGGTCAAATAGGTCTTGTCTTGTCGGTTCCATTTCCTTAATTGTATATGGGGAGTTGAATGATATCATAGTAAATCTTCATTACATGTGACCCCGATTTGTTGGTTAGCTTGGGTAAATGTGGGAGGAGGGTATTACATAGTGGTATCATAGCATGGTTCCATTCTCCTTGGGTGATGGTTGGTTTCCATTTCTCTATGGACGAATGTGTTGTCATGCAAACATGTCATTTGCATATATGTTCATCAAGCATATGTTATATGTATGTTTATGTATACATGGTAAGGTACATTTTTGTCGTCGTATTTTCATGTAGGAGTTGATTAGGTTGTTGTTGGGATGTGTTCGCTATGAATGCATGTCAATGCCTATATGTATTATTTACGCATGTGTGTTGTCCATATGCTTGTCATGCATAGCACCTAGTCGATGTTATAATGGCGGACTTATGCATGATAACTAGGATAATGATTGATATGATGTCTATATACTGTGATGATTATGCTTATACATTTATTTTTCTAATCAAGTTAGTCTTGCGGATAATACATCCTCCCCTAAACTATACTGAGATATGTTGTTTGTTTATAATTTGGTTTAGTTGACATGATATACTTTGTAGGAAGAGAAGGTCAAATATGACTACCAAGATGGTAAACTATAGTTCACGGCATTCTCTGTATAGAATAGATGAGCAACATGGTGATGAGTACACCCCTCACATAGCAGACACTTTGAGAAGTTTGAAGGAAAAAATAAGGGGTTGCAAAGTAGATAATAACATAATCATTCAATCACAAGAGAGAATTTCTAGGGCATAGCAGAAACAAGAAAAGTTTAATGTAATCATCCTTTAGAGTTTGTTAGACTTGCAAAGACAGGGACAACTTAGGATCAATCATGGATAGGAGGATAGAATTAATGGATCATATGGTAGTAGGTCACATGGTGGGAACAAGTCGGATAGAGATGATACACTTGATAGATGAGGCAATGGACATGGGCTTTACTCTAGTTCTGGTTCGGACATGTATTATGGTCATCATCATTATCATCCTTATAGGAGGAGTGATAAGGGATTTTTATCGAATGAGTTCAATAAATCCAAGCCACCTACATTTGATGGAGAAATGAACAAGTCATAGGATGCTAAGCATGGTTGTTGGGATCAATAAGTTCTTCATATTACGTGATTATGAGAGAACATGAAGGCCAAGATAGTGAATTTTAGTCTTAAAGGTAAAGTAGACATTTGGTGGGAAGATGTAAAGAATGTTAGGGGAATTAGGGAAGAGGAGTTAACTTGGAGTGAGTTCAAGAGAATTTTCAAGAAGGGGTATCTATTTGAGAGATACTATGATGTTAGGACAAAAGAATTTTATGAGCTGATGATGGGATCCATGACCAATGAGAAGTAAACTAGAAAATTCTTAGAGCTATTAAGGTATGTGCCTTATCTTAACGAGGAGAAAGTGTATATTTAGAGATTCATTACTGGGTTGTCGGTAGAATTCAAGGACAAGATTGAGTTTGATAAGCTTAGATCATTGGAGGGAGCCATCAAGAAGCTAAATAATTGTTATGAGATATCAAAGTACAGATCTAAGACTACATAGGGTTGGAAAGGTAATGATAAGAATAAAGGAAAATGGGATAAGAAGTGAACAAGACCTCAGGACACAATTAACAAAGAGATTGAAACACCACCAAAGAAGTTCAATACATCTAATAGAGGACAAGGATTTTGGTTTGAGGAGTAGAACAAGGGTTATGGTAGGAAACCTTTACAGTGTTGGACTTGTGGTGGAGAGCATCGTAGGAGATATTGTCCATAGCATCAGGGTGATAGACTGCAGACCTATAGTTATCAGGAGGCATAGACCAGGGGGGATGTTGGACAAAGTATTCCTTGTATTTATGCAGCGCTGGATAATAGGGAAACGGATCACCATGCATCTATTATCGATATGGATGGTAAGATTTTTGATCAAGTTTTACCTATTTTAATTGACCTTGGATATAATTATTGTTATGTTAATCCTGACTCGATGGATAAGTGTGGATTGAATAAACAAGTGTATGCAAAGTCTTGGTTAGTGCAGTTGGCTATAGGTACAAAGAACATAGTTTATCATTGGGTAAGAGCTTGTGCATTTGAGTTAAATGGTATGCCTACATCATCACATCTGAATGTACTTCCATTGGGATCATACAGTATGTTTTTGGGTATGGACTAGTTTTATCTTCCTAGGACCAAGGTGGATTGTTGTGACAAGGCTATTGAGTGCTTGGGTGGAAATGGGGAATAGAGGATCTTGCAGGGTAAGAAGAAGGAAACATCAATTAAAATGGTGATAGTTATGTAGGAAAAGCACAAATGTAGAAAAGGTTGTGTTATTTGTAGTACATATTTCGAATGATAAAGGCAAGGATGTCAAGGATGCTGATGTTTTGATGAGGTACCCAGTTTTACAATAATAGGATGTGTTCTTGGTAGAGATTGTAGAGTTGCCACCTCACAAGGAAGTGGAATTTTCTATTAAATTGGTACTAGGGGAAGCACCAACATGAAAGGCACCTTAAAATATGAGAACATCAGAGTTAGTAGAGTTGAAGTTGCAGTTGAAGGAAATGTTTGACAAGGGATACATTAGGCCAAGTGTATCATCTTTGGGTGCACCGGTGTTGTTTGTGAAGAAGAAAGATGGTACTCTCAGGTTATGTGTTCATTACAGGCAATTGAACAAGGTAACCATCAAGAAAACGTATCCATTTTTTAGGATTGATGACTCATTTGAGCAGTTGAAGGGAGCAATAGTGTTCTTGAAGATTGACTTGAGATTAGGATACCATCATGTATGCATTAAAGAATAGGACATCTACAAGGTTTCTTTCCTATAACAACCCTAGTGAAAAATCCATGTAATAAAATTAAATAAAGGTAAAATAATAACCATTGATGATGGGACACTTATTCCAAGTTGAATGTTGGGAAAATTCCTAGTGACGGGGATCACTTGTGATTGTTTATGGCTAAGGAAATTGGAAAAGGAAATGGCTAAGGCTTTGGAAAGGCAAAATGGCATTTTTGGCACATTTATTTATGAAAATAATGGAAATTAGAGGAAAATGGAGGTAAAAGGTCACAAGTTGCATGTCAGGAGAAAATTGAAGGAAAATAATGGAAAATGAAGAAAATAGAGGCCTCATTCATAAAAAGTCTTCAAAGTCAGTTGGTAACCTTTTGTTAGTTCAGTTTAGGAGCTCTCTCATTATTCTCTCTCTCTCTCATACTCTTTCAGACTTAGATTTTTCTTGGAGCACTCTTATAGGTTGTGGTATACTTGGACATTCAGAGCAAGAAGGAAAAGGAAGAGAAAGAAAGCATAAGAGGGCATCGAGATTAGTAGCTACATCAGATTTGCTTGCAGGTACCAAGTTGCATGTATGCTTCTTTCACTAGTTTTGGCATGCATGTGGATTTTTTGTTGTGATCTATCATTGGCATGGAGGATGGCTAGGACTAATAGTGGATTTCCTACCCTTATCATTTCTTGGATAGCCATGGTGATTGTGGGTTTTCTTTCATTTTTTTTTTGGTTGGTTCTCATGTTTCCTTAGTTTGGGTTAAGTTATTAGTCTTGGAAGCCCTGGTTGGACAAACACTCTGGAAGCCCTGTAACAGCTTGGGTTGAGTTACTAGTCCTGGAAGTCTTAGTTGGAAAAAATCTCTAGAAGCCCTTGGTTGGTTGAGTTACTAGTCCTGGAAGCCTTGGTTGGAAAAATTCTCTAGAATCCATGAATAAGTTGTGGGTTGAGTCACTGTTGGGACTCACAATTGACCAATTTTTGACCTTATATTTTGCCGTATATTTACCCTTTTTACAGTCATAAGAAAAAGCTTTTATTTCATAATGACATATTAACCCCAAGGTATGAAGTAACCTTCCGCAAGTCTATATTTAATTGTTTATTTCATATTCGTAAATATCTTTTTACTTATCCTTGGAAATGCTGACTAAAATTGTCAAACAACTGTCATAAGCTTGCAGGAGTATAATGAATAGTTGCTGCAACACAAAGAACAACAACTACGTAGTTGCTGCAACACCAGAAACAGCAACTGCGCAGTTGCCGCAATACCAGTAACAGTAATTACCTACATCAAGCTATTTTGTAATAGCCACGGACAACAGATGGCAGCTATCTAAAGAATGGTAACGTGGCATAATCAAGCGGAAGTTTAGAGAAGAAGCATACAGTCAGCATGAACAGCATGGGGAAATGGCGAAGGATATGACAATCCCGAGAAGACAATCAGTTATCCGTCGGGTAACAGCCAAAGCTCCAGAAAAAGATGCATTATCATATGGTTGTAACAGCATTCTAATTTGCTTATTTTTGACACAA
>APFE031475165.1:0-26898 GCA_000404065.3 Pinus taeda
TGTTGAATTACTGAGGTGTCATAGGACTTCAAGTCCTCATAACTCCAAGAAAATACATCTTGGAACTCTTTGAACAAATCCACATACTTTGGATTTTGATCAGGGGGCAGATTTTTGGACAACTTAATCATTTTGGACTGTTCTATTGTCCCTATGTTGTGTTCTTCTATAGAAGCATCTAAAGTCTCCATTTTCGGCTTTTTGGGCACATCATTGTCATCAAACATATTTTCCAATGGAGTAAGGCCAGCAGGCAAAAAATTATTCTTCAGATCAATGAACTCAACCTCTTCTTTGGCGGTTTCCTTGAAATGCATATGTTTCAGCTGTTCTATGTTTGGATTGTCAAAAACAGTCGGGTTCAGGATTTGTTTTGTTGTTGCAGCTGTTACAGCCCGCTGATTTTCATTTGTTTGTTGTTGGGAATTGTTCACAACCTCCATGTCAATGTTTAAATTTGAAAACTCGCCCTCAAGAGTGAGGAAATTGTTAATGTGGGCATCATTTTCAAATACTTCCCAATCTATAATATTGTTAGGAACAATGGGCCTATGTTTTATCTCAGCAGTAAAATGATGATTCGGCTCAAAGGGAATCTTGCATGTACTAGCAAAAGTGGCTAGGCTGTGTGCATGTATGTTATGGTTTCTAGAAATCTTAGCAAGCTCAGATTCAGCGAAGGTGTTAAGTATATCTGTTGCAGCAGTCCTATAGGCCCTCATCCTATTGTCATTAGTAATGAAGTTGCCCTTCATTTGTTAGATGATCAAATCAGAGTCACCTATAATGGACACTTTTGTAGCTCCTAGAACTTTGAGCAGTTTTAGGCCTAAGAGGAGAGCTTCATACTCTGCCATGTTGTTTCTACATCTGAAATTTAGTCTGTAGGCATGGCCTTCTGCATGATTTTCATGTGTATTATGAATCCATACACCTGCCCCTACTCCTAACTTGTTGACAGAATCATCAAACTCTAAATACCATGTAATTTCTTGTTTTTGGTTTGTATCAAGAGTTTCAATTATTTTAGGATTGGGCAGATCTAGAACTTCAGTTTGAGGAGGTTCTTCTTGTTTACTGGCTACCTTGACTGTTGTGACTATTTCATGGGCACGGGCAACCGGTTCTTCATTTATGCATGTCTCTAGCTCTGAAGCTAGAGGTTTCTCATCAGTTGGAGGATCGTTATCATCATTAAAAAGAATAAATGAATCCATATCAGAATGGATTGAGTAAATTGGAAAATTTTGGGGCATCTCCTCACAACTCACCACATACTTCATCATTGTTTCTCTATACAGTCTCTTTGGTTGCCAAAAGACAGATATAGTGGCATAAGAGAGGTCGAGTTGAAGGGATCCTTGTAGTTTTGCTCCCCATGATCTTGATAGGAGCATACCATATTTTGTTGGAATGTCAGCAACTACTACGTCTATTAGGATTGTCTTGTTGGGAAATTGGACTAAAGACACACAAAGGTCTTTGATTAAGCCTAAGCATTTGACTTGGCTTGAGGCAAAGGAGTATAGATCCTTGTAGGGTCTTGTGACATCAAGGTTTAGCTTTTCCATCACAGCTTTGGGCATAAGATTGTGTGAGGCACCTGAGTCAAACATAGCATTGTGCAAGATTTTGTCATGTATGTGCAGATTGACATAAAGAGGTGGAACAGATCCATATGTTGCTTTTCCATTAACTTATGGACCAAACAGTAGCTCAGGGGTATCATCTAGAACATTTACATCATCCCTGACCTCTGGTAGTTGAAGTGATCTTTGAATTTGTTGCTTGTATACATCATGTTTGGCAAGTTCGAGAGGGGGATGGATATTTTAAGTTTTTCGATCTCTGCTTCTAAATTGAATGGTTTCTCTGATGGATTCTTAGCGTTAATAGTAGCAGATTTCGCCTTTTCCAGAATACTCTTTGTGTTTTCCTTTGGATTGTTTATGCTATGGTGAATGACAGTTAGTGGTATTTCTGTCTTGGGAAGATTTTCTGGAGTGTCGTTCAAATTTTCTTTTGAGGAAGAAGAAGGTAGAGGTTGATCAGTAGGAGGCTGTATATTTGATATGTCCTCTACAGTTACCTGATGCGGGTTTGGGACAGCAATATCAGCTAGTTCTGTTATGACAACCCTGCCTTTAATCTTATTAGGTTGTTCATTGTCCTTCGTTTTGCTAGGTGCAGGGATATCAATGGTTATTGTTCTCAGCTTATATTGTTTGTGGACCTCATATACAGCAGAATCATAACCTTGTTTAAAATCAAAAGACTCTCCCGTCTTGGTCTGAAATTGTTTTATATCAAGGTAGTCTTGGTCTTCTTGAGTGAGAAAGATTTGCTGCTCATTTTTCGAATCTATCAAGTTTATGTGAGTCTCTTATGTGGGCTCATTGGATGTGGACGACTCTGCGTAGTTTTCTTGGAAAGGAGGCCTAATATCATCGTTGGGACTAGCCCTTCCAACATTTGTGGTTTGATTTTTCCTGAAGTTTGGATTCCTTATGGTGTTGGGTTGTTGCCCTTCCCATGATGATTTCCTTTCAAAACTCTCTACTCTATCTCCCACCCTATGCATGCCATTGATAATAGCATCCAACTTCTAGTCTAAGGCTGAGGGTTCTTCCTTAAAGGTAGTTCTTCTCTCGGTTCTAGCTTTGTTTCTTTTGGCGATTAGGTTTGCCTCCACACTAACAACAACATTTTGAATCTTTGTAAGGCTTTGAGGGGCTCTTTCCCTTAGCTGATAATCCATTTCAGCATCAAAACCATCAGGGAATTTGTACAAAGCAAGATCAGGTGGAGGTCTTAAGTTTTGTGGTATTGCATTGTAGACATTATTGAACCTTGCGTAGTAATCCAAAACAGTTTCGTGAGGGCCTCTTTTGATAGTGTCATATTCAGATAATATGTGCAAGGGGTCCTTATTTTTCTCCCATCTATTGATAAAGGGCTGATATAAGGCTTCTGGGTCTCCTATGGAATTGGCTGGGAGTGCTCTAAACCAAGTCCTGACATCACCGGTCAAACTTTGGACAAAACTATTCATTCTTACACTGTCATCATCAATCTCATAACATTCAAAGTAATCCTGCATTTTCTTTGTATGCTGAAGGGCTGTGCAGGAATTTGTGCCATCAAAATAGGTAATTTTAGTCTGGTAATCCTGAGGCATAGACCCGGGATTTGCAGGCAGTTGTAAAGGTGCATATCTATTAGCCATAACAACTGGGACAACTGGGATAAGTGGAACAACCGGAGCAACTGGGATAATTGGGGTAGTAGTGGTGGTATTCGCAGTGGATGGAGGTGTGGAAATAGTGGTTGGGGAAGTGGATGATGAACCAGGGGAAGTAGGGTTTGAACATAACAGAACTTTAATGGGGGTTGTTAAATGGCTAAACTGAACTGTTTCAGGACTAGAAGCAGTCGAACCTTCTTGTTTCTCTTGTTTTTGAAGGATCTTAGAAATTATATTGGGGTTATCGAAAACAGCTGGGGGAATTGGATCTGGATTTGATCTTGTGTAACGTGAATGCTTCTTGGGAGCTAGCTTCTAGCTTGTTTTTTGGGAATTTTTCTAAGAATACAGGTTAACCGAAACTTTTAAAGGTCGGTTTCTTCCTCTGCGGAGCTTCGGACTGGTTTTGTGAGATTATCTGAGGAATTTCCCCAGTGGAGTCGCCATTATGTTAACACTCGGGTTGTCCCTAAGCTCCTGAAGGGATACAGCCGAGGTAACCACAAACCAATCTTTGGATTACAGGTTTTAGCCCACCTGTAATCAAAGAGGGCTCTCTCTTGATGATTTAGCTTTGTTGATGGTGATTTTAGGCTAGCTATTGGGTTCAATGGGTTTTGTTTAGGTTTGGATGGTGTTTGAATGGTGTTTGAATGGAAGGAAGATGCATTCAAGGAGAGAGGCATGCATAGAGTGATAAGTTTCAAACCATTGGGCATGGATTCAAGGAGTAGGACCGTAGGTAGGCTTTCCTGATCACAAGAGGAATATGGAGCAAGGTAGCTACACGTGAAACAACCTTCAAGCTAAAGGGATGGAGTGAAATGTAAGGAATGAGAGGCAATTAAGAATCTCTCAATCATCTTAACGGAGGGAAGGAAAATGAGCTCTATCTTGGGGCAGTTAAGAATCCCTGGATAACTGCCATACATGGTGAATTAGGGCAAATATGAACCAGATGGAATTCATATTTATGCCTAAAATAGATGAAAAACATAAAGAAACAGTAGAAATTGAGCATAGAGTGCAATTAAACAAGTTCTAGGCTAATCTTTCTTTCTGCTGCTTAGATAATGATATATGAATGGAAAAATAGAGGTAAGAAGCACTTATTGAGTCATGTATCAGCACAAGAATTCCACAGTCACTCTTCAACCATTAAACACAGTACATAATTTGTTCTCTGAGCTCTTAAGCAGTCTTTGATTATAGAAATTATCAAATATATAGTGCGAGTCTCTGCTCAAGCAAAACATCTAACCAACAAAAACCAACCCCCATTACATTATTCAGGGTCGTCTTTATAGGTAAAATATCCAAAAGTATTTATTACAGCTGACCTAAACAGGTCTGCGGGAAAGCTTTTAAATCTAAACTTGTGCTGGAATTAAATGTAAGTAAATATCCTTTGGGCTGCGCCAGAGGCAGCTGGATCAAAATGAATTAATATGGTGTCTTTGGTGACCTGGTGCAGTGGTTCTGCAATAACTGTGCTTTGTGTTTTGGTCCACTGATCTTATGTGAGTTTTAATGCGCAGTCATTTGTGATGATGAGCTTTGAATGGTTCCTTAACTGCTTCTTGACTTTCAAGGTTTTCTTTTAATGTTTTATTCGCCTCGAGCCCTGAGAAGATCTTCACTGATACACTTCGCCGCAACACTGATATTCTTTGATATGGATTTTGGCTTCACATCTGCTCTGATACTCTTTGATGCCTGAACCGGGTCTTCCTCTTTCTTCTAATACGTTAAAAACTCCAAAATCGGGCCTTTTCTGCCTTTCTCGGTGCAAAAATGGCTGAGGAATCAAAAGATTCCACAAAGATTTTCCAATATGGCCCATTTCCCTTAGCGGTGTGCAATTAGCGCTAAGCCATAATCACGCATCGAAAACTGCCTCAGAATTTCATTATGGGCCTCCAAAGCCTCAATTTTTCACTTGCGTGTTTTTTTTTTAGCTGTTGGCGTCAACATGACATCAGCGGTACGGCGGATGACATCAGTATGGCGTTAGCAGTGGGGTCCTCTTGTACGGTGATGACATCAGCATGATGACGTCAACAGGGTGATGTGGCAGTACCGCGGGTGATGTCATGGCAGTACGGTGGCAAGCCGACGTAGGCAAGAAGGGGTGAGATGGCAGCAACTTGGCAAGTGACATGGCGCTCATATCATCTAAGGGGAGAGCGGTTTCCAGTTTACGTCGGACTGCTTTTGGTACGGGAGTGATATGTGTCAGGGGCGGCCCGATGTAATGAACAACGGACAGTTGTCCCAGTGTACAACAGGGAAACCGTCATCCATCGGGTGCTATCGCACCGTTACATAAGGGCGCCCGATATGCATGAGAGCTGTCGGATCCAGGAGAGGCGATCCGACGGTGGACGGGAGGAGAAGATGCACGGGTTTTAATCAAACTGCATGTGCGATAAACTTTAATTATTCGCGGCTTCGGGTGGGTTTTAAACTTTAGAAATTGGTGTGCTTTGGCGGGGGACTGCGGTTATTTTATTAATCAAACATCAATAAAATCCAAAATACAATGTGCGTGGGGTGTGGTACGGTTTGGAGTGTGGAGAAAGGGTTTAGCAGGGTTATTTACTTAACCAGATGTTAAATAAATCCCGAAAGTAGTGACACGAAAGGCTAATACTAGATCTCAGATGAATCTAACATTTCCCGACTTTTATTCATTTGGCTATAGTTGCCATGGGGGGAATATTTAATATTTTGGGGGTTTTATATAGCTTTTTGCATAATAGGGGATAGGGAAATGATTTAGGGAGCTAATAAATAGAATTAGAATTTAATATGAACTTGTGAGGTGAAGTGTAGGGGAGGGGCTAAGTTTGTGAACTGAAAATTAGACATAAGAAGTGAATGGGCTATGGAGAAATGACTTTTACACAAGAAATGTGGCTTCTTTTCACTAAGCCAACTCAGATGTCAACTTGGTTTGAAGAAGAGTGGAGTGAAGATAGACTCTTGGGCAGATCCCAGGGTCCTTGAGGGGATGTTAGTGAATGATTTGGGAAATAAGAGGAAGGGAGAGTTAGACATGCCTCGCTTGAAGTACTTCAAATGGGAACTGCCTGATAACTGTGATCTGGATAAATATAACACTTGAAAATGTGGAATTGATCTCAAATCAACATTCTGCAACCTCAAAATTACCTACCCAGCCTGCTTTCCCAGCATTTTTTCTTCTTCTTGCTTTGGGTACATTTGGACTTGCAGACCCAGCTTTTTCAACTTTTTCTTTTTCTGTCTTCCTATCTACATCCACACTTATTTCTTCCAAGGGCCCAGATTAAGCAGTTGGGCTCCTTTGATTCTCTACCTGTCTACGAATCTGCCAAGATTAAGCTGTTTGGACAGATATTCATCCTCTATATTCTAAAACAAGAAATTGAAACCTAGGGAGACCAAGATTAAACTGTTTGGACCTCCCTTTAACTGAAAATTCTTCAAAAATGGACTAGTGTATCAAAATTGGAACACAGCATTGGCACTTGAACTGGCACATTCTCCTGGCCTCCTTTTCTGGCATCTGTAGCAAATATGGAACAATGCAACATGCAAAGAATGACATATTTGGCATGTAAAAATGTCAATCATGAAAGATGAGTAACCTGCTGCAGCAGGAGGCTAACAACCCCAAAATCAAAATCAAGCTCAATATAGAAGGAATGTGCAATTAAAAATTCTTCAGAGACCTAGTAATGATTAGTAGGTTCCTACTCATTCACTGATAGATGACCAGCAACCTAATGAAAATACTATGACTATTACTGAAGATATCAATAACATGGATACTTCTTCCAGTCAAATAGTTATTATTCCTCTATCACAACAAAATAAGGTTCAAGAATATCAAGAATCCTCACAGGTTTGTAAATACGATGCCTTTTCTAAATTTTTAATTGTAGAATTGAACAAGAGATATGATATTAGGCCTAGACCTAGCCTTGGA
Organism: Pinus taeda; assembly: GCA_000404065.3. Lineage (NCBI taxonomy): Eukaryota > Viridiplantae > Streptophyta > Pinopsida > Pinales > Pinaceae > Pinus > Pinus taeda. Next base: position 7,218 of record APFE031475165.1, read on the forward strand.
AGATCTCCTAAGGAGAATTCAATAATTGAACCTTGTACCAAAGCTAGTAAAACTCAAACAATTGTTATTCAACCATTAAATCAGTCAACTGATACTGCTCAAAATGATAAAAATCCTTTGACTACATTTAATGTTGAAAATTAGTTCGAAAGAGTTAAAATCCCAATTTCATTTTCAAAACATTCCAAAAACCCTGGCTATAAAAGTCAAGTCTCCAAATGGATACAAAACACCTCGGTTGATGTTGAAAGGGATATCATTAGTCTGCAAGATAAAAAACCAACATTTGTCTTTGGTCCTAGCTTAGATATGATAGATGAAATATTGCCTCCTTTCTTTGTAACTCTTAAGACAAATGTTTCCATGTTATATAATTGTATGCTTTATTCTCGAGCATCACATAAGCTCATGCCAAAACCTGTCATGGACCATTTGAAGCTTGACATAACTAGATCCTATCATGACTTGTACACCTTTGATTCTAAAAGGCTGTTGTTAGGTCCCTATAATATTAGTGATCCACCCATTACTATTTTTGTTGTATCTTTTATTGTTATTATTATGCCCCTATTGTCGCCATATTATTATTATTGTGCCCCATAGAGTCCCTCTATTGTTTTTTTTGTGCCTTTATATTATTATTTCTAGGTCGGCTTGGTTATATTGTGACCCCGTAGACTCCCATATATAGAAAGGAGGTTTTGTTAGTTGAATCATATAAGAATTGTTCATTCATGTAATGTAAATGAGGTTTCCCCCTCGAAGAGGCTTATTTCTAAGCTCTTTATCTATATTTTCTATCTTTTTGTGACCTGGTTTCATAACATTTGGTATCAAAGCTTTGGATTCTAGGGTCTCACTATTCAAAATAAGTCATTGTGCCATTTTATCTATAACATTTTTTTGCGATGTTTCAAAAGCTCAAAACAAAACCCATTTGGGCTAAAATAGTTCTAAACTTCAGGTCCAAATTTCAAAGATTTTCTCACTATAGTGGCGGAGATATGATCTGACGAAGTTGGAGTTTTTGCAAACTCCCAAATTACATTCCAAATAGGTGACCTGGGGAAAATCGTCATAACGTTTTTTCTGAGCATCAAATTGAAATCTCATTAGATGTTTCAGAAAGAGGATGGCCTATAGTTTTCTATGTATCAGTTTCAAGTACTAAGGTTGAAATAGTGACACGTGGCACATCGTACAAGTTCTCTCTACTAAACTAGTCTATATTCAGGTCATCGTGGGAGATTTGGCATAACTCTTCCTCGGAGAATCCAATTTTGATCAGACTGGTGGCATTGGAAGGAGGACGTAGAGGGCTATAGCAATTCAAAAATTTATAACTAGGAAATCCAATATTATAGAGGTAAATCAGATTCAACGTCGAGCTCCTACAAGTGAAAAAAGCTATCTATTTTTTAAATTTTTGCATAAGATTGGTTTGAAAGATTAGTTTGAAGGAATTCAAAGGGCATAGTGAAGCATTATTATTGGTAATTGATCCCCCGAAGAAAGAAAATGGAAACACCTATCATGAAACATGAAAGCTCTAGCATGACTCATGAAGAAGAGGAAGAAATCCAACATGATATATCAATATTACAAACCAAGTGCAACAAATTTCACTCGCACAAAAGGTAATAGAAAATAAGATGGATGTTTTAAAGAAAGACATAGAAGCTAAGATGGATTGTTTAAAGAAAGGTGTATAAGCTAAGATGAATGACTTGGAAGCTAAGATCGATGGTGTGGAAACTAAAATGGACAGCGTGGAAGCCTAGATGGATGGCATGGATGCTAAGATGGAAGCTAAGATGAATCGCATGGACAATAAGACAGAAGAATTGAAGATAAATTTGAATAAGTTCCTACAAGAAATGGTCACTAATGGTGAGAGGGTAGTAAAGGAAACTCATGATGAGAACAAAACAAATGTTAATCATGATTTCATAGACTCTAATGTTTGATTGGAGACCCACCAGGTTCCAAAAATCGATATGAGGAAGTTTGATGGCAAGGATCCTGAAACATGGATACTACAGATGGAGCAATTTTTCGATCTCGATAATGTGAAAAACACACAACAAGTATGTATTTCAAGTTTATATTTTGAACCAAATCAGTTTGTATGGTATCAATGGCTTTGTTTTCATAAACAAATTGTCACTTGGGCAATTTTTATGGAAGAAATGATATCACATTATGAGAATACAAAAAGAAACACTTTTTTTAGCGAATTGATAAATCTGAAACAAAAGGGTTCAATGATGGAGCACATTAAGGACTTCCAAAAATTGAACATAAGGGTAAAAGATATTCCAGAGGAGCATAGGATTGATGTGTTCATAGTGACTTTAAAGGATAATATCAAACATGATGTTCGCCTTTGGGAACCTGATTCATTGGAGAAGGCATTCAAGTTAGCAAGAAAAATAGGAAGCAAAATTATGGCAACCCGAAAGCCTATCACTCACAACTATAAATATGGAAGTGTTGCTTCCCCTAGCCTTCCGCAACCTACAAGGTTGACACCGCAACAATCGAAAAAAAAAGAGAAAAAAGGCTTTGTTACAATTGTGATAGCAAATACACTAAAGTTCATCAGTGTGCTCAGAAGAAATTATTCTACATACATTGTGTAGGGGAGGAACAAAAGAAACAATAAATTTCAAAAGAAGAGGATATATTCCAGGAACAAACCCTAGATAAAGAAGAATGAATCCGACCATATCTTGTAATGGATTGGATGGAATTACCACTCCTCAAGCTATCAAGATAGAAGGACATATCTAGAAGAAAAAGGTAACAATGTTCATTGCTTCGGGAAGTACCCATAATTTTATTCATTGTAAGACAACAAAGGAATTGAACTACTTCCTATATCCAGAACTAGCGTGTCAAATGATGGTTTCAAGTGGAGGAACCATAACTTGCTCTAGAAAGTGCCATAATATCAAGTTATCCATGGGAGAATATGTATTGAATAGCCCAATGCTTTCCATTCCAATGGGTGGTGCTGATGTTGTACTAGGAGTCCAATGGCTACAATCCTTGGGTACAATAGCTTTAAGTTTTCAAGAACTTTTCATGAAATTTTGAGTGTAAAGAAAGGAAGTTGAATTAAGGGGTATTGTAGGGAAACCAGGAGAAATAATCAGCTCTAACGGTATGACAAAGCTTCTAAAGAAGGAACAACAAGGCGTAATTGCACAATTATGTTCACCAAAAATTTCCACATTGAAATCATCTATTTCTCCAGATCTCCAAAAAGTCTTGGACAATCATTCCAAGGTATTTGAGACTCCCAAAGGTCTCCCACCTATTTTTGATCATGATCATGCTATTCATTTGATTCTAGGAAGAGCTCCTCCAAACATTAGACCGTATAGATATCTCTATGCCCAAAAGAGTGAAATTGAATGTATGGTTACAAAAATTCTAGAGGCTTGTATAATTCAACCTAGTCAAAGTTCTTTCTCTACTCCAATAGTATTAGTTCACAAGAAGGATGGATCATGGTGCATGTGTCCATATTATAGGGAGCTCAACAAGCTCACTATTAAAAATAAATTTCCCATTCCTGTCATTGATGAATTATTGGATGAATTGCATGGATCAATTTACTTCACCAAGTTGGATCTTCGTTCAGGATATCACCAAATCAGAATGAAGACTAAATACATTCCAAAAACAAAATTTAGAACTCATGAGGGTCATTATGAATTTTTGGTCATGCCTTTTGGCCTTACTAATGCACCTTCTACATTTCAAGGTTTTATGAATGCTATTTTCAGACCCATCCTTAAAAAAATTGTATTAGTATTTCTTGATGATATAGTAATATACAGAAAGTCTTGGAAGGATCATGTCCAACATGTTGACATGGCGCTCAAACTATTTGAGGAAAAACAATTATAAGGAAAAATATCCAAATGTTTCTTTAGATTACAAGTGGTGGAATATTTGGGTCATATTGTATGTCATGAAGGTGTTAAGGTAGACCCTAGAAAAATTAAAACCATTAAGGAATGGAAAATCCTCACATCCAAAAAGCATCTACGAGAATTTCTCTACTTAACAAGTTATTATCGCAAATTTGTTAAGAATTATGGGATAATAATAGCACCTCTAACAACATCGTTGAAAAAAGATGCATTTTCATGGACTCGAGAAGCAATAAAGGCCTTTGAACATCTTAAAGAGGCAATGTGCCCAACACCAGTCTTAGCTACATTGGACTTCACAATAACCATTATTGTGGAATGTGATGCCTCAGGAAATGGAATCAGTTTTGTTTTAATGCGGGAAGAAAGACCCATTGCTTTCAAAAGTCGTCCAATCAAAGGAAAGTATTTACACAAAGCTATTTATGAGAAGGAAATGTTTTCAATACTACATGCACTTAAGAAATGGCAACCCTACCTAATGGGAAGACACTTCAAGATAAAAAAAAGATCATGATAGCCTTAAGTACTTTTTGTAACAAAGGTTAGCTTTAGAAGAGCAGCAAAAATGGGTCACAAAGATGTTGGGTTATGACTTTGAAATCATCTACAAGAAAGGTAATAAAAATGTTGTGGGAGATGCACTCTCAAGAAAGGATGAGGATGTAGAATAATTTCTTTATGCTATTTCTATTATCCAACCAGATTGGATAAATAAAGCATGAGATGAATGGAAGAATGACAAGGAAGTGTAGGCACTCATTCACTAGATACAACAAGATACCCATACATCTGATACATTTATCTGGAAAAATGATTTGTTATGGTACAAGGATTGGGTATAACTATGTAAGAATTCCCAACTCAAACAAAAGATTCTTAGCGAATTGCACACCTCTCCCTTAGGATGGCACTCAGGATTTCTAAAAACCTACCACAGGGTTAAGAAGGATTTTTTTTGGGATGGCCTTAAATCGGATATTCAAAAGTTTTGGTGGAATGTTTGGTTTGCCAACAAAATAAATTTGAAATAATTAAGACTCCAGAACTATTACAACCTTTATACATTCCAAGCTAACATTGGGAGGAGGTTTCAATGGATTTTATCAAGGTTTACCCAAGGCTGAAGGAAAGAGTGTTATCATGGTGGTAGTGGACAAACTTATGAAGTATGCACACTTTTGTGCATTATATCATCCATTTAAAAAGAGTATAGTTTCTATTGCATTTATGGAAACAATTCAAAAGCTACATGGAAATCCAAAGATTATTGTAAGTGACAGAGATCCCATTTTCACTGGAAATTTTTGGACATAATTATTTTCTTGTCTTGGTACTGAGTTAGCTCATAGCTCATCTTATCATCCTCAATGTAACAGGAAAATTGAGATAGTAAAGAAATTTTTGGAAGGATATCTTTGTTGCTTTGTATCTGATAAACAAACATAATGGGTCAAATGGTTGCCTATGGCTAAATGGTGGTATAACACTTGCTTCCGTACTGCAAAAAAAATTACCCCATTTATGGCACTTTATGGATATTGTCCACCATCCATCACATCATATTTAAGAGAAATTTCTAATGTTCAAGCAGTGGAATATCACATCGAGCATCAGAAACAAGTTCTCCAACTCTTATAGGATAACCTCACGTTGGCATAGAATAAAATGAAACAACAGGTAGATCAACATTGCAATGGAAGAAGTTTTGATGTAGGTAATTGGGTATTCCTATGGCTACAACCATATAAACAAATGTCCCTCAAGCAAGCTAAGAAGGATAAAAAATTATCACCAAAGTATTATGGTCCATACAAGGTGTCGCAAAAGATAGGTACTATGGCATATAAATTGGAGCTTCCTATAGCCTCTCGAGTCCACCCAACTTTCCATGCTTCATGCTTAAAGAAGCTTATAAGTGATAAGCTTCTGGTTCAGACAATATTGCCAAAACTTGATGAGCAAGGAAAAATCATATTGGAACCTGAAGCAGTCAAAGAAACAAGAACTCAACAGCTAGGAAGTAGATCAATTTCAGAGTATCTCATCAAGTGGAAGAACTTACCTGTGGAAGATTCCACATGGGAGGATGAGAATTTTATACAGAAGCATCCAGAACTACTCAAGCATTGAGGACAACACTTGTTTGAAGGAGAGGGGCATGTTAGGTCCCTATAATATTAGTGATCCCCCCATTACTATTGTCATTGTATATCTTACTGCTATTATTGCGCCCCATAGAATCCCTCTATTGTTATTTTTGTGCCTTCATATTATTATTGTTAGATCGACTTGGTTATATTGTGACCCCATAGACTCCTATATATAGAAAGGAGGTTTTATCATTTGAATCATATAAGAATTGTTCATTTGTGTAATGTAAAGGAGGTTTCCCCCTTGAAGAGGCTTATTTCTAAGGCATTGATCTATCTTTTCTATCTTTTTGTGAGTTGATTTCATAACAGGTGCCTTGCTTAGGATTGATTAAGGATTTAGTAGTAACCCTTATCCAAATTACATTGAAAAGTGTAGTGCTTGATATAGTTGTCACAGATATCCCTCCCAAATTTGGAATGCTCCTTTCTAGGTCTTGTTGTGCCAAATTAGGGTGAACACTTCAAATGGAAATGTCTTATGCCACTATTCTAGTTTATGGGGGAGAACAACTAAGGTTATATAGAGAGGTAATATTTGTGCACACTATTTGCAAAACAGACCAGCCAAGGAAAAATCCATTTATGCAATTGATCAGGATTTTGGTTTCATTCAACTCTCTTCAAACCAGATACATGAAACTCAAGTTAAAATAGAAGATGTAATTGAAAGTCCTGTACCAAATCAACTAATGTATGGAAACTATTTTTTGATGGTTCCTATACCAAAGATGGAGCAGCAGCTGGGGTAGTTTGAATTTCACCAAAAAAATAAAATATCACCCAATCAAGCAAACTCGACTTCGAAGTTAAAAATAATGTGGATGAGTACAAAGCTTTCCTTTTGGGATTGCAATTAAGCAAAAGATTAATGGTTCAAAACTTAAGTGTTTTTACTTACTCAGAACTTATCGTCAAACAAGTGAGAAATATTTGCTAGACTAAGCATCCTAGACTTATTTCTTATAGAAATGAAGTTTGGGATTCGGTTGAAAACTTCTTTGATGCTTTTAATTTGACGTATATTCCAAGAAATCCAAATATTCATGTAGATAACTTAGCTGTTTCTGCTAGTTCATTTAAAATACCTGATCAGACCAATGTACTCTATCACATACAAGTCAAGTACAGACCATCCATCCTAGACAATCTAAACCACAAGAATATATTTGAAGATGTTGAACATTTGAAATCTTTTCTGAAGGTTATAGATGATTTTTTAGTTCTACAAATTAATGAAGATAGAACAGAAATAAATGAAAATGATACTCCAAATTTCAATTCAAAAATTATTAATCATGACATTATTCAATTGTCTAACAATTTTATTCCCAAAGGCCTAATTCCTATAGAAAAATTGTTTAATCAAAATGATTTCCTCTGAAACCCTCAATCCATTTCTTCACAAGATGACATAGAAGAAATTAATATTGGAACAGAGGATGATATCGAAAACATTAAAATCAATGCATCTCTAGATCCTAAGATCAAAGCTCAATATCTTAAGTTACTTCAAAAGCATAAGGATTTTTTGCATGGACCTATGGTGATCTAAAAACCTATGATACTTCACTAATACATCATCAGATTTGTTTTAAGCTAGAAGTAGTTCCTTATCAACAAAAACTTAGGAGGATCAATCCAGCTCTTGTACCAACTATAGAAAAGGAAATTAAGAAAATGCTAGATGCCCAGATCATTCTCCCTCTTAGACATTCTAATTGGGCTGCAAATTTAATTCCTGTTAGAAAGAAGAATGGAGAAATTATACTTTTTGTGGACTTTAGCAATTTGAACAAGGCATCATCAAAACATAACTATCCTTTGCCCAAAATGGATTAGTTACTTAAAATGGTTTCAGAAGCACAAATATTTTCCATGCTTGATCGTTTTTCAGGCTATAATCAGGTAAATGTTAATTCAGCAGGCAGAGAGAAGACAACCTTTACTACACCCTAGGGTAAACTCATGTATGCCATAATTCCATTTGGCTTAACCAATGCTGGAGCAACATTTTAGAGAGCTATGGATGTAGCTATTGTGGGTGAAGTAAATAAATTTGTGATCATTTATCTTGATGACATAACTCGCTTTTTTCTAAATCTGATCAGAAACATCTAAAGCACTTGACGAAGGTTTTTGACACGTGTAGAAAATTAAGAATATCAATGAATCCTAAAATGTATCTATTTTCTATCAAAGAAGGAAAATTGTTGGGCCATATAATTTCAAAATAATGAGTGGTCATTGATCCCAAGCATGTTTCTACCATTGAAACATTGGCCTTACCTAGAAACAAGAAGGAGATACAAGATTTTCTAGGAAAGATTATTTTTTTAAGGAGATTCATCCCAAATTATGCTGAGATTGTGAAAGATATAATTGACATGCTACGAAAAGATCATGAAGTTAAATGGACTGTCTCTTCTAGGCATGCCTTTGATCAGATCAAGAAAGCTATCTCTGAAGCTCCTAGCTTGGCCAACCCTAGTTACACTAAATAATTCAGTATCTTTTCCTTTGCCTTAGAGACAGCCCTTGTTGTTGTTCTACTACAAAAGAATGAAGATTCCTATTACGAGCCCATAGTTATTTTTAGTAAGGTTATGAGATATGATGAGCTTAAGTATGACATAATTGGGAAGCAAGCATATTCCCTTATTCAAGCCCTGAAATCATTCAGGATGTATGTCCTACATTCTCCTATTATTGCTTATGTTCCTAACAGTGCTGTGAAAACTATTTTAACTCAACCAGTCTCTGATGGAAAGAGAGGTAGATGGATGAATCAAATATTGGAGTTTGATCTAATTATCCAAACTACAAAGCTATGAAAAGGCCAAGGATTAGCTAAGCTTCTAATTGAATCCGATTGTAAAGTGCTCGGAATTAATTTTGTTTTAGAAATACAAGGGAAGAATCCAAAAGAACCTTCTCAAACTTCAGATAACAAGAATACACAAGAAACTTCTATTCTTGCAAAAGGGGAGAATCCATAATAACCTTCCCTTTATCCTAAAGAAAAGAATCCACAAGAACCTTTACCTTTAGATCAGATCCACCCTTTATACATTGATGACAAATTTTAGTTGTCAAATTGGTACCAAGACATTGTAAATTTCTTGATCCATTTTGAATGTCTAACATCATTCTCCAAAAGCTAGTGTAAAACTCTCAAAGTAAAAACAATCAAGTACTGTATCATAAATGAAATTTGTACTGGAAAGACCCACTAAGTATTTGGTTATTATGTTTAACAGAATCAGAAACTGAAGGAATCATTGACCAATTTCATACAGGATTTTTTGGAGGACATTAGGCTTGGAGAGAAACAACATATAAGATATTAAGGGGAGTATTTTATTGGCAAACATTTTTCATACAAGTAGGAGCAAAGGTTAGAAGTTGTGGTCATTGTCAAATGTTTGCTGGTAAGCAAAAATTAGTATCTCTTCCATTGGTTCCATCAATAATCTCAGAACATTTTAGTCAATGGGGATTAGATTTTATTATAGGGATTCATCCCACTTCATGTAATAATCATAGATGGATCCTCACTGCAATACACTACTTCACTAAATGGGTGGAAGGAATTCGTGTGAGAAATGCTACTAATTCAATAGTAATCAAATTTATTGAAGAGAATGTCTTATCTAGATTTGGTTGCCCAACTCAAATTGTTACTGATAATGCAACAAATTTTTCTAGTGTTAAAATGATTGATTTTTGCCAAAAATATCACATTTTGTTACAACATTCAACTCCTTGTTATCCACAAGGTAATGGCCTTGTAGAATCCTCTAATAAAAGTTGGTGAACATAATAAAAAAGACTCTAGCAGATCATAAAAAGAGTTGGGAATCCCATTTAATTTATGCAGTATGGGGAAATGAAATTACTCCAGAGAGATCTACTAGAAAATCTCCTTTCCAGTTATTTTATGGGAAAGATGCAATCTTCCCTACCAATTTGGCCTTCCCTATTTTAAAATTCCTGGAGGATTCAACAAATGAACATGATCATTTTTTAAGGAGAATAAATCAGATAGTTGGACTAAATGAAAACAAAGATGAAGTTGAATATTTTAGCTGATATTGGAGGGATCAGTTACGGGAGAGCGAGCAAATAGCTAGGGTTGCAGACTTTAGCAGGTGGTGATCTCCATGTAAGGTTGCAAAGGAGGAAGTTCCACTCCCTCCTACAAGCAAGTTGTGGCCAGCAAAGGTAAGAAATCATTAGAAAATGATAGAGGTCCTTTAGAAGAAGGGAAGAGGAACATTGAAGAGGAGCATAATAGTACCAAATCAAGGGAGAATAATAGCACAAAGGAAAAGAAGGAAGAAAACAAGGAACATCGAAAAAAGGACAAAGCACAAAAGGGACCATGCAAACCCAAAGCTGAGATCACACCTAGAGTGGTATTAAATGATCGTATTCTGCAAGCACACAGGGACCACATGCAGCCATATGTAATCATTTGTAAATTCATGGGATTATGGCCCACTGAAAAAGCTTTATAGACATGGATTAAATACCACTGGAAACCAAAAGGAAGTATAGAATTACATCTTGGATCAAAGGGATTCTTCAATGTGGTATTCAAAAATATTGAAGATAAAGACAAGAGTGTTTGAAAAAGGACCCTACTTCTATGCAACAACAGGTCTCTATATGCAGCCATGGATTATGAATTTTGTCCTGGAGTGTGAGACGTTTACTTCGGTCCTGGTCTGGGTAAGACTCTACTCTCTGCCTCTTGATTACTGGTAAACATAATCGTTATCTGCCATAAGAAATAAATTAGGGCATTCTGTTAAAGGTTCTGAGGCCAATAGAAGGGGAAAATAAACTTCCTTTGCAAGAATATGTGTGGAGATGGATCTCTCTGGAGCTATACCAGATGAGGTAATCTTGGATGTTTTTGATGAAGAATGGGTGCAAAAAGTACAGTATGAACATATTCCTTTCAGATGCCGTAGATGCCATGAGCATGGACACCTATTCAGAGATTTCCCTCTCAGTAAAATAGAGAACAAGAGTAAAGCTAACACTATGAAAGATACTGTAAAATTTCACAGAGTGGTACATAGAGGAGAAGGGGGCAAAAGGGGACCAAAGGAACATCAAATAGAAGGGCAACATGTCAATCAGAACAGGTCCCAAGTACTCGAAGAATAAGAAGAGATAACAAAAGTAGATCAGGCAATGGGAGGAAGTCTAGTGGAGAAGGAGAAATAAGAAGAACGTGAACAAACATAGGATATTAATAAAAAGAAAGAAACCATGATGAGTGAGGCAGAACTGGAAATGGACCAGGAAATGAACCAAAGTGAGATGGAAATGGAGGACCACGAGCTACAGGAGATTCTTGATAGAGAACACCTAGACCTAGAAGGGTTCTTGAAATAGGGAACCATGGGAGTGGTTGATCTAGATTTAAACAGGATTGCAACAAATTAGAGAGATAACCATAAACAAAGAGATGCAGTGGAAATAATACTTCATTTCATTAATGTAAAATACTAAAATATGCTTACAAACAGAGTCAGAAATAAACCAACTAGGGCTATGGTAGCTTATCTCTGAGAAGAGATGTGGTGGCAACATGCCTTTGAACTATGTTACAATGAGGCTTGAAGGCCTATTTATTGTTGAGAAACAAAGGAAAACCCTTAACATTCCAAAACCTAACCCTAGAAGATGAAACACCAAACTGTGGGCCTCGTTTGGGTAAATTGGTACATCAACTTCCCGGGGGCATAACTTTGTTATACGATCTCCATTTGACATGGACAACATCTCGTTAGAAAGATCTATCCAAGAACTACAACTTTGGGAAGAGTAACATCATTCCATGGATCGATGTTGCTCCTCGTTTTCCCAAAAAACGTCATTTAGGGCCTAAAAATAGCTTCGGAAGTTCAGGACCCGAAAAAAGTGCTAAAAATAGTAAACTGGGCTACAATTAAAGAAACTGAAAAGCTAAAAGAAACAATGGTTGGGGTCCTAGTGGATTTGGTAAGTGGCCACCAATATCCACCTGGATCAGGGGTAGACTCATTACCTCAAGAAGAATTCAATAGAGTTCAACAGTTGTTCATATGGAAAACTTAGGTTAAAGGGTTGGAGAGGCAAAGATGCAATGAAAGGTAGGGTATCGAAGGTGTGAAAACTATGAAAACCACACCAGGATTAGCACCTAGAAACCCAGGAAAGAAAAGAGGTAGGAAAAAGCAGAATGAGCTATTGATGGAATGTGGAAAGCTAATGATTGATTCAGGTAAGATGAAAAACCTAATCAGCTACTCCTTTACAAATATTTAGTGATGAAGTTCACATCTTGGAAGATGAGCGGTCTAGGTAGTAAAAGAAAAAAAATATTACTTAGTAATAGAATGAAATAAGTAGCTCCAGATATTATCTTTATCCAGGAAACTAAATGTTCCATTCAAAAAATAAAAGAAATACATACAAATGGCTCAATTGATTTGAGTTTCAAGAAGTTGAAGTAGAGAATACAACAGGAGGCACACTCACTATTTGGAACCCCCAAAAGATTGACATAATAGATGCTCAAGCATAGAGGAATTATTTATCAGTGGTTATTCCTCCTATGGGAAATAGGGAGACCTATCTGGTCACGAATATTTATGGCCCTCAAAGAATGGATGATAAACTTAGGTTTCTAGATTCTCTAGTGGATCTGAAAGACAGACGTGCAGGAATACCATGGATCATGGGGGGGGACTTCAACATGATCAAATCACTTTCAGAGAAAAAAGGAGGAACCAGAACTCTAAGGAAAGACTATTTAGCATTTCAAACTTTTTTAGATAATATGAAGCTAGTTGACATTGATACAAGTAATGGTCTCTTTACTTGGAACAATAAAAGAGGAGGAGAGTCTCAAGTAGCCTCAAAGTTAGACAGATTCACAATCTCAGAGGACCTTATGCTCATTGACAAGGAAATGATAGTGAGAGTTCTCCCCTTTGGAGGATCAGATCACTGGCTGGTTCAACTAGAGGTTCAGGTTATTGGTACCCCCAAGGATAGACCTTTTAGGTTTGAGAATATTTGGCTTACCCACTGACATTTCATCAACAACATTTCTAATCGGTGGTCAGAAGATTTGCATATTCAGGGCACAAGAATGTTCCTTCTACACAAAAGACTAAAGCACATCAAGCTCAAGCTCAAAGAATGGAAAAAGAATGAATTTGGCAATATTTTTCAAGCAAAAAAATCTGTTGAAGATAAAATGCAGGAACTCAACCAAGCCCTTATCATGGATGGCTTTGATAAAGTCAAAAGCGATCAAGTCACCAAATATCATCAAGACTGTGAGAATTTATGTAAAGAAGGGGAAATATTTTGGAGAGAAAAATCTAGAGTTCAATGGCTAAAAGAAGGAAAGTGAAATACTAGATTTTTCCATAGATCCACCATGGAAAACAGAGCTTACAATAGGATCTCTTTGATCAAGGATGAGGGAGGGAATCTTCTTAATACCCATGAAGATGTAGAAGTTGTGTTAGTTCAACACTTTTGAGGTATAACAAAGGAACCCATTTTAGATAGAGAGCACTTCATCAAGGAATTAACAAGACATATACCTAGGCTGATGTCTAGAAAGGATAATTTCAACCTTAATAGGCCAGTGACTGAAGAGGAGGTTAGTGAGGTCCTCAAAGAAATGCAGAATGGCAAAGCGCCTAGCCCTGGTGGTTTCAATACGGATTTCTTTAAAGCTTGCTGGAATATTGTTAAACATGATATTTTGAATGTAGTAGAAGATTCCAGAATGAACAAAACTATTTTGAAGATGCTCAATACCTCCTTCATCTCCATGATCCCTAAACAGGACAATGCTAAAACTCCACACAGGTTTAGATCAATAGTTTTGTGCAATGTGGTATACAAGATAATATCCAAGGTTGTGGCAAATAAACTCAAACCTCTTCATCCTACACTAGTTTTAGTGGAACAAACTAGTTATGTGGAAGGGAGACAAATTCTCAATAACATCATTCAAATGCATGGGGTGGCACACTCATTGACTAGCAATAGGAAGGCTGGAATGATCATGTAATTGGACCTTGCCAAAGTTTTTGATAAGTTGAATTGGACCTATATCAGGAAAGTTCTTATTGCTTTTGGGTTTGATCATAATTGGGTAAGATGGATCATGGCCCTGGTAACCTCTTCCAGCTTTTCAATATTGGTTAGTGGTTCTCCCTCTGAGACTTTTATTCCTTCAAGAGGCCTCAGGCAGGGAGACCCACTCTCTCCCTTTCTTTTCATCCTCATGATGGAAGGACTTGGTCTGTTTATCAAGCATGCGAAAGAAGTTAGTAAGATTAAGGGTCTCCAACTTTCTGAGAATGTACAGGCCTTGACTCATCAACAATTTGTTGATGATACCATGTTGCAGGGAATCCCCATGGTCAAAGAAGTTCTTGCGTATAAACAAATCCCAAATGACTTTGCCATGGCTATAGGTATGGAAGTTAATCTCTCCAAATATAAGATTTTTTTCTTTAATACCAATATTGCTATTTAGAGGAATATCTCTAGAATTATTGGCTTTCAAAGAGATGTCCTCCCTTCAAAATATTTGGGAGTTCCTCTAATTGCTAAACCTTTGCACAAGAGCATTTGGGAGCCAGTGATTAATAAGATGTAGGAAAAAAATAGGAAATGGACTATTAGATCTTTAAACATGGTTGGTAGGTTGGTAATTACAAAGGTTGTTCTTCAATCAATCCCAGTCTTCATGCTATCAGCTCTCCTAGCACCAAAAGGAGTCTTGCAACAATTTAGAACCATCCAAAAATACTTTCTTTGGGGTAAGGGGGAAGAAAGAAAGAAATGGGTCTTGGTAGCCTGGGAAAAAATTTGCAAACCTAAAAGCCATTTGGGTCTTGGATTGGATGATCTGGAGACTCTAAGCAAGGTTTTAGGGGAAAAATTATGGTGGCGTTGGGTAAAAGACCCAAAGGCTCAGCAGGCTAGTATTTGGAAAGAAAAATATGCCAGCACTTGGCAAATTAATGAGCACATCAGGATGTCTGGAAATATAAAGGGTTCACACATCTAGAATAAGGCTTGGGAGAATAGGGGCTTAGTTAAAAAAAATAGCTTCTGGGAAATCAGAGGGGAAGATATATCTTTATTTTGGGAGGATAAATGGCAACAAGAACGTATATTATTAAAAGAGGACTTTTTGGGCCTCAAGAAAGAGTCAGACACCAAAGGGTTATCTAAGGTAAAATATTTTTGGGATCAAACCAACAGTATAGGAAAATAGAGAACCTGGAGGAACATTGATTATAGGGATGACAACCCCTTGAAAGCTAAAGTAGAGGAACTTATGAAAATGTTATAACAAAGAAATATTTTAGTGTCACAGTGGGATGTACCAACTAAGATGGGGCAACAATAATAAGGGTACCTTTAATCTTAAGGAGGCAAAATGCATACTCCTTGAATTGGATTCCCATTTTCTGGATAATATTTGGCAGAACCTATGGAGGCATCAAGGTTGGATGAAGATTAAACTCTTCATGTGGGTAGTTCAGCATAAGAAAATTTTGGCTTGGGATCACATTCGGAAGAGGGGTGTTCTGGGACCTTCCAGATGCCAGCTCTGTGAATCCCAAGAGGAAACAATGGAGCACCTTCTCAACAATTGCATTTTCACCTCCAGGTTGTGGGATACTTTTTCCACCATCTTCCAACAAACCGATAGGGACAAAGGGAGTATTATCAATACCCTAAACAACTAGAGAAGAAACTTTTCTGATTATGAATTTCTTGGCTTAGCTTGGGCTCTTATGCCAAGCTTCATTATATGGAATGTCTAGAAAGAAAGGAACAATAGAATCTTCAAAAATGAAAAGATTCCCTCCCAACGTCTTTTTGAGAAAATCTTAAAACAAATTAAGGAGAGAGTTGGCACTATAGTGCGAAATACCCCTGAGAACCCACCTTCAAAAGCTGAATTAAGGATTCTCCATCAGCTAGGATTGCGCGGACTTATTCCTCAGGGCTTAGATAGGAAGGTAATGATAATGGATTGGCATCCTCCCCCTAAGGGTTTTTTGAAATACAACATTGATGGGGCTTCAAAAGGAAACTCGGGTACTGCTAGTTATGGAGGGGCATTAAGGGATGAAAACGGAAGTATTCTTTTCATCCTCCATTACCGTTTAGGAAGAGCCACTAACAATATGGTAGAATTAATGGTTCTGGAGCAATGTTTAGATTTCTTGGAGCAGGGTAAAAGCAAAAATGTGATTGTCAAATCTGATTCTAAGTTAATCATTAAATCGATCAAGAGAATTAGCTGGGGCACGACACCCGAAAAAGTCTCAAAAAACTGGAGGTTGATCCAGGTCTTTCAACGGATTCAACTTCACCTCTAGTGGCTTCGAACAATAATTTTTAAGCATGTTCAAAGAATGACCAATAAATTGTGGATATTCTGGCCAATCGAGGAGTGATCTGTATAGAAAGCAGGGTCACGATGGGTTGGGAAGAGTTGCCTCAAAACAGAATAAAGGTGAATTGTCACGACCAGGCAGATGAAGACAGGATGGTGTTTCGAAACAGACCCATGGAGGCGGGGTCTAGATGACTTGGATTCTTTATGAATTTCTAGTATGGTCTATTGTGGGATGTAGGCCATTTTCGGCCTTCGCAACCCTGGTAAGTACAATCACAAAGGCTCCAGGTGGATGCAGCTTGGCAGACTCTGTTCCTCAGATGGTTAGTTGAATGGTTGGAGTAAAATATTACATTGCTTAAGGTACAGGCGTATAGGAGATGTGGTGATGGTTCATAATCTGGGATTTCTCATCGTCCTCAATACCTCTGGCTTTCCTTCTATGGACATAATATCGCCCTTGGGGTTGTATATCAGTTATCACAGGCCTTTCAAGTGGAAGTGGTTTTTCTAAAATGGAAACGATTCCACTCACTGTGCTACACGTGGCCAAGTGAAAGGATTGAATACTGCCCTCATCGCATGCTAATGTTCGGTGCTTTAGACCCATGCGATATGATCCTCAGCCATTGGATTAAGCAAGGCATATCTTCCATCAGGAACGAACGAGCATGTAGATGGGTCCAGAAGGGTAAGTGTCATGCTCCTAAGTACCGTGAAATCTTCCACTGTCGTTGGTTCGGGCGAGTAGATTTGATGGTGGAGATTCAGGATGCATGTCAGGATGAGGGTGGGAATCGTTGATGCATTAAATTCATGGCGGGATACAAAATATTGTTGGCGGGAATCGTTGATTCTTGCACGTTCTACAGGTTTGTGGGTTCGTGGGTTATTCAGACCCGAAATCCTTTTTTCCTCTTCGAGTCTAATTCTTTATTTAAAGTGTGTGCTTGTTGACAGCCTGATTTGATTCTCATTAGCCAGATTTATATGGGCATGCCGTATAGCCTCAACGTTGTCTATCTTTTGAGGGTTTTGAGACTTTGTTTGTAGGGGTCAAGGTTTTTTCCTTCAGCTCGATGCCCTTGGTAGTAAGAGAACGGTTTTTCCTTGGTCTATAGTTCCTCATGGACTATTGTATTTTATGTAATTTATTTTCTGATTTAAGGAAATACAAGGTACGACTCTTGCTTCAGCAAAAAAAAAGAAAACTAAGATGAAGTTCAATATAAATTGAAAATGTCTCATAGTAAGATGAAGAGCATGTTTGACAGAAGAGCCAGGGAAAGGGACATCAAGGAAGGTGATCTAGCTTTAAGATGGAATTCCATGAGAGAAGAAAAGGGAAAACATGGCAAGTTTGACAACCTGTGGTTTGGACCTTTAGCAATCGCTGAAGTGAAGGGAAAAAACACTTTTGTGCTACAAAATATTGAGGGGCTATATTCCACTTATCTTGTATTTGGAAGGTTTCTCCAACATTACATTCACTACTGAGAAGTTGAAGTAGATTTCATTACTACCATTGTAAAAACTCCGGTTTCTTTTACTTTTCATGCTGTCAATGTGATTTTTTACAGAAAAAGACTCTATAGCCCGAGGAGAAGCCATATGGATCTATAGGGTCTCTGCATTCTACGTGAGAAAATAGTCCCAAGATGGAGCCAATGTTGTAGCATTTTTTTGGTTTTGTTAACTTAGAATCAATTAGTCAAAAAATGAAAATATTTTTCAAAAAATGTTAAGTTAGGATATGGACAAAAGGAACACTAAATAAAGATGTTAGGAAATATTTTGATAAATATGTCCATATCAAAGAAGAATTTAGAATAGATTCCCTAAAAAATGAAGGCAAAAATAAAATGTTAGGTTAGAGAGAAAAGCAAAAAGCAATAAACTCTGAAATTGTGCAAGTCCAAGTGCCACTACTTTTCACTTTATTATGCAAAATAATGGTTGTGTGTAGCTCATCATAAATGCTACAAACCATGAAAGTCAAATAGATTAATCTTGACTAATTGATGCTTTAAATTTCATGTTTATAGTTGGAAAATAAAGATCTAGCCAAACTATTTAATCTTGGTAGATCAGTAGTTAGGTAGAGAATAATAAGGAGCGCATCAGATGAATCTAAGTGCTTGGTTGTTATAAGGTTAGAATTAGATAGTTTGATTTCAAAGAGAAAAAGGAAATAAAGGGTCTACTAGCTTAAATGTGTTGAGATTGCAACAAGATGATGGAGCTTAGTGAAAAGAGTCGCCTTCACTAAGTGGGCCCGCAGGCTATTTTTGGCGCAAGTCTATTTTTAGACTATGTCTATTTTTAGACATATGGATCATGTCTATGGATTGCAGGTTGCTGTTTATGGATGAATTGATCAAGTTGGAAAAATAGATGGACTTCTATTTTTAGACCACAGCGGAGTGACTCCACAGCGGAGTGACTGCTCAGTCTAAATATAGAACAGTCAAATATTATTAGCTCATAATAATATTTAGACTATAAACTTTGTCTTATTCTCTTTGAGCACTTCAGGATGAGCTACGGATGTGGTACATGCAGATCCCAGAAGGAAATACGTGGTTACCTATGGGATGACTAATATTTGCATGCAGGACTTCAGTTAGAACTCAAGTGAGTTGAGTTTAGTGGACTGGAGGTGCAGTTGATGGAGTTGTGTTCAGTTTAGCTTTGTAAACTGGTTGTATTTAGTCTAACTGGCAAATAGACTAGAGATGAGTTGGGTGAATTAGTTATTAATTAATTCACAAGTTATTAACTCATAATACAACTAATGAATACATCAGTTAACTCAGTTGCATGTCAGTGCATGTTCAGTTCAGCAGCGACAGGTGTTAGAGAATCAGATTGCTATCAGTTGTGACTATAGTTGTGCATCAGATCTTGCACAATCAAGGGATTGAGTATGCCAATGAGTTTGCTCACATATTTGCCCACATTGTAGCTTGTGCTCACGTGATTTAGCCAAGTAAATACGTGGTTGCATTGGAATTATCATCAGTTCTTGAGCAGGTATTGAGCAGCGGAGGCAGGCAAGCAGCGAAGGAGATTTGAGCCAGTGATTGATTCAGATCTGAGCTGTATTGTGTGTAACAGAGGTGGAGATACCTGTGAGA